>SJXQ01010795.1:185323-309217 GCA_006408695.1 Aepyceros melampus | reverse complement strand
CTTTAGAGCTTCTCTCCCACCTTATGCTATTTTTTAAAACTTACTATTTTAAATTTTTTGGCTGTGTCATGCAGGATATGGGATCTTAGTTCCCTGATCAGGGATTGAACCTGTGCTGCATGCAATGGATTCTAAACCACTGGAACTAAATGCTTTTTATGGCTTACCACTCTTAGTCCTCGCAGCACCTAGTCAGACAGAATCTCTTACTTTAAGAAAACTACAGTGTGGTAGTAGTGGCCTCAGATGGCCTCAGATCACTCAGTCATTCATTTTTTCAACTTTGTTGACGTATAATTAACATAAAACATTGTATAAGTTTAAGGTGTGTAAGTTTAAGCGTACAACCTGTTGGCTTGATAGGTTTACATTTTACAAAATGTTACCACCACAGCTAACACCTGCATCATGTTGCACGATCACTGTTTTTTTGTAGTGAGAACATTTAGGATCTTACTGCCTAGCAACGGTCCATTATATAATATAGTATTGTTAGCTGTCATCACCTGCTGTACATTACATCCCCACAGCTTACTCATAGCTGAAAGTTTGTGCTCTTTGACCTACATCTCCCCTTTTCCTCCATCCCTTTAGTCCTAATAACCACCATTTTGGTGTCTGTTTCTATGAATTCAGACTTTTTAGATTCTACACACAAGTGATGTCATACAGTATTTGTCTTTCTTCTGATTTACTTCGCTTAACGTAATGCACTCAAGATTCATCCATCTTGTCCCAGATCAGTATGCCCTCCTTTTTCATAGCAGAATAGTACTCCATTGGGTGTGTGTGTGTGTGTGTGTGTGTGTGTGTGTGTGTGTGTCTCTATGTATACACAGAGACTCACACACACACATCATTTTTACCCATTCATAGGTTGATGGACACTTTGATTGTTTCTCTTTGTTAGCTATTGTGAGGAATGCTGCAGTGAACAAGGGAATAAAGATAACTCTTAAAGATAGTGATTTTGATTCCTTTGCATATATACCCAGAAGTAGGGCTGCTGGATTGTGTAGTCATTTTAAATTTTTTGAAGAATCCCCATACTGTTTTCTGTAATGGCTATCTCAGTTTATATTCTCACCAACGAAGATCACCCATTTAGTGAGCGGCAGATGGTGGCTTGAACCCAGGTTTCGCCAACTCCAGAGCCTCAATTCTTAGTACTGTTTAATTTCCTTTTGACTGTGGTCATTTGGGCCTCCATATGATGAAATATTTTGGCTAAAGCTTTGATTTGACTTTTAAATAGTCATCTATGCCTTTTTAGCTTAATTTTTTTCTTTAGCATTTGAAATTAAGCTTATGAAGTAGAAAATGGCAACCCACTGCAGTACTCTTGCCTGGAAAATTAACTGGCAGGAAAGCCTGGTGGGATACAGTCCATGGGATTGCAAAGAGTCTGACACGACTGAACGTGCACACCCTCCCTTACAAAGCGATTTTGTTTGCGATTTCTATTTCCTACAGATGATTTTTGCAGATTCAGTATTTTTCCCCTCTTTGAGAGTTATAGTGCATGGTTACAACTCATAAGTTCGGATGAGGGTAGGGTTGTTCTCTGTTATTCTAAATGTAAATGTGGATCAGGAAATTCATGTGGATGTATACTTCACGTCTCTCAAAATGCAGTGCTTTCAGCATTCATTGCAAATTCACTGATGTTCATAAATGCATGGTGCAAATCCACTAAGTTTTAACATAAGCTTTGCTAGAACTGCATAAGCTTCTCCCGTCGCTCCCCACCTCCTCTCCTATAAGAACATTTTCTGCCCACTCTGAATAAGTTTATAGATATATTTGAACAGTCAAGCAAATGAACTTCTCAGTTCAGTTTAAAAATGGGGAAAATAAGCTTTGGAATCTATTTTCTGAGTGAGAATTTCTTCTTTCATGTGACAGATTTAGTATGTATAAAACATAGGAAGAAAAACATCTTAATTGGAATTAAAGCCATTCTGTTAAATGCTTGATATGATAAGGGTTTGAAGAAAGTGGAGGATATACTAAAGGCAAATAGTGTGAGAAAAAAAGAAAAGCAATTAGAAACTCCCAGGAAAAACTAAAACTGAACTGAATATGAAATATATTCATACTACTTTATCTGATACTCTTTGAACAATATTATATGATCATAGTAATAAAAACACAGAATCAATTTGTAGACAAAGTAGAAAGCTCAAGGTTTAAAAACATTATCACTAATTAATCTTGATGATGTAAACATTATATAAGGTAGATGATAAGAGATGGAAAGACATGAAGTGAAGGAGGAGCACAGTAATATCACAGCAGACAGTGAAGGTGGTGGAGCAGCAATTAAAAGGGGCTACATTTTAAAAATAAGTTAAACATCCACAGGCAAGGAAATACTAAAACAGCTTTTTAAGAAAGAAAAACTATTAATAAATAATAAACAAAAGAGTTAAAGAATGCCTCCTGTCTGAGAGATGTTTAGGGAAGGTGCCTTCTGATGCAGGATGAGGAATTTTTGCTTTTCCTTATGATTTTTAAAACTTTTTTTCTGGTAGAAATTTCCAAATCCCTCCAAAATAGATACACTAAATCCTCTGAACCTGTCTGCCAGATTGAACACTCCCATGTTTTACCATTTTTATTTCATTTATCTTTTTTTTTTCTTTTTGGCTAGGATACTTAAAGAAAAAGTCAGACTGTTTCACCTGTAAAACAGTTGTATCTCAAAATAAAAATGATATCTTAGTTCAGTTTCTCAGTCATGTCCAACTCTCCGTGACCCCATGAATCATAGCATGCCAGACCTCCCTGTCCATCACTATCTCCCAGAGTTCACTCAAACTCACGTCCATTGAGTTGGTGATGCCATCCAGCCATCTCATCCTCTGTCGTCCCCTTTTCCTCCTGCCCCCAATCCCTCCCAGCATCAGAGTCTTTTCCAGTGAGTCAACTCTTTGCATGAGGTGGCCAAAGTACTGGAGTTTCAGCTTTAGCATCATTCCTTCCAAAGAAATCCCAGGGCCGATCTCCTTTAGAATGGACTGGTTGGATCTCCTTGCAGTCCAAGGGACTCTCAAGAGTCTTCTCCAACACCACAGTTCAAAAGCATCAATTCTTTAGCGCTCAGCTTTCTTCACAGTCCAACTCTCACATCCATACATGACCACTGGAAAAACCATAGCCTTGACTAGACGGACCTTTGTTGGCAAAGTAATGTCTCTGCTTTTCAATATGGTATCTAGGTTGGTCATAACTTTTCTTCCAAGGAGTAAGCGTCTTTTAATTTCATGGCTGCAGTCACCATCTGCAGTGATTTTGGAGCCCAAAAAAAGTCTGACACTGTTTCCACTGTTTCCCGATCTATTTCCCATGAAGTGATGGACCAGATGCCATGATCTTCGTTTTCTGAATGTTGAGCTTTAAGCCATAAAATGATATCTTAGTTCAGTTTCTCAGTCATGTCCAACTCTCCGTGACCCCATGAATCATAGCATGCCAGACCTCCCTGTCCATACTATCTCCCAGAGTTCACTCAAACTCACGTCCATTGAGTTGGTGATGCCATCCAGCCATCTCATCCTCTGTCGTCCCCTTTTCCTCCTGCCCCCAATCCCTCCCAGCATCAGAGTCTTTTCCAGTGAGTCAACTCTTTGCATGAGGTGGCCAAAGTACTGGAGTTTCAGCTTTAGCATCATTCCTTCCAAAGAAATCCCAGGGCCGATCTCCTTTAGAATGGACTGGTTGGATCTCCTTGCAGTCCAAGGGACTCTCAAGAGTCTTCTCCAACACCACAGTTCAAAAGCATCAATTCTTTAGCGCTCAGCTTTCTTCACAGTCCAACTCTCACATCCATACATGACCACTGGAAAAACCATAGCCTTGACTAGACGGACCTTTGTTGGCAAAGTAATGTCTCTGCTTTTCAATATGGTATCTAGGTTGGTCATAACTTTTCTTCCAAGGAGTAAGCGTCTTTTAATTTCATGGCTGCAGTCACCATCTGCAGTGATTTTGGAGCCCAAAAAAAGTCTGACACTGTTTCCACTGTTTCCCGATCTATTTCCCATGAAGTGATGGACCAGATGCCATGATCTTCGTTTTCTGAATGTTGAGCTTTAAGCCAACTTTTTCACTCTCTTCTTTAAGGGTGGTGTCATCTGCATATCAGCACTGTATTATTACCACACCTGATACAACTAATTTCTATTATTACCTTATTTAATTTTCTGATTTTCTAAAAAATGTTTTAATAGTTACAATGTTCAAATGAGGTTCTAAACAAGGCCCTCTCTTGTACGTGGGCATATATCTCTCCAATCTCTTTCTAGTCTCTTTAGTTTTTTTTTTACTATGCAGTTGACTTAATGAACAATATTAAATATTAAATATGTGTCTGAAGCACTTCTGCTACTTTGGCTGCCTGATGTGAAGAGCCAAGTCATTGGAAAAGACCTTGATGATGGGAAAGATTGAAGGCAAAGGAGAAGGGGACGGCAGAGGAGGATATGGTTAGGTAGCATCACTGACTCAATGGAATGAAATTGAGCAAACTCAGAGAAACAGTGGAGGACAAGGGAGCCTGGTGTTCTGCAGTCCATGGAGTCTGCAAAGAGTTGGACATACCTTAGCAACAGAACAGCAGCAACATGAAATTGATTCAACGAACAATATTTGACATCAAAAATATGCACTTGCATTAATTTGATTGAAAACTTTAAAGCTTTATATATTTAAAAGGCTTAATATGTTCTCCTTAACTTTGAGTATATTTTAGTAAAAATTCCTTTGTAATGCTTAAACATCTCTAATGCAGGAGCATTTATTTATCAACTATTTTGGCAGAAATTTTGCTTACAAAAGTGAATAAAAATAATTTTTTTCCTCAAGGATTTTCAGATTAGTCGTTGAGGGCAATATGTGGACATCCCTGCTGAGGCATTTTGCCATATGGAATTTTAATTATTTTTTTTAGCTAATGGACTCCTTACTAGGTGCCAGCCACTAAGTGCTTTAAATATATTATTTTATTTAATCTTTACTGTACTCTTTGGGAGAACCCCCAGTGTACAGACAATGGACTTGAGACCCAAGGGGACTGAGTAGCTTTGTATGGGGTCATCTAGGTTAGTTTGTGACTCAGCCTGTATGTGAAGAAATTCTTTCTGATGCTGGGCCCTGAGCTCTTAATCACTACACCGTACAGGGCCTCTTAGTTTTGATGTCCTCATCACCTTTTCTAACAGACAGCATCATATATTGGTTCAAGTATGGGTTTTGGAGCTAGACTGCTTGGTTTCCATCTTGGCTCTGGTCCTTAATAGCTTTGTGACCTTGAGTGAGTTACATAATCTGTGTCTCAGTTTCTCCATCTGTGAAATGGGAGTAATAATCCTGCTCAATAGGCCATTATGAGATTTAATGACTTCTTATTTGTAAAAACCAGGAACAGCATGTGTCACATACATAAGCAAAAAAATTAAATGACTGCAGCTGGAAGCACTGTGCTTTACTTAGCATGTGAATAGAGAGGTGGGTGGTGGAGGACAAATAAGAAAACGAGAAGCAAGAAGTGGGCAGTGTCTTCTTACAGTTACCTCAGGGAAGGAATCTCTTAATGTAATGAGCTTCTCTGTTAGATTCATAATATTTTGTTGGTAGATTTCTTGATCCTTAATGTTTGTATCAGTTTTTCTAACCATTCCTTTTTGTTTTGTTTTTGTCTTTTTTCAAGTCATTTGAATTATCAGGAAGCATAAAAGGCAACTATTATGTTAAGCTTTTGGTGGAAGAAGAGAGAACAGGGTTTAGATTTTCTTGTCAAAAATAAAGAAAAAAATCTTAGTCACGTTACAGAGTTGAAATCGCAAAGGCTCTGGAGGCACAGATAAGCTATAGTGTCTGGAGAGCAGATGCAGTTGTTGAGCCTCTTTCACGTAATCTATCCCCGCAGTCTCATGAAGGGAAGTAGAGGTGACAGCGGGTTATAATGGGGTTATAAGCAGCGGGTTATAAGCAGTTAAGGATGGCTCCAGAACTCCTTACTTGGTTTGACTGATTTTTTTAACCTGTTGAACTTAGCTAAAACACAGTTGTTTATAATCTGGAAGACTAGAGCAATATGGAGACCAATCAATGAATTGTTTCTAAGATGGCACTTGCTGTGTCGCAGATGTAGGCTGATAGGACTTTAGGTCACCTATGGATTCTGCTGGAAATGTACACAGAATGAGGTGGAGAGTCTTGTGTTTAATGCCTGCTGATCCATTTCCAGCAGCTGACCTGGTTGGTTGGATGTCCTGATTACTGTTGTGTAATAGCTGTTGCTGCTGCTAACTCGTTTCGGTCGTGTCCGACTCTGTGCGACCCCATAGACAGCAGCCCACCAGGCTCCTCCAATCCCTGGGATTCTCCAGGCAATAATACTGGAGTGGGTTGCCGTTTCCTTCTCCAATGCAGACATGCATGCTAAGTCGCTTCAGTCGTGTCTGACTCTGTGCGACTCCACGGACAGCAGCCCACCAGGGTCCTCTGTCCACAGAATTCTCCAGGCAAGAATACTGGAGTGGGTTGCCATTTCCTTCCAATAGGTGTTAGTAAACACCACATGTCTTTTGGATACATAGTGTCAGATGGAGGGAGATGATCTTCTTGGTCTAATAGCTGATTGTTCCTGAAATTGGTAATGATGTGAGTGAAATTCTATCCTGCAGCAGAAGAAAGTGACCTCATTGGGAAGGACAGTGTGGAATTTCCCATTGTCCACCTTTATTCTCCAAATGGCATATGACCAGTTCCTGTGACCATAATGGTCCTGTGACTGGGTGGTTAATGATGGCTCCAGAAATCTTCTCTTGACTTGACTTCTTTTCTAACTTCTTGAACCTTACTAGTACATAATTATTTAGCATTTGTGTACTTATCAAGATACATGTATAGCTTCATACTTACTAATATTTTTGAGTCTAGTGTGATAAACTGACCAAAACAGGAAAAAAAGAAAATAAGAATGCATATTAACTTTATCTCTGATTTTTGGATCTGGTGTGATTTTTGGACAGTGTTATATTTCCCAGGTGGCCAGTGGTAAAGAATCCACCTGCCAAGCAGGACATGGCAGGATATCGATTCAATCCCTGGGTTGGAAAGATCCCCTGGAGAAGGAAATGGCAGCCCACTCCAGTATTCTTGCCTGGAAAATTCCACGGACAGAGGAGCCTGGCAGCCTATAGTCCATGGGGTCGCAAAGAGTTGAACATGACGAGTGACTGGGTACACACACTTGCCTAAGGATTTCTTTTATTCATGGCACTGATTTGTAATATTTATGGTTTAAATGACTTAAAGGTTTATTAATTTTTTTGACTGTAGCTTTAAAAGACATGAGTAATAGACTTGCCAATAACTGTTTTAAAACACAAACAGATAATTGTTTGTTTTTCTATAAAGGTCACATTCAGGATTCAGAGCTTGTGACTCTGAGGATGGTATTTTTCTTAGAACAATTATTTAGCAAGTTGAAATGGATAGCTCCTAGGTCACTGACCTTATTCAACTTTGATTTTAATGCTTATTTACTTTCTGGTTGTATAAAACATTGGAATTAGGTACATCTTTTCAAGATGTCTTGATGTTCTATATTTCTTTAATCGGGTTTTTATAAGAAAAACTATTAGATTGAAATATTAAGTTTCAACAAGTAGCTTTGCCTTTTGAGTTACGATAATCCCCAATTTTGTTAAAACCTTGTTTTGTGGTAATAGTGGAGTGAAAGTGGCTCAGTTGTGTCTGACTTTTTGTGACCCCATGAACTATAAAGTCCATGGAATTCTCTAGGTCAGAATACTGGAGTGGGTAGCCTTTCCCTTCTCCAGGGAATCTTCCCAACCCAGGGATCGAACCCAGGTCTCTCGCATTGCAGGCGGATTCTTTACCAGCTGAGCAGCAAGGGAAGCCCAAGAATACTGGAGTGGGTAACATATCCCTTCTCCAGCAGATCTTCCCTACCCAGGAATCAAACCAGGGTCTCCTGCATTGCAGGCAAATTCTTGACCAACTGAGCTATCGGGGAAGTCCTATGGTAACCATATCTATATCTATATTTTTTTTATTTAATGGTGTGTGAAAAAAATGCTGAGTGGGTGAAGCAGTTAGACTAATTATTTAAGCTGAGATTACTTAGGATATGTGACATGTTTATATTACCCTGAGCAAATTGTTTATAGGAGGATCATTTAAATATACATTTCCAATATCTTAGCTTTTAGGTTTGCCAGCTCTGTAGATGTTGGGACTTTCCAGAATCTTATCATTGTACCAGCTACTGGTTCTCCCTTGAATAAACTGCAGGACTTTGCACCTCACTGAAAATAATTCACCTTTGAAGGCAATACTCAATTATTCTTTCAAAAAAACATTAAGTGCCTGCCAAGGACTGTGTGCTGTGTTTATCACTGGGAATGTAATATTGAATGAGACAAGTCTCTGCCCTCATAGAACTTAAATTCTAGTGGGATGAGGTTAACACCAGCAAGTAAACAATAAAAGAAGAGGTACACAGGAGAGTGCTAAATGCCATGAAGAGTATAAAATAAGATAGTAGAATGCACTGTGGCCAGGATGGAGTGTGTGCCCAGCCCTGAGTAGAGTGGTGAGGGAATCTTCTAGAGAAGGTAATGTTTGGGTTGATATCAAAGTCTAAGAGGGACCAGCCACGTGAGCTGATGAGAGATGGTGTGCCGATACCAAGAACACTCAGGGTAAAAGCCATGAGTTAGGTGCTAAGAATGTTGGAGAAACAGTTAGAAAGCTACTTGTCGGGAGCCCATCACCATGTCCTAACCGATTCCCACTAGTGGGAGTGTGCAGGACCCTTCTTGTTGCTGTGTTAGTCGCTCAATCACGTCCAACTCTTTTGAGACTCCGTGGACTGCAGCCCACCAGGCTCCTCTGTCCATGGGATTTCCCAGACAAGGCTACTAGAGTGGGTTGCCATTTCCTTCTCCAGGGAATCTTCCCAAGCCAAGAATCAAACCCATTCTCCTGCATTGGTAGGCAGATTCTTTACCACTGAGCCACCAGCGGATCCCGCACAAGACCCTGCAAGAAGCAATTTGGTCCTTAACCAGATGTTGAGAAGTATTGGGCTGGCCAAAAGATTAGTTTAGGTTTTTTGTAAGATGGTATGGAAAAACCTAAATGAACTTTTTGGCCAGCCCAATATTATGTACATGGAGTTTTGCTAAGCCTTGCAAAAGTTCAGGTGACTCAAGTTTGATTTCCTACCTAATTGTAGGAGCTTTTGCCCCCATCCCCCAAGTCGTATGGATTTCCCAGCACCCCGTTTTGCTCACTGTTTTCTTTGGTGAGGGGAGGAAACTGCACCAGATTTGTTCATCCATCGTGCTTTGGATAACTGTGAACCGACAGACCAACATACTTGCTTTCAGAATTTGGTGGGTTCATGGTTGTTTGTTTGTTAAGAAATTAGCGTTTTTAAAGAGAGTATGTTAGTTTGCTAGCGCTGTTGTACCAAAGCACCACAAAACATATTGCTTAAACAATAGAAATCTATTGTCTCGCTTAAAATTAAGGTGTTGGCAGCTTTCTGAGAGCTGGGGAGGAAGAAATCTGTTCCCATTGTCTTTTCTCCTGGCTTCTGGTGGTTTGCTCTTTGGTATTCCTTGGCTTCTCTTGTATCACCCTGATCCGTTCCTTCATCACATGGCATTCTTCCTCTGTCCGTGTGTCTGCTGCTGCTGCTAAGTCGCTTCAGTCATGTCCAACTGTGTGCGACCCCATGGATGGCAGCCCACCAGGCTCCCCTGTCCCTGGGATTCTCCAGGCAAGAACACTGGAGTGGATTGCCATTTCCTTCTCCAATGCAGGAAAGTGAAAAGTGAAAGTGAAGTAGCTCAGTCATGTCCAACTCTTCATGACCCCATGGACTACAGCCCACCAGGCTCCTCTGTCCATGGGATTCTCCAGGCAAGAGTACTGGAGTGAGGTGCCATTGCCTTCTCCGTCCGTGTATCTGTGTCCCCAAATATCCCTTTTGTATGAAACACCAATCATACTGAATTAGGGCCTACCCTGCTCCAGTCTGACCTCATCTCTGCAGTAATCCAGTTTCCCAAAAAGGTCACATTCAGAAGTGCTGGGGGTTAGACCTTCAACATAGGAATCTGGGGCAGGGGACACAATTCAGTCCTTAACAGGATTATGTATAGTTTGACTGAATTCATTGTTTCTCACAAATGGAAAAATGAACAATGTCTGCAGATTTCCTGAAGCTGTTTAACCCATTTTTCAGTTCAGGCACTGGGAAGCCATGGCTCCTTTTTGATTAATAGCAGCTTAGTGTTTATTGAGCACTCACCAGGGTCCTTTGTGCTAAGATCTTGATGCATGTTGCCTTGTTGAACCCTTGTACACACTGTCTGGAGATTATTCTACAATCAACCTCACTTTCCCTGGAGGGATCTGAGGCTTAGGTGTGTAAGGAATCTTGGGCTCTGTCGCCCCAGCAGCTCTTGTTTCAACACCATTTTTCATACTCATCTGTTAAAAAAAAATTTATTGATTTTTGGCTGCACTCCGGGATCTTCCTGGCTGTGATGGGTCTTCGTTGCTGTGCACGTGCTTTCTCTAGTGATAATGAGCGGGAGCTATCTCTAGTTGCAGCACTTGGGATCCTCACTGTGGTGGCTTCTCTTGTTGTGGAGCATGGCTCTAGGCATGCGGGCTTAGTTGCAGCACATGAACTTAGTTTTCTTGAGGCATGTGGGATCTTCCTGGACCAGGGATCGAACCCACGACCCCTGCATCTTCAAGCAGATTCTTAACCACTGAACCACCAGGGAAGTCCTTTCATACACAACCTTAAACTGCTAGCCTTGGTGGAGTGCTGGGAACCACCAAGAGCGCTAATGACAGCTCTAGGTAAAAGGAGTTTCTTGTCTTCCTTGTTCTATTCCGCAGCTGTTCCATGCCTCCCTTGGGCTTTATACTTGAAAGATCTTCTGTCATTGGGCATCAGGGCTGTGAAGATTAATTAGTTAATATTTGTGAAGCACTTTGGAGATGAAAAGCTCATGAAGGCTAAGTAGAATTAAATTTGGTCTCCTGCTGCCAAGAAATAAACAGTTCTTTCTTCCCTGCTTGGGGTCAAGAGGTCACCTTAAGATGCAGGAGAGCCTGTCCAAACATTGAACAGCCTGTATTGATTATCACTCCCCACCCGGAGGAGGTCTGAATGGTACCCTGATTCCCTTTGAACCCAGATTGGAATCTGCAGGCTATTGAACAGTTGCCTCTCTGGAAAATAAAAAAGGTGATCGATATTGAAACAGGTTTTAAGTTTTAACAATGTAAGGGAGTTAAATTGAGTGCAACCCCAGAAATTCAGAGTTGAATGTCCAAGTAGTATGAAGAGTGATTAAGTATATTAAGGCTGAAAGTGACACTGTTCAGAATTGAGGTTGCCATTGTTTCTTTCTCCTTTTCATTTGTTACAACTTTGGCCCAAGGTGTGTGCCAGAAAGTTCCAAAGTCTCACTCTTAATGATTTGAGTGGCTCGGTGTTGGCCCTGCCTTGCCCATTGTCCTTCCTGGTAGCCAAAATCCTATACAACAAGCTGTAACATATCCTCAAATGAACTTTGGCAAAGAGTGTTTGACGATGGAGGAGAAGTAAATTCACAGAGCAAATAGCTATAAAAAGGCATGACTTGTAAGAATTTATAAGCCACAGTTCAGTTCAGTTCAGTTGCTCAGTCGTGTCCGACTCTTTGCAACCCCATGAATCGCAGCACGCCAGGCCTCCCTGTCCATCACCAGCTCCCAGAGTTTGCCCAAACTCATGTCCATCGAGTTGGTGATGCCATCCAGCCATCTCATCCTTTGTCGTTTCCTTCTCCTCCTGCCCCCAATCCCTCCCAGCATCAGGGTCTTTTCCAGTGAGTCAACTCTTCCCATGAGGTGGCCGAAGTATTGGAGTTTCAGCTTCAGCATCAGTTCTTGCAATGAACACCCAGGACTGATTTCCTTTGGGATGGACTGGTTGGATCTTCTTGCAGTCTAAGGGACTCTCAAAGAGTCTTCTCTAATACCACAGTTCAAAAGCATAGGGACTTTAATATTTTCCTGTAGTCAGATATATTGGCATTTTTCCCTATTGTTAATTTCATTTGTAGTATCCTTTTCACTCTCCTCCTGCTTGGAGATGATTCTCCATGACATTTTTTATATGTCCACAGGCAGGAGATATTGAGCCAGCATCTATTCAGGTAACTGTGAAAGAAATGACATTAGGAGCCAAACTGGAAACTGAATCTTGGACTTCTAATGACTATTCTTTCCTTCTCCTGTTGGATAGATCTTCTGAGCACTGCCCTCAACTTAGGTGTTTAACAATTGCTTTTCCAAAGGACAGTATATTGAATGAACCCGACTGTTTATCAACAATCTTTTTATCTTTTTTTTTTTTTTGCAAGGGATCTGTTTTCCCAGAATATATTGACCTTTATTCCAGTATTCTGTATGAGCAAGCCTCTGTCTGTTGAATTCAGCTCCTAGAACCTCAGCTTTGAATGAATAAATAGGTAAGGTGAGGAATCAGTGACTCAGTTCCACCAAGAATGAGACTGGATAAGGTCAGAGTTGGGAGTGGAGAGAAATAGCCAGTGGTATTTGGGTCAAGAGACAGACAGATACCAAGCACATACTGACTGCACAGGTAGAGCTATTTCCCAGGTTCTTAACCTCCTGAACCCAATAAGAATGGCTCCTGTTCGCTTTCCCCTGCATTTTTCCAGCTGTCTACCCCATGTGACTCTGGACAGTTACCAACCTGCCCTGGTTTGGCCACCACTAGATATTCTCCATGGGCTTCCCTGGTGGCCCAGTAATGCCTTTGAATTGTGCTGGAAAAGACTCTTGAAAGTCCCTTGGATAGCAAGGAGATCCAGCCAGTCCCTCCTGAAGGAAATAAGTCCTGAATATTCATTGGAAGGACTGTTGCTGAGACTGAAGTTCCAATACTTTGGCTGCTTGATGCTGAGTCATTGGAAAAGACCTTGGTGCTGGGAAAGATTGAGGGCAATCACGAAGGCAAGAGGAAAAGGGAGTGTCAGAAGATGAGATGGTTAGATAGCCTCACTGACTCAATGGACAAGAATCTGTGCAGACCCCGGGAAACAGTGGAGGACAAGGAGACCTGGAATGCTGCAATCTGTGGGGTCACAAAGCACTGGACACGACTGAGCGACTGAGCAACTGAGCAACAGCAATAACAGATACTCTCCTGGCACCCAGAGCAGGTTGAGACATTTTTCTTCTCTTAATTTCTCCTCAGGAGACGTGCATGCTCATTAGATTGCTTTCTTATCCTGTCTTCCCTCTGTTCCCAGTTCAGCTCTCTTTCTCCTAGATGTGTATTTTGGGAAGTAATTCAGGATAGGTGCAGATTACTTGAGTTTGAATCCTGGCTTTGCCACCTAGAACATGTATGTAGACTTTGGGGAAGCTATTTTGCCTCTCTGTCTCAGTTTCATCATCCATAAAATGGGGGTATTAATAATACCTATTTGATTATAGGATTAGATGAGATAATGTGTTCAACTCTTAGGGTGTGGCCTGTAATGTATTCAGTTAGTGTTAACTGAAGAGAAGGTATATTGTGCTGTTTATTTCCTTCAATTCTTACCTGGGTAACATTTGACAGTCACTATCTATTTGCTTTGTGGTGGTTTAGTCATTAAGTCGTGTGCAACTCTTTGTGACCCCACCAACTGTAGCCCGCCAGGCTCCTCTGTCTATGGAATTCCCCAGGCAAGAATACTGAAGTGGGCTTCCATTTCCTTCTCCAGGGGATCTTCCCCATCCAGGGACTGAATGTGGGTCTCCTGCATTGCAGGCAGATTCCTTACCAACTGAGCTTTAGTTCTTTTTTCATTTGTTCCTTTACCACTGGTGTTAAGAAAAGTCCTAATTGCTGATAGATCAGTTCCTTGTTGAAACTTGTAATTCTCCAGGTTGAAAGTGAAAAGATAAAGTACAATAAGATAAATTCTCTTTTCTTGTAGCTTAGTGTATCAGGAAAAGAGATATGCCAAGAAAGGATTACAGTGTAGTGTAGAAAGTGCTGGACCCCAAGAACAAACCAAGGTTAGAGGCTGCTTCTGCTGCTAAGTCGCATCAGTCGTGTCCGACTCAGTGCAGCCCCACAGACGGCAGCCCACCAGGCCCTGGGATTCTCCAGGCAAGAACACTGGAGTGGGTTGCCATTTCCTTCTCCAATGCATGAAAGTGAGAAGTGAAAGTGAAGTCGCTCAGTCATGTCCGACTCTGTGACCCCATGGACCGCAGCCCACCAGGCTCCTCCATCCATGGGATTTTCCAGGCAAGAATACTGGAGTGGGGTGCCATTGAGGAAGACAATGTTGAGCTATATGGAGTAGATTTGGGAGCAAGGGTTGATCATGGAGGGCTTCACTGAGGCTGTGACACTTGAGCTAGTTCTTTTAAAAAATATGTATTTATGTCAGGCTGCACTGGGTCTTCTTTGCTGCATGAGTTTTTCTCTGTTTGCAGCGCATGGGCTTTTCATAGCAGTGGCTTCTCATGTGAAGCATGGGCTCTAGGGCACTCCGGCTTCAGTGGTTGTGGCATGTGGATTCAGTGGTTGCAGCTCCCAGGTTCTAGAGTTGTGGTGCATGGGCGTAGTTGCTTCAAGGCATGTGGAATCTTCCCAGATCAGGATCAAGTCCATGTCCCCCGAACTGGCAGGCGGACTCCTCACCACTGAGTCACCAGGAAAGCCCTTGAGCTAGTTCTTAAAGGATGAAGAGGCATTTTCTAGTCATACAACATAGGAAGAATTCCAGGAAGCAGGAGCCTCACAAGTAAGACAGTGGACATACAAATAGCATTGGGAAGACTATATAAGAGCGACAGTGATGTATGTGGCTGGAGGGAAGGTTGTGGGGTCATGCTCCAGGGAAGGTGAGGTTGGGCAGTCAGACACCCAGATCATGGAGAGTGTTGTGGGCAGGGAAGCAGCTTGGCCTTTACCTTTAGTCAGGGTTGCAGTTAAAGGGCTTTGGCAGAGGAGTGAGTGTGCATTTATATTTGCATTTTAGGTGGGCAGCCACACTAGCATTATGCATAAGATGTGTGGGGGAGGAATGATTTAGAAAGCCAACTACTGTAAACATGCTGGACAGTATGGATGAGAGATGGTGAGGGGCCTGGGCTGGTCCTCTCCTGTGGCTATGCTAAGTCACTTCAGTCGTGTCTGACTCTGTGCGACCCCATAGACGGCAGCCCACCAGGCTCCCCTGTCCCTGGGATTCTCCAGGCAAGAACACTGGAGTGGGTTGACATTTCCTTCTCTAAATGCATGAAAGTGAAAAGTGAAAGTGAAGTCACTCAGTCGTGCCTGACTCTTCGCAACCGCATGGACTGCAGGCCACCAGGCTCCTCCATCCATGGGATTTTCCAGGCAAGAGTACTGGAGTGGGGTGCCGTTGCCTTCTAGAGGAGAGAGATCAAAGAAATACTTTGACACAGGACTCAGTATCTGATGGGTACAAGCGCTGATGGAGAGGGAGCCTCTGGAAACATTTCCTGAGTTTTTGCCCTGGCGGCTTGATGGAGTGGTATGCAGTTCACACCAGAGGGAGCATAAGAGGAGAGGATGAGGCTGTGTTGACTCCGTTTAGGATTGTGTTCTGTAGCCAATAGGCAGGAAAGGGAGCTTGGATGTGAGATGGGGCTGAATCAGGCACACATTTAGAAGTCAGTAGCAGATGATACTTAAAAATTTGGGGGATAGATGAGATAGCGTTGATAAAAGGGCAGAAGAATAAAACCTGGAAATTCAAGAAATAGCAATATCTTGAGGAAGTAAAGAGAAGGTAGGGGAAACCCAGGGGCAGATGCAGTGGGGAAAAATGCAGAGCACCTGGGAGAGGATGAGATCCTGGGTGCCAGGAGGGAGCAGAGGCTCAGAGCTGAAGGTTGACATCATCATCACCCCCACACACCAAATACGTTGAAGTGAGAGCTTCCCATTGGATCCAGCAGCTGTGTGATCACTGGGAGTCTGTGGCAAAGCCATAGCAGGGCATGGAGTGGGAAGAGCAGGACGTTAAAAAGTCCATTCTTTTTACAAAATTGTGCCATGAATGTGCTGGTCCTTACTCTAGAGTTTTATGTGAAAACTTTTGGGTGCAAGTGACGTTTTAGAGAAGCACAGAAGACAAAAAACCATCATAAGCTCTGTGAACTAAGACACAGTGAAAACTAGCTGTCCTCTACTCCTGAGGTCCGTACTGCTCTTCAGGACCTGTGCATGCTTTTATGTTTGTTTCCCTTCTTTTCCTTCTCCTCTGTCCCGTTCCACAGAGCTTTGTTGAAGACTGATTATATGCCAAGTACTGGGGGCTGCCAGGCTGAGTGGAGACAATAGCCCTTCTCTGGAGGTCCTCTCCTCTGAGGGTGAAGGTAGTGGTATGCATTAATGGCAATGGAGTGTGTCTTGGGCTAAGAAGGGTGGGGATGGCTTCAGTTGGGGTAGGTCTTGCAACATGGGTAGATGGTAACCAGAGCACTTCAGCAAAGCCAGTAGAGCCTGCCCCATCGAGAAGATGCAAGAGGCCAGAGCTTGAGGGAAGAATGCGGAGTTGTGTGGCTGGAGCGGAGGGTGCTTGGCTTTTGATGTCACACTTGTTACAGATGAGGCTGGAAATGCTGATGAGGGCTTTATGAGACAGGTTCTTTTATGCTCTTTTCAAGACATGACTTTGGAAGAATCCTTAAAAATGTGAAATTGTTTAGTCAGAAAAAGTCTTAAAAATCATTACAGTTTGGCTTAAAGAAAGTTAATTCGGGTAATAATGTGGAAGAGGTGTTCTTACATCCAGTCTTTCATATAAATTTAAAATTTGATTTTAAAAATGTTTTGTTTCAAGCATTATGATAGTATATATGTGTATGCATTAGAGAAGGAAATGGCACCCCACTCCAGTATTCTTGCTGGGATAATCCCATGGACAGAGGAGCCTTGTGGGCTACAATCCATGGGGTTGCAAAGAGTCAAATGCAACTGAGCAACTCCACACACACACACGCATATGCATACATGTCTATAAAATGTATTTCTCACAGTGTGACATTATAACATTATAGCAATGCTTTTATACATATTTGAACAGATGATATTCTAGGTTTCTATAAGTGAAGTCATTTTTGTGACCACTTTTTCTATAGAAAAATGAATCTGAGTGTCAGAGGACAAAACTTTGTGTGTGGGAACTATAAGCTAAAAGATCCTAATCTCAGATCTCTGATGTCTTTTAAAAATGTTTACCTTTCTCTCTGTGTATTAGAAATTCCAGAACTCATGATCCCTAAACTGGAAACCTATGATTCCATGTGTTTGCCAGCATAGGTAACAAAACTGTATTATGGATGCCTTTCAAAGGTTGCAAGAATGTTTTGGTATTTAAGGAACAGGTCTTTGAGCTTGTCATGGGAGTCACATAGTTTTGGAAACCAGTTTTTAACCTTAAACTTTGCTCACATTAAACTCTAGAATACTGTGGTTTTTGAAGACCAGCTGCTGAATGCATTCAGGCATATTTAAGTTTTCTGAATGGCTATTAAAGACTTTAAGACAATCAGACTCAGGTTCAAGGAAAGGACCTCCTATAGGAATTTAATATTTTTAAACTGTGGGCTGGCCATGGACTAGTATTTATTGGTATTCTTGACTCCAGGAGTCCCAAGGATAATAGCTAAGGGTTTTGTTGCTATTTATTTTTCTCTTCTCCCAGCTCTACAGTTGAGCTACCCTTCAATTTGAAACATTGCATATTTTCATACTTCAGCTTTGAGGCTTACTATTTCAATGTACAATACAAATAGTTACTGAGGGAAAATGACAAAATTTCAAACTTGATCTGAGGCAAATAAGTTGTTCGTTGACCTTCTTTCAATCTTCATAAGTTCCTGAGCCTCGTGATGTTATCAGAATAAAAGTATGGACTGTTGACATATTCATTTCAATTTACTGAGAATTTTTGTACTTCTTATAAAATAGGTTTACTTATTTTATGTTCACAACTCTATGTTCATAATTTCTTACAGTCTGTGAACATTATTTATGAGAGCTGTACTAACTTGAGTTTCCTAAAATCATTCTCTAATGTTTTTGGAATCAATGTACAGTTTGACGTAACAGTACAAATAGACCGTGTAACCACTCACTGAAGATAAATGATGTTTTTATGCGGAAAGAATAAAACTGTTTCTTGGTTTTCAGCCACATGTATAGCAAATCATGAGTTGAAGAGTCTGAATACCTCAGTCTTTTTTTTCTATTATATTTATTTAATAGAGCTTTTCTGTTTCTTGTTTTCATTTTTTAAGAAAATTTTTCATTGGAGGATAATTGCTTTACAAAGTTCTGTTAGTTTCTGCTGTACAACAAGACAAATCAGTCATAATTATATATATATATATATATATATATATGTCCCCTTCCTTGTGAGTGTCCCTCCTTTCTCCTGTCCCACTCCTCTAGGTCATCACAGAGTGCCAGGCGGGCTCCCTGTGTAATACAGTGATTTCCCATTCTTTATCTGTGTTACACTTAATAGTGTATATATGTCAATACTGCTTTCTCCTTTCTTCCCCTGCTGTGGCCACAAGTCCATTCTCTACATCTGTGTCTCCATTCCTTCCGTGCAAATTGATTCATTAGTACTATTTTCCTAGATTGCATATATATGCATTAATATACAATATTTTTCTATTTCTGACTTATTTCATTCTAGACAGCAGCTCTAGGTTCATCTACCTCACTACAACTGACTCAAATTCATCCCTTTTTATGGCTGAGTAATATTCCATCGCATCTTATTTATCCATTTACCTGTTGATGGACAGCTAGTGAATACCTCACAGTCTTTTATATTATTTGTTTCTCTCCTTATTTATATGTCATTTATTTTCCCATGAACTGTAAGATTGTAGGTAGTTCTACAGTAGTTGGGGTTCATGATCAGTCAGATCATGAGCCACCTAGATGTTTTCAAAGGTCCTTTTTCGTTCTGTCAATTACTTTTTGTCCATATTTGGCCAGTTTTGGGGCCAAGTTTGTCCTCATTTGTCAGTGGTGATAATTGTGAATAGAAAATAAGTCAATCAAGTCCAGTTAGCATTATTGTCTGAAAGTGTTAGTTGCTCAGTGGTATCCTACTCTTTGCAATCCCATGGGACTGAGCCCATGTAGGCTCCTCTGTCTTTGAGATTCTCCAAACAAGAATACTAGAGTGGGTTGCCATTTCCTCCTCCAGGGGATCTTCCCTACTCAGGGATTGAACCTGGATCTCCCACATTGCAGGCAGATTCTTTATTGTCTGAGCCATCAGGGAAGCGCTATTGTCTATGATGTGTCAGTTATCTTCACTACATAGTGACTTGCTCCATAGCAATTAAAAAACCTTGTGGGCACACAGGGCTTCCCAGGTGGCAAGGTGGTAAAGAATCCGCCTGCCAGTGCAGGCGATGCAGCTTCAGCTTCTGGGTTGGGAAGATCCCCTGGAGAAGGAAATGGCAACGCAACAGTCAGTGTTTACTGCTCATGTGTCTGGTGTCCCTGAGGTCCTGCTGATCGGGGGAGTTGCCTGTGTGCCTAGGGTTGGCTGGCTGTAGGATGGGGTGAGGTGACTTTGCTCCGCCACACCCATCTCTCCTTCTCTATCAGTCTTGGCAGTAACACTGGATCTAGAGAACCAGCCCCACCTTACGGATCCGTAAAGCCTCTGCTTGCATCATGTCTGCTGACCAAAGCACATCACTCTGGCTGAGCCCAAAGTCAAGAGGCAGCCCAGGGGCCAGCCCACCCATGGAAGACGTGCACTGCAAGGTTACAAGGCAGAGGGCATGGCTCCAGGGAGAAGTGAACTGAGGCCAAATGTTGCAATCCGTCATGTAAAATATAGAACTTTTGATTGAGACCAGTTGGTTTTACTGCTTACCCATCACATAGATTGTCTGCTTGCTTTAGCATTTTTTAAAGACATATTTATTTGGCTGTGTTGAGTCTTTGTTGCAATCTTTTCTTGGGGCGTGCTGCAGGTTCTGTTGCTCCACAGCAGGGCTCTTAATTTCCCGACCAGAGATTGAATCCACATCCCATTCATTGCAAGGTGAATTCTTAGCCATCAGATGGCCAGGAAGTCCCTTTCCTTTAGGATTACATCAGGGATTATTTGGTGGTAAAGAACAGAAACTCATTCAAGTTGCCTTGAAGGTTACTGCAAACAGAACAGGCAAGCTCACAGACACAGAAAAGTAGGAAACCAAGAACAAGCAGTTCTTGCGGGTACTGTGACTGCTAAAGAATTTGAGACCATTTTGTCTTTGAGAGTCTGAGTAGCTTCTCTTCTCTCTGCTTCTATTTCTTCTCTCTTGCTTATGACCCATCATGGACTCTTCAATGCCAATTCTGCGTGGCCTTTCAGTTCAAGCACCCATCATATCTCTGTCTGAATCTGCCCGTCTCAAATTCCTCTTCCGGCCTCCTGCTCGTGGATTGGTCGTTCTTGGGTCTACTCTTTCTGTCTCCCAGGGCTGAGTTCTCAGATTTTTATCTCTGTCTTTACTCCTTCACCTACTGAGTTGGTCTAATCCCATGATTTTAAACACTGTGATAATGCTGATGATTCATCCATTTCTGTCGCCAGCCTAGACTTCTCCCTTGAACTCCAGACTCACATAGACTGTATCTTATTCCACATTTCCACTTGGGTATATCTTACAGGCATCTCAGACTAAGTCCACTTGATTTCCTCCTTATAAACCTTCACTTCTCAGACTTTATAGTAAATGGTAATTCCAGTTTCCCATTTAAGATTTTTTTCTTGGAATTTTCTTTTTTTATGTTTGGTCATGTATTTATTTCTATATGCCTATACTACAGTTCTAATATGTATATAGTATCTATATTATAAAAGGAAGCAAAATTGCAAACTTAATATGATACAGATAAAATCTGTAGTCTTGTTCTTTAGGATGCTTCATAATTTCGTTTATGGCTATCTTAAACACAATAGATGCCTCAGTTCAGTTGCTCAGTCATGTCTGACTCTTTGCAACCCCATGAATCACAGCACGCCAGGCCTCCCTGTCCATCACCAACTCCCAGAGTTTACTCAGACTTACGTCCATCAAGACGGTGATGCCATCCAGCCATCTCATCCTTTGTTGTTCCCTTCTCCTTCTGCCCCCAATCCCTCCCAGCATCAGGGTCTTTTCCAATGAGTCACCTCTTTGCATGAAGTGGCCTAAGTATTGGAGTTTCAGCTTCAGCATCAGTCCTTGCAATGAACACCCAGGACTGATCTTCTTTAGGATGGACTAGTTGGATCTCCTTGCAGTCCAAGGGACTCTCAAGAGTCTTCTCCAACACCACAGTTCAAAAGCATAGTTCTTCAGCACTCAGCTTTCTTCACAGTCCAACTCTCGCATCCATACATGACCACTGGAAAAACCACAGCCTTGACTAGACAGACCTTTGTTGGCAAAGTAATGTCTCTGCTTTTTAATATGCTATCCAGGTTGGTCATAACTTTCCTTCCAAGGAGTAAGCATCTTTTAATTTCATGGCTGCGATCACCATCTGCAGTGATTTTGGAGCCCAAAAAACTAAAGTCTGACACTGTTTCCTCATCTATTTGCCATGAAGTGATGGGACCAGATGCCATGATCTTCGTTTTCTGAATGTTGAGCTCTAAGCCAGCTGTTTCACTCTCCTCTTTCACTTTCATCAAGAGGCTTTTTAGTTCCTCTTCACTTTCTGCCATAAGGGTAGTGTCGTCTGCATATCTGAGGTTATTGATATTTCCCGGCAATCTTGATTCCACCTTGTGCTTCTTTCAGCCCAGCGTTTCTCATGATGTACTCTGCATAGAGGTTAAATAAGCAGGGTGACAATATACAGCCTTGACATACTCCTTTTATGTGCCTGAAACTTGAGTTTCATTTTTCATTTTGTGGTAGTTTACACTTAATGTAAACTTTACCCTCTTAATCTTTTTTATGGGTAATAATTCTGAAACTGTACCCATTAAACAACGACTCCCCTTTTTTAGTTCCTCCATCCTCTGATAAGAACCACTCTACTTTCTGTTTCTACGAATTTGACTACTTAAGATGCCTCATAGAAGTGGAAACGTGTTTTTTTGTGACTGGCTTCTTGACATAATGTGCTCAAAGTTCATTCATGTTGGAGCATGTGGCAGCAATTCCTTCCTTGGGCTTCCCTGGTGGCTCAGAGGTTAAAGCATCTGCCTGGAATGTGGGAGACCCAGGTTTGATCCCTGGGTTGGGAAGATCCCCTGGAGAAGGAAATGGCAACCCACTCCAGTACCCTTGCCTGGAGAATCCCATGGAAGGAGGAGGGGGTTGCAAAGAGTCCCCAAGCAACTGTACACTCATGGATGAATGAACAAAGTGTGATCTGTTCTACGCTGGAATATCACACAGCCTTAAGCGAAAGTGAAGTGAAAGTGAAGTTGCTCAGTCGTGTCCAACTCTTTGCGACCCCATGGACCGGGGTCCCCAGAGTCCATGGGGTCCCCGTGGACCCCAAAGGCACGAGTGCCTTTTCTGATCAGGTAGTTGGAGAAAGTCTCTTTCCAGTTGCTTGTACCTTTTGCAGACTGTGAATAGGCCTATGAACATGGGTGTGCAAATATCTATTTCAGTTCTTTTGGGCATATATACCCAGATGTGGGATTTTTGGATCACACAGTGATTCTATTTTTAATTTTTTGAAGCACCTCTGTACCATTTTCCACAACAGTCACCCCATTTTACAGTTCTACCAACAATACACTAGGGTTCCAATTTCTCTTATATCCAATATTGGAGCCTTAGTAACTGTTCCCATCTTAATCTATGTTAGGTGGGTAATGATATCTATCAGCTAATCCTCCTGATTTATGTTCAAAATATACCCCCCGTCCAACTACTTCTCATCTTGTCCATCACTGTCACTTTTTCTCTAGTCACCACTGGCTCTTGTGTGGACCAACTGTAGTAATCTTCTAGTTCCCTGGCCAAGGATGGAACCCCGACCTCCTGCATTGGGAGCTCGGAGTCTTAGACACTGGAGCCCCAAGAAAGTCCCCAGAATGGTAATTTTAAAATATAAGCCAGGTTGTATCACCCTTCTTCTCATAACATTTGCACGGCTTCTGTCAGACTTTGGATAAAATCCAAAGTCTCTTCCTTAGTGTATAATGTCATAAAAATGCTCATCCCCTTACTTACGTGGCTTCAGACACACTGACCTCTTACTGTGCCTTACAACATGCTAAGACTGTTTCTGCCTCAGGGCTTTTGCCTCTGTTGTCCTCTCATCCTGGGTGGCTTTACTCATAGACAATTGCTTGATTGACTTCTTCCTTAATTCAGTTTTCTGCTCAGTTGTGATCTCTTCAAAGAGACTTTCCCCAACTACCCGATCAGAAAAGGCACTCGTTGTTAACCTTCCCCGAGCACTTACCACTCTGACATCATGTGTGCTGTGTACTCAGTTGTGTCTGACTCTCTCCAGCACCATGGACTGTAGCCCGCCAGGCTCTTCTGTCCATGGAATTTTCCAGGCAAGAATACTGGAGTGGGTTGCCATTTCCTACTCCAGATGACCCCCCAACCCAGGGATTGAACCTGCTTCTCCTGCATTTGTACCACCTGGGAAGCCCCTCTGACATCATACTGTACTTATTTGTGATAGTATTATTAGTTTTCTCCTCCAGGAGAATTTGAGCAGTATGAATTCTCTCTGGGCATCTGCAAGAGAATCTGGCACTTCAGAGATGCTCAATAAATAATTGTTGAATGAATGAGTAAGAGAAGACTCTGTACCCTTGTATCTAAACAGTTTGGTCACGGTGACAGAAATACCTAGTGTACACCTGGTGTCCTAGTTGGGGGCTTCTAAGGAGAATGCCTGTAGTTTTTCTTCCTCCTCCAGTTGATTTCACCAGCTGTTATCCACTTGATGACTGTTGCTCAAGAGATCTGAGTGGAAAAGTATAGATAAATGCCTCATCCAACCCCTTACGGGAAAAAAAAATTCAAGAATTGGTGGGAATTGTTTGCTGCTGTCCTCTTGGCCCCAAATCACCTTTCCTAAGTTGAGTTTTAGCTGCTGTTTATTACCTGCAATCACACTCCCTGCTGTAATGTGGGGGTAATGCCTCATTTGCACAGTGAATGCCGAAAATGGGTTTTAAAACAGAAAGCAAAGCCAGAAATTCCTCTGCATGGGAGATGGTAGTTTGACAAGTCTTTGAATTACATAATGGAATCTCCTCTTACTTTCTTTATAAAATATATCAAACTGTCAAAAACAATGAGCTTTTCTTCCCAGGTTGTTTGGGATATTCCTGGCACTTCTAGCTGCCATCCTGTCCTAGAGGGGCTCTGGGATTAGAATCATGTGTGGTAGCTTTGTTTTCCCCCAGCTGGGTTTGTGGTGAAGTTATTCTGATAGAAGCACTCAGTTGATTCTAAAGGAGGTGCACATGCTCGCTGAGCTGAGTGCTTCTACCTTAAATGGTCTTCCATGCTGTGGAAGAGAGCTTTCAGTGCGTCGTCGAAGCGATCATGTCATAGGGTTGGAACATGATCTTTGCCTGTTCACGCCTCCTCATGGTTTTGAGAAGTCTCTTTCAGTCTTACAAGTCTGTTAGAGACACTGATATTTAAACATGGTCTGTAGGCTTCTGGGGTCTTTGGGTAGGTAACCAGGGGTCTGTCAGTCGCGACAAGACTGAAAGATGACTGCAAACACCGTTGTTAGTTTCTCACTTTGGACGCTGCTTACACAGCATGTTCACTTTGTGAAAATTCAGCTCATCTGCTTACGAGTTGTGTACGTTCTGTGTTTTATACTTCAATAAAAGACTCTCTTAAGAAAGCAAACCAATCATATTTCCTATCTGCAGGAACATCTCCTTTTGGTAGAGATATTCAAATAGAAGATCACATACTCAGATTAGTGCTAGGATTAAAGAAAGCCTATTATAGGAGCACAAATACAAGGGTTCATCCTCACCTTTTAATGGGATGGAGGAAAATCAGAGAGAAGATTTTAATGGAATTTATCTATTACCTTTTCTTGGCTTCCTCCATACACAGTAAGATTCATATAGAGAAAACAAGAATAAGTTGGTTAGATTCTAGTGCTGTGGTAGCATGCTTAGAAGATAAAATGTTGCTTAAAAAAGCAAAAATTGTGCTAAAAATATCATTTCCTTCAGGGAACTTGTTGATAATTGTCTCCCCAGTCCTGCTTCATTTTGGCATAGATGGGTGAGTGTTGAAACACATGACTGTGGGTTGGTTGTCCATTGGTGTGTTTTGTTACTGGGAAATGGTTGGTATTAATGACTAGCAGTGACACTGTGTTGGAGGAGAGTGGTGTTAGTGTTGTGTGTGTTAGGGGTAGTGGAGTAGTAATGTTTTTGTTGTTTGGTCGTTTATATGTCCAGCTCTTTGCAACCCCATGGACTGTAGCCTGTCAGATTCCTCTGTCCATAAAAATTTTTCAGGAAAGCATACTGGAGTGAGTTGCCATCTCCCTCTCCAGGGAATCTTCCCAATTCAGGGATCAAACCCACATCTCCTGCGTTGGCAGGCGGATTATTTGTTACTGAGCCACCAGGGAAGCCCTTTTTGAGTACTGTTGTCTGTGAAAGAGTCTGATAAGAAAGAATGTTTTTATTGTTTCTTTTCATCGTTATGATTGGACAGAATTGTAATAGGCAATAATTAGCCAGCCTTCCAAGGTGATATTAAGCTGATTTCTCAAGTGTAAGTGCTTTGAGCTCATAGGAGGAACTGACAGGCAGAGATTGGAACTGTTGGACAATTGAAATCCTTAGAGTAGATAGCACTCAAATTGGTCTTTGAACAGTGGGTCCAGACATGTGGGTGCAGAAGAAATACCTTGTGAATGTTTAAAGTAGATTCCTAGGTTCTGCCCCCAGGTTCTGTGGGTCTCGGAAAGGAAGCCCAGCATTGAGAATGTGTGGGCGGTTCACCGAGGACTCTGTGAGAAGTGATGACAGGAAGTGAAGGTAGGGGGCGAGAGGAGGATTGGTGGAAGGCAAGTGCTTGGAAGAAGGAAGAAAAAAAACAGCAGTCAGTGAGGAGGCAGGCTGATTCCCAAGATAGAAACAGAGACTGTTTCTGAGAAGGAAATGTGGTGTAGTCTCTGACATTGGAGGGACTGATGCTGGAACAGATAATAGCAGTGGAACCTGTCAACCATAGGATGCTATGATCTGTAATTGTTGACTTTATTGGAAGGTGGCTTAAGAATGAGGTTAATATTTAAACGAAAATGTCACTCTAGGGGAATGTGTGCCTTAAGACATCACACCTGAAACTAATCTCAGAGTAGCTACTTATCCGAACCTACCATTGGAAGGAGGAAAAGACTGGAGCCCCAGAGCCAGGGAAATAACTTGGTGGAGAGCTCAGCAGAACTTCGACTGAAATTCAGAAATAGCTTGATGAGGAACCATTCCACTTACTTGTTCACTAATCAGACACTTAATGAGCACCGACTGCATGCTTAATCTCCTGGGCAGAGCCCAGGAGATTGAGCTATAAAAGAAAAAGTTGATAGTCTTTGCCCTCAAAGAGTTTGTAGTCTAACAAGCAAGTCAGTTGTAGAACAAGCACAGGAATTTCTCCTATTGTGGTTCTGTCTCCCATGATGACAGTTAAATATAGCAAGGTTGTTTTATTAGGAAATAAGCTTTGCATGATGCAGCCCCGTACTGATTACCGTATTACTGAAATGAGGACCTGGGTACAAGATGAGCCATACAGCCCTCTCAACAGCTGCACTGTTTGAATGGCAGGTTGCTGCTTGGCCTTGAGATTTTTTACTTAATGCAAGCTTCTGTGATTTAGTGGGGTATTGTTTGGCTCTCTACTTGAAATGTACTGTGCAAGGTTATCACCTAGGTGTCTTGTTAAAAATGCAGGTTCTGTGTGTTGAGAGTGAGGGCTAAGGTCCTACATTTTCAGCAGACTGCCTAAGGGTGCTGATGCTGGCAGTAGGTGGACCACACTGAATAGCAAGAATCTAGAAACTTGGAGATACTTAGAGGCTCTTCTGAGTCACTGAAGAGCTCCTCCAATGTAAGTAGTTGGGTTTTTGTTAGTTTGGATCAACTGATTTTTTTTTTCAGCTTGTAATTATAAATAGGTCCATTGTAACTACAAAAATACCTTTGCTGTTGAAATTCATCCAGAAAAACAATTTTATGATTGCAAGTCATTTCTAACGCATTTTCATTGAAAAAAATTATAACCTCATTTGGAGAAAACCAGATTTCTTGAATTCACCAACTATCACATTATAGCAGCACAGACTGTAATTACAAGTGTGACAAATGTTATAAAGTAAATTGGAAAAACCCTGGGAATATCTATATTGGGGTGCTCTGTGTGCGTTTGGATAGAAGCCACACTGGGTTCTTTTTCTGCTCCTCATCTCAATCCTATATTAGTACATAAGTTAGCACATCCTGGTGCAGAAAGTCTTGAAGCAGAATAGCAGTATTACCTGAACCTCTTCCAATAGCCAAAGCCAGTGAAACCACACATTCCGTACACATTTTGGAATATTAGCCCTTTCCCTTCCGGCTCATAGTTTGTTTATAACAAGCAGAAGGAGAAAAATTATTACTCTCAGATTGCTATCATGCTTGACACTATCGGGCTTTTTAAAGGTTGTAAGTGAATAAATTGAGCTTTTGTGTAGGCGTATTTCTTTTTTTAAATTGTTTGATATGAGGGTAAAAACTTAATTGCAGAAGATTCTATAGAAAACAGATTCTCTCTGGAATCTTTTTAAGAGTGATTTTCTCATCTTTTGAGCAGTAGTATTGAAGAATACAAAAAATCATAGGGGGATTTTCTGTTCGACCTTCTTGATTAATTTCCTTCACTGTGTGTTGGCCTCCATGTTCAAATTAGAAATTTCCATGGCTGATTACAGGGACATTAATGCTGTTATTCCAGATTCCTTTGACATTTAAAATTGCAGAACTTGGTGATATCTTTATAATGAGAAAGGACCTTGGTACTTAACATGGCCCAGTGGTTCAGCATTCTGTGGTGGGCTCAGCTGTGGAGTGACTGATGTTTGAATCCCGCTTCCTTAGGGATGTCTATGTTCAGTAACCTTCCAGTCAACATCTGTATGTGAGATTTGACCATATCAGCTCAGTTCAGTTGCTCATTGGTGTCTGACTCTTTGCAACCCCATGAATCACAGCATGCCAGGCCTCTCTGTCCATCACCAACTCCCAGAATTTACCCAAACTCATGTCCATCAAGTCCGTGATGCCATCCAGCCATCTCATCCTCTGTCGTCTCCTTCTCCTCCTGCCCCCAATCCCTCCCAGCATCAGGGTCTTCTCCAATGAGTCAACTCTTCGCATGAGGTGGCAAAGGTACTGAAGTTTCAGCTTTAGCATCAGTCCTTCCGATGAACACCCAGGGCTGATCTCCTTCAGAATGGACTGGTTGGATCTCCTTGCAGTCCAAGGGACTCTCAAGAGTCTTCTCCAACACCACAGTTCAAAAGCATCAGTTCTTCGGCACTCAGCTTTCTTCACAGTCCAACTCTCGCATCCATACATGACCACTGGAAAAATCATAGCCTTGACTAGACCTTTGTTGGCAAAGTAATGTCTCTGCTTTTATGGCCCCTCCTAGAGACCATAATGAAATATGTAGTATTTCTAAGGAACAACAGAATTAGAAAATGACTACATCTCAAAAGGTTTTTCTTATTGTAGGCTTTTTTGGGAGGAGTGCTGTTTATGTTTTTCTTGTGTAAGCATAGAGTCCTTATTACTGATCTATGTAGAGACAGATCAAATGAGGTAGATGACAGTGAACTTGACGTTGTCATTGAGAGGATAGGACTCAAGGGGTCAAGGTATCTTTTGTTTTGCTTGTAGATTGAAGCTTCTATCCTTCTGACTGTAACAAAAATTTGACTCATGTGACACTGCTGGTTTTTACCTATAAAAGTATTTCATTTGGTTCTAACCAATTTTATATTATTCCATGGCTGTTAGGACCTGTACATTTTGATGCTAAAAAGCTCCATTTGTGCAGTGACTAGGAAATGACTGTGCTGTGGTTAGTTGCTCAGTCGTGTCCAACTCTTTTCAACCCCAAGGACTATAACCTGCCAGGCTCCTCTGTCCATGGGATTCTCCAGGCAAGAATACTGGAGTGAGTGCCATGCCCTCCTCCAGGGGATATTCTCAACCAAGGGATCGAACCCAGGTCTCCCGTATGGCAAACAGATTCTTTTTACCATCTGAGCCACCAGGGAAGCCCATGAAGTTCCTGCCAGAGTTCAAATTGCCTGGGTTTGATTTCTAGCCCAACAGCATCAAGTGTTTAATATTGACACGGGTACTTAACCTCTCCCAGCCTTGGGTTTTTCTAAAAGATGTGTCCCTCTGGGGATGAAATGAGATGATGTTGTGAAATCCTCACATAGTACATATAACATTGTAAAACATTTAATAATAGTAGTGCTACTGAGCATTTGTTGAGCTCTATTAATACTCTTTTTTCACATAATGTAATACCTTGTTAATATCAATAAATATTTCTAAATACTTGTTTTATATATTATATAAAATAAATGTTACATATTATATAGCTTTAATGTTTAGAATAATAGGTTAGCATCTATTAGATCAAGTAGATCCTGTAACTTGACCAGAGGAGTCTTCATGGAAAACTTTCCTCCTTTTAAGGATGAATGGTTGGGGGTGTTTGTTGTTGGCTTGGAGGTGCTTAGAGAGAGGAAATACTGGTCAGTCACTGACTGAGTACAGCCTTCTATGGTGTTTTCCCTTTAATAGAAAGAAAGTCTATTACTGATCTGAGTTCCTTTCTGTAGGAAAGTTCACTTTAGACAGTGACATTGAGCTTGAGTTTTTATTTTAATGATAAAGAGAATGAAAAGTGGCATTCTCAGAAGGTACGGTGGGTTCTTTCCAGTGTTACATGAAATGAAGTTTTACATAGACCTTAAAGTGGAATTATTTGCCTTCATTGCTTTGTCTTTTAAAGTACCTCCTACCTTCTGCAGATTACAAGAATATTTTGTCTGGATTGGGTAATTAGGTATAACTGCATTTGGAATGTTGAATCAAGTTTTTTTTGTGTTTTTTTTTGAAGCCGTATGATATGTTGCAAGACCTCCTGATGGAGAACCTTAATGGTAATAAACGTTAGTGAAGAGGAAGGGTTAACGTTCAAGTCAGTTAAATAGAAATAGGTTGGTTGATGGTTCAGAGAAGTGGTTTTCAAATTTACTCATCCAGCTGTTCCTTAGGACCCATGTCATATTTTCAAAGGGAAGTCAGAACAAGAGAACCCCACAAGTTCCCCACATTTTTCGTTATAAAAACTACTAAGCCTAGTTATCTAATCTGATGTTCGTGGCTGCAAGACTAAGTGCCACAGGGAGGTTATAGATGAGAGAATGGAGAGCTCACTGCCCTGGGGTTCTACAGCCCACTGATGTGGTGAGTGAAGGAGGTGGCTTTCACCTTTTTATTCCACTGACTTGTTAATAATCCCCCACAACCGTCTTTATCCCCAGCCCCTTGCAGGGTCAGAGTTTCGCTGACTGAACTAATGAGAACAGATTCTCTCTGTGGACAAGCCACAGGGGCTGAACTGAGCATGCTCAGCTTCTCCCAGTCCTCTCATCCCTGAGTGGGACTTCCTCCTGCCAAGAAGAGAAATCAAGGGGGATGGAGAGAGGCTATGAGTGTCACCCTTGGGAAGATTCCCCTACAGAGGGAAACATCAGGCAAGAAGAATGAAGGTTCCCACCTTGTCCAGCAAATATTTATTGTTTCTCTAAATACTAAGCAGTATGTTAGTGCCAGAGCAGTTCATTAAATGCTGTACCTCTGGACTCTGTAACCCTTAAGATTTAAATGTGTTGATCCTGGAATATAAACCAGTCCCTCTCCCCCACAGACCAAACTGAAACATTTCAGAAACTTCAAATACTCCCTGTTTCAGGTACTGGTAAAAATTCAAAGTAATTTGCCTAAGAAACATGTAGAAGCGACCCAGATCTGTTCTGATAGCCCAGTCATCTGGCAGAGTGTTTTTGTTGAGGCAGCATCAGTGAGGTGGGAGGAGGAATGTCAACTGACAGTCCCTCCTGAGACTCAGTCCCTCCCTCCTGAGCTCCGGAGAGGTCATGAGATTCCTGTCCTAGGGCCACCTATATGGATGAAACACAACTACAGTGACTCTCTGTGCTCATGTCCCAAGGTTAGTCCGGTTGGAAGGCTCAAAACTCCAAGGAAAGCCTTGTTTGTTGTTCCCAGACTGGCATTGTATTATGTCGGTCATTTTTACATAATTTTAGATTGCTTGCCATAGTCTATATAAACTGCTTTTAGGAAAATTTAGCTTGGTTATGGTAGTCTATATTGGGAACCGTCCCTCCTCAGTATTAAATGAGTCTAGGACAACAGGCAACACCCACCCCATTACAAGACTTTTTGTGAAGCAAACATCTATTTTTACTTTGTGCAGACTCCACTGTATGAAGGGCTGAAAATAACCAAATGCTCAGAAACCATTTGTGATGCAAAAATGACTGTAGGGGAAACCATGTTGCTCGCTGCCCTGGTTATGACTGACTAGTATAGGTCAGAAATTGTGCCCTACAACCAGTTTAGCTAGGTCATTCTGAGGTTTTCTCCTGGTGTTGGAGGGACCTGCAGTTTTCCCTGTGGACCTGAAATGTCATCTTGCCCACATAAACTGTTAGGGAAGCTGAAAATAATTTAGACAGGCAAGCTTTTTTTTTTTTTTGATTGCCAAAAAGAAATAATTTAGTGTTTGAGTCTTGAAGATTTTTTTAGTTTTTTTAAGGACTTAAAGAGAAATGGAAGTAAACAGACCCACAGGTTAGCGTAATCAAGGGCAGGTTGTTAATGCCTTTTTTGATCTTCACCACATTTCCTAATGCTACACTGTTTCTTTTTTTAATTTTTATTGGGCTACAGCTGATTTACAGTGTTGTGTTGGTTTCAGTGGAGTTACAGATGCAGATGATGCCGATTCTTAAGCTCTGCCACGTGCGAGGCTTGCAGACTCCAGTGCGCTCTTACTAGGCTGAGTCGTATCCCCAAGGAGTGTGTTTGCCAGTGTTCTCACACCAGCATCAGAAATCAAGCTTTGCACACAGAGGATATACGCTTCTGATTTTTTATCAAGAAGGCAAATTCCCTCTCCCCCTAGCAAATATGCAAGCTTTTAGATCCAGAAAAGTTGGAGCGAGCCAAAGGAACAGCAGGTTATTTTAGTGCCTCAAGGCTGTTCCTGCCCCATCTATACCATAATTCTCTACTCCCCCCTCGAACCACAGTCTGAGTATTTCCAGGGGCACCCAAGATGACCCACTTCTCTGGATGCTGTGGAAAATGGCTACTTGCCAACTCCATGTCCCACCTGCCCCAGAGGTGCCTTTAGAGATGGATGGAGACTTGGGCACCTCTCTATAGCATTTTTTCTTAAATTGAAATATAGTTGAGTTATAATGTTATATTAGTTTCAGGTATATAGCAAAGTAAATTAGTAATACATATATATATATATATATATATATATATATACACACTCTTTTTTTCAGATTCTTTTCCCATATAGGCCATTGTAAATTATTGAGTAGAGTTCCCTGTGCTATACAGTACACCCTTATCAGTTACTTTTTAAATATATAGTAGTGTGTATATGTCAGTCCCAATCCGTTCCCCCCACCCACCCACTGCCACCCACTAGCATGGTGATTTGTGTTATCATCTCTAAACCTCAAGGAAAAAAAAAGATCCAAGTTTATAAGTGACTGGTCCAGTTGCATTAGAAGGAAGTGACCACAGAGGACTCACATTTTGGATTTCAAGGGACTAGATTGGACATGGCATTTTCTCTGAGTCTCTTAACCTTTTCATGACTATGAAAGTTCCTTACCATCTGTTGGATTTTTATGTGAATGAGCTTTCAGAAACGTAAAGGACTCAAGGAAAATGAAAGCAATACTACACATTCTGGAAAAATTTATGGAATGTGTCCTCCTCCTCCCCGTGATGTGCGTTCTTTAGGGCGCTGCCTCCTCTACCATTAAGAAGTCCGTCCGTGAACTTCGGGCTGGTCACCTGAAAAGCTGCAGAAGACGTTGGCAAAGTGTAAATCACAACCCTAAGGAGAATTGTTTTTACCTCCAGCCCTTATTTGAGCAAACTCTGTCTCCAGTATTTATTTAAAATTCATCTTTAGCATATAAAAGACTCAAGGCATAAGGGGGGAAAGAAAAGATTTTATAAAAGTCAAGCCATTTCTCCTGTGCTAAGACAGGAAATTGGATTTGGAACTTCTTTGGAAGCAGAGAAAATGCAGTTAAATAAATGTTTAAACACAGGTAGTCTCATAAATATTTTCACTGGGGGGAAAAAAAAATTCACTGGATAACCTTATCTACAATAATGTCTAATTATGTCAAATTTTGCGATAAAGCTGTTCACATATGACATAGAACAAAAAGGATTTGAATTACACCAAAGACTTGTTCGGTTTGAGTTACTAGTTTCACAAGAGAACGTTCAGCCGCTCAGCAAGTCTGAAACTTCTGAAAGTGGCAGGGGCTGGGATCAGTGCATTTATGGGCCTCTCCTTGGCAAAGGATTCTTGCCTCTGTGGTTTCTTCACATTTTCTCTCTGCATTTGCAATCCGTGCTGTAGGATGGGATCCTCACATTTCTGTCATCCAACTGGCTGGTTTGAGGGAAGATACAGCTTTAGCCTGCACTTCCTTGGCTTTTCGCTTTCACTTGCCTTATTTGGTAAAGCTGTGGGCTCCGTTGTTCCTGGAAAGGGCCGTTTCACCAGTTTCCAGGACCATTTCCCACTTGCATCTAGTTCGGAGCTGGGAAGCAGAGCTTGCCTGCTGCTCTGGGGTGTCCGTTCAGAGCTGGGGCAAATGCAAGGTTGGCGTGTCCTTAAGAATCCTCAGTGTATCGGGGCTGGTGGTGATACATCCCTCACTAGTACGTAATGTATATAGTGCAGCGTAAACTTCCCTTTGAAAAGTGGAACTCTGGAAAGATGCTGGCTTTTTAGCTTTGTCCAGAGCCTGGGATGGGCATGCCCTTCTCGTTTTCCCCTGTATCTTGTCATCTAGATGACCTTTCCCCTAATTCTTATTTCCGGTTCTGCTTTTTTCCAGCACTTTTGGGGCTTTTTCCTATCCCTTTTAAGGAATAGATAATTTTGCTTACCCGAGAGTGCCACATCCCAGGTTTTAATAGAACTCATGGCTTAATATTCTCTAAGTACCTCTTTTCATGTTATTTAAAGGGAAACTTACTCTTATCATGTTTGTGGTGTATGAAGTCACGTTCTTAGCACCCCCTACCCCAACACCTTCCTTCTGACAATACATCTTCCTCTTGTTTCTAAGTAGTATTGTTTTTAAAAGTAATTAGCCTTTTAGAGAGATGAGAAAGTGTGGCTTGGTTCTTAGAGCATACGTTTGTTTTGTGTTTTAGCCTAAAAAGGAAGTTTGCGACCCCTAGTCCTCTGAATGATAGTTACAGTGTTTCTGATCAAAGATGAGGGGGGAGAGGAAGTAAGGTTGCTGTAAGCTTAATCCTTTGCTCTTTGCCAAAAGAACCCTTGGTTTTTGTTACTGAGGGTTTTGTGTGTGTGTGTGTGTGTGTGTTTTTTTTTTTTTTTTTTTTTTAATAGGAGGAAGCTGAATTCATTAAGAGTTTGGAGGGAGGGGGCAAAGGAAAATTTTTTTTTAACCTCCTAGAATGCGGAGGCTGCCCCTTAGTGGGAGAAGCAGCAAAACTCCTTCACTGAGCTCACTTTCATTTTCAATAACCTGCTGGTGCAGCCTTTTTTCATCTTTGCTGCAGAAAGGCAGGCTCCTCTTCTTCCTTAGCCTGCAGTTAATTTGGGGGGCATGTGGGAAAATAAGGGATACTCAGCCCAGGGCATCCTAGAAGACTAGTGGAGAAGCACATATGTGCCATCTAACCTTATTAGAACAGAAAGCCAGAAGGAGGGAAACAATAAGGGCACCCTCTGAATGTTAAACACCAGAGTTAAAACTGACCTGACCTCGGTCAGAGTATTGCTCACCTACCCAAACAAGTTAGAGGCACACAGATATCCCTCACCCTCCACATAGATGAATTCTGGGCTTTTCTTTGACCGGACACTTGTTTTGTTATTTACTAATCTTTGACTGTGCTGGGCCTTCCTTGATATTTGTGGACTTTCTCTAATTGTGGTGCATGGGTTTTTCATTGCGGTTTTTGTTCTGTCGTTTAGTCGTGTTGGACTCTTTGCAACCCCATGGACTGCAGCGCGCCAGGCTTCCCTGTCCTACACTGTCTCCTGGAGTTTCCTCAAACTCATGTCCATTGAGTCGGTGATGCCATCTGACCATCTCTGTCGCCCCCTTTTCCTCCTGCCCACAGTCTTTGCCAGCATCACAGGCTTTTCCAAAGGGTCGGCTCATTGTGGTGGCTTCTCTTTTTGCAGAGCGTGGGCTGTAGGTCATGTGGGCTTCATTAGTTGCGGGATGTGTGCTCTGGAGCAGAGAGTCAATAGTTGGGGCACATGGGCTTAGCTGCTCTGTGGCGTGTGGGATCTTTCTGGACCGGTGATGAAGCCCACGTCTCCTGCATTGGCAGGCTTATTATTTACCACTGAGCCACCAGGGAAGCTCCAATCCTGAACTTCAAACAAGAGCCCAGGTGATGCTGAAGCTACTGGTTCGCAGTCTTTGTTTTGAGTAAGTGGTGTGGAGACCAGTGCATCTCGACTCTGTTTCTTTTCCTTTTCAGATTAATTGAGTTTTATCTCATTGTGGCTAAAATGTGTGGCATCCAACAGCCTACTGGAGGTAATTGCTCCTGGGATAAATCTGAGAAACAAGGGAGCTAAAGGGAAGGGTATTGAAAGAGAAACTGCCTTAGTTGGGAAAGAACTCGATGAAAGGGCAGGTATTCTTAGTTAGTAGCTTAGTATCTAATCTTTGTCACTGAAGCCTCACATCAAGCTGCCTGGAGTCTTCTTGAAGACAGTTTCTAGCTGCAGAGGTTTTTAACACCTCTCATCTAACTCTGTTAAATAGCCTGCTGGGATCCAAAATAGAAGCTGTGTAGGGAGAAGCTCCCTAAGCATACCTCAGCTGCCAGGCATGCTCTGTATTGACTTTTTTTCCCCTTGATATGAAATCAGTCATATCTCAAAGCCCTCCAAGACATTTGGTTCAGTCTCATATCTAATGTTGACTCCTGTTGAGCATCCTCATATCTAATGTTGACTCCTGTTGAGCATCCCCATCCAGTGATCCCTAGCCCTGACTGCCAGCAGAATCATTTAAGAGCTTTCCATCCTATATGGAATAGATAACTACAGTTGCTCTATAAACACCTAAGATATTGATGCAAAGACTTCTCTCCTTCTATTTATTCCCTTCCTGACCCTAGCTCTTATCGGATGGTATAGATTTTTTCTCTGCGTTTTCTCACATATGTATGTATCTTTCCTAAGTCTATTATTGAGTGTGTATTTTAATATTACAATGGGTTTTTCTTTCTGTTTTGGCTAGCTTGCATAGCATGTCGGATCTTATTTGGATCTTAGTGCAGGGACTGAACCCGCACCCCCTGCATTGGAATCATGGAGTCTTCACCACTGAACTACCAGGGAAGTCCCTACAGTGGGTTTTTAAATCTCTATTCAGAGCAATAATGAAGTCCCTTTTCACCTAGCTTTGCACATACCCTGTTCGCCAGCTATTATTCACTTGATGGCTGCTGCTGAAGAGATACGAGTGGGAAAGTATAGCTAGATGCCCCATCCAACCTCTTACGGAAGAAAAAAAAATCGAGAATCGGTGGGAATTGTTTGCCTGGCTATACTTTCCGAGTCTCCTTATCGCTCCTCCCTCTTTCTTATCATCTTAGTCTGGTCCAGGCCTTTGTTCTTGGCCCTTGTCTCTTCTCTCCTTATGTTCATTCTCTCAATGATCTCACCCAGTTCTGCGAGGTTATACAGGCTGACCACAACAAAATGTTTCTCCAGCCCCCATGTAGCCCCCAAGGGCTGAATATATACCTCCAACTTCTCGGTGACTCTTCTATTTGATTGGCTCTCAGAAGCATCTTAAACTTTGAATCTGTCTCAAACAGCAGGTTCTTCCTGCCCCAACCCTGGTGTTCCCAGCTCCATGTATTGGTGACTCTTTTTGCTCAGACCACATCTCACACTGCCTGATTCTTCTCTCTCCCTCCCACATCACATCTTAGCAGCTGAGACCTTGCTCTGCTGTCACTCATATTCCACTCCTGCCTGCTTCCCACCACCTAGCCTACAGCTTCTGTCACCTGTTACTTGCATTGGTGTTTCTCAGACTTTTCCACGGATGTTAAAACAAGAAATACATTTTCTCTTGTAACCTAGGAAACATATTCATATATGTCTGTATGTCTGACTCACACCATAGCACTTAAATTTACTGTTTGCAGTGTACCCTGATAATTCCTTTTCTTTTCTTTTATGAAAAATAAGGTAATTGAGACCCAGTGATATGATTTCATGACCAAGTTTCAGTTATGACCCACAGTTTGAAAAACACTAGTCTGGATCCTTGTGATTGGAGGTGATGTGCAGAGCCAGCGACCTTGGCATTTACCAGGAGCTCTTCAGTAATAACCATTTCAGCCCCTCTGCAGGCCTGCTGGGTCATACTCTGCGTTGAAGGGGATCCGAGGCGACTCACCAGTCGTTGAAGTTCGAATGCTGCAGTATGGACGACTGCTCTGGTCTTCCAGTAGCTCTCTTTCTTCCGAGACGTGCCCCCTGCCATCCTCTCCACTGCGCATGGGGCTGGAGTGGTCTCTAGAAAACTCTTTGGGGTCAAGTATTGCCCCTGCTTACCGGGCTTCTCAGCTTACTTAGAATAGAATCCTACAGGATGCCCCATCAAGCCAGGTTCTCAGCCTTGGCTGGCTGCACAATAATAGATAGCCTGGAGAAATCAGAAAAGGACAACAAAAAACTCCTTAGTGCCCGGGAAGCATCACAGAGAGCTGGGTCAGAATATATGCATGTGTAACCAGGACTGAGAACTATTTGACGGGATCCAGTTCCTGCCTACGTATGGCTCCCCGGCTCAGTGAGCTGGTTTCTGCCCCACAGTCTTTGTCCTGCCCGGAATTTGTATCTCTCTCCTCTGTCCTCCAAGACTCACACTCCCTCCCCTCATGTGTCCCTCATGCATAGATGTCACTACCCCAGAGAGACCTACCCTGACCTTCCTGTCTGATGACCTTGATCCCTTTAGCTGCTTCATCTCTCTCCATGCTTTATTCTTCCTCATAGCAGTTATTATTCCTAATACTATGTTTGCCGTTGTTTTCTGACTTATTCACTCTTCTCCCTCTCTAAAATTTAAGCTATGTGAGGAGAGACACCTTAATCTGCTGTGGTCATCACTGTGTCTCTAGTACCTAGAACAGTGTCTGGCCCAAAGGAAATGTTGAATCAACGTTTGTGAATGAATGAGAGAAGAGAAAGTGGATGATGGTGTCATGGTTTTTCTGGCTTTTCACCACTGACTCTTCCCTTGCTATTTTAAGACAATGAAGCAAAAAGAGTGCCTCTCTTGTGACTTTGGTCCTCTCCATGTGTTTTTTTTCCCCCAGCATCACCACATTGATCAGTTGACTCTCCATGTATTTTGATTCAGGATGGTGTTTGATTCTTTCTAAGAAGTGTAAACAAGAAAAAGAAGGAATGGCAGCATAAGCTAATTATTTCCTACAAGTGACTTGACTATGTTCACATCAGCAGATCTTTGCCTTGAATTTGTTTTGCTTTTGAGGGAGTGTTTGGAAGAGCTTTTCATTCAACCTGAGCATTTAATTTTTTTTTTTTTTTTAAGAAAAGCTTATGATGGAATAACAGAAACCTACAGCCTTTACTCTGGCTTGGGTTTGGTGGTGAGGTATTTATTTAAATGATGGTTCTTTCGATTTGAGTTTTTAAAGTCCTCATTTGGAACAGTGTCAGTTTAATAGATCTGACATAACTCTGTTACATAATCAGATTTTTAAAGATGCAAATTGAAAAGGCATTGCAGTTAAGGTTTAGAACTTCTTTTATGTTACATGCTTTGAGGATTGGTCTTCCTGCTTTTCATCTCTTACTCTTGATCCCTCCTTCAGTAGGTTAATTCAGAGCTGGGGCTCTAAAGAGTTTTTCAGCTAAAAACAGAACACAGTAAGGATCATGTCTTTGTGTAATAATGACAAAATTTGAGTTGAGGTCAGGGGACTGTATCATTCTTATATAAACGTGGCTGGTGCCTCCTTGTCATACCTGGGAATGACGGTCAGGTGTAGGAGTCAGTCTCTGTACTTAGGTTGACTCTCCTGTCTTTATGTTACATATTTAATCATCACTGGTCTCTTTTCTGCATTTTGTATTTTCATCTCAACACATTGGTAATTCATTGTGCCTTAAGTGTTTGCATCAAATTTTGCTCACTACGTATAAAACATAAAGCCTTCTGTCTACAGTGAGATGCATTTCTGGCGATTTAAGAAAAGTAGTGACTCTTGCTTTCCCTTTGTGGCCTTTATATGAATCATAATCCATTAGGGTCAGGACAACCGGAAGTCTCACTTGTGTAGGAATTTGTTGGCTGATGTAAACCAGCTGGAGCCCAGGGGCTGAAATGATGCTGTACTCTCTGCTCTCATTATGGTTTTTCTCTGCTTCCTGGTGGCTTGGCCCCAGGCTCAGGCAGCCTTTTCCTTTGTGGTGTCCGAACTGTGGCATGCAGCTCTGGATTTGCAGGCTTGTCTCAGCTGGGCTTGGGGAAGGAAGATATCTCCCATTATCTCCAGCTGGTTAAATCCTGCCCACTCAGAGGCCCGGGCTCCTAGCCCTATGACCAGGGTAGACCATCCCCTCTCTGATCAGAGTCCCATCTTCAGATCAGAGAGATTGAGTGAGTACCATCCAAGCATTGGGCTGTGGTGTGTCTGAGGGCTGGTTCCCCCTAGAAATGAATCACATAGTTGGAAGACTCAGGGAATGGGCTTAGCTGTGCCTGCTGTGAACCACGACTTCTCTGGTGTCATCGTTGGAAAGTCACCCATGGTCTGATAGCATAGGACATGCTGTGTGTGCTGGGGTGAGAGCTTACTCAAAGCCAAGAGACTTCAACTATTGGGACCCTTGCTCTGGCACTTGGTACCCGTCTGACAGTATATGTCACTGATGCTTTAGCTGTAGCCTCTGCAGGTGGATTTTGTTTGCATGTTTGTGAACTGAGACATATCTCCCTTCTCGGAGTAAGTGTTGCTCGTATTTATAAATGGGAGGCTGAAATAAGGTCACTCTTCACTCTCAAGCTTTACGTCACTTAGGCTCCTCCCTCCATTTTCAGAGGAGGAACGTGAGAGTCCGGGTGAGTGACCCGCGCCAGTGGCAGAGTCTGGTTTACATGTCATACTGGATCTTGATCTAAGAGCTGAGATTAGAAAGACGTGAACACAGCAGCGAGGCAAATGATGACTTTTTTTTTGCCTAATAGCCTTGAATTGGACTCAGCATCATAAATCGAAAAATTCTCTTTTAAAGTTCTGATGCTACTTCTTGGGAGAATATAAAAGTGAGTACGATGGCCGTGCTTCCTTCTGTTCAGACGAAGAGAATACTGTAGGAGAGAGAGGGCGACTCTTCTATCGTAGTTCTGTTATAAAGCATGAGAAAATAAAGACACCTTTGTGTTTATACGAACAGGCTTGTGTAATATTTCAGAAGTATGGGGAGGGATAAATTGGGAGCTTGGGATTGACATATACACACTGCTTCTGCTGCTCAGTCACCTCAGTCATGTCCGACTCTGTGCGACCCCATAGACAGCAGCCCACCAGGCTCCCCCGTCCCTGGGATTCTCCAGGCAAGAACACTGAGTGGGTTGCAATTTCCTTCAATGCATGAAAGTGAAAAGTGAAAGGGAAGTCGCTCAGTCGTGTCTGACTCCACGACCCCATGGACTGCAGCCCACCAGGCTCCTCCGTCCATGGGATTTTCCAGGCAAGAGTACTGGAGTGGGGTGCCATTGCCTTCTCCCACTACTGATATAAAATAGATAACTAATAAGGACCTGCTGTATAGCACAGGGAACTCTACTTAATACTCATTGTGACGTATATGGGAATAGAATCTAAAAAAGAGTAGATATATGTATAACTTGATTCACTTTACTATACAGCAGAAACTAACACAGCATTGTAAATCAGCTCTAAATGAATTTAAAAATTACACCAGGGGAGCCATCACATGTAAGATGTGTTATTAAAGATACACAGGATGAGGTGGGAGGTGAAACTGGAAATGTGTCTTGAGGCCCCATCACTGTGGGTGCTGGTGTCAGACATTCAGATATTTGCTCTTGGTCTCTGAAAATTGCTGGTAGAGAGAGCTGTGGTCAGCAAGTGTTTCAGAAGGCCATGCTGCAGGGTGTGGTGGAGACTGGAGCGATAGCGGCTACCAGGAAAGTCCCTGTGCAGAAGATGGGACTAAAAACCAAGGCAGAAAAAGCCCTGAAGGTGGGCTGTCCGAAGGTGGAATATACAAGCACTGGGAGCTTCTTCCTGGCTTTGGGAGATGTGAGGGAGAGAGAGATGTTGAAATCATTTAAGTATTCTTTCCTGATTGACCAGGAGAAGGTGGTGGTGCCGTGAATGGAGGCAGATGGTGAATGAAGAAACAGATTTCGGGTGGTGAGAGGGGCACAGAGTGGTCTCTCACACTGGTTTATGTCACCGTGGCCATGAGGCTGATGTCAGCTGCCCATATCCTTGAAGGAGCTGGATGAAGTGGAAGCAAAGGTGGAGGAAAATACCAGACACAGGCATTCTGCTCTGAAGTTGAGGAGAGCTGTTTGAGCTGGAGATGGAAGTGTGGACGTCTTCAGCCAAGACTCTGCACCGCTCAGGATTAGGGCTGGCTGTTACAGAGCAGAAATACAAGTCACAGATGGATGCTGTGGTGGCAGCTGTCCGTGCTTGGCCTGCGTCCCCTGGGGTCCCCACGTGCTCCTCCATGGTTTTGTGGGCATTTGCCTCCTACCGCTCAAGCCCCCAGTTTATCATGGGACGCCTTAAGGCTGCAGGAGCCACTTTGCTGTAAGACATGGAGAGCTCAGAGTATCTGAGAGTCTCAGCGGTTCCCCACCCTCACCAGGGACTGACTGACACAGAAGAATGAAGATCTAGCAACCTAGTCTCAGGACAGGAAAACAGGAGGTATCGTTCATACCCCAGGGTTCCTCACAGGATCTGGGTGAAGTCATCCTCTGTAGACCTGGGCTTAAGAGTCCACTCAGATGCTTTACTCTCTTTCTTGTCTTGCATCCCCCACTTCATTATGGGTTTATTTTGGGAGCATTCCCTTAAAAAATCATTTGTATATGAGTTCTTGTCCCAGTATCTTCTTCTCAGGGACCCAGTCCAAGGTAGGGGCTCATCTTTTTTTCTTTTTTTTAACTTTTTATTTTGTATTGGGGTATAGCCGATTAGCAGTGTTGTAATAGTTTTAGGTGAACAACAAAGGGACTCAGCAATACATATACATTTATCCTGCGGCTGCTGCTAAGTCACTTCAGTTGTATCCGACTCTATGCAACCCCTAACCAGGCTACCAGGCTAACACTGGAGTGGGTTGCCATTTCCTTCTCCAGTGCATGAAAGGGAAAAGTGAAAGTGAAGTCGTTCAGTCGTGTCCGACTCTTAGTGACCCCATGGACTGCAGCCTACCAGGCTCCTCTGTCCATGGGATTTTCCAGGCAAGAGTACTGGAGTGGGGTGCCATTGCCTTGTCCAATACATGTATCCATTCTCCCCCAAACTCAGTAGGGATTCCTCTTTATTTCAGGTAAATGAAGTTCAGATGAAGATGTTCCAGGTCTGATGTGGTAGTCATGTGGTTAATGAGAACCAGGCCACTTGTGTCTTTTTACTCTCCCATCCCTAGTGTGTGCCTGTCCTCAGATTATCACTTTATCATAAGATGGCTACTCTTGCTCCAGCCATCACATTAACATTCCAGGAAATGGGAGATAGGAAAGGGCAAAAGGATGCACCTACCTAATCTAATTGAGCCTTGTTTAAAGCCCTCATCAAACACCCCTCCCCAAGACCATCTCACTGGGAGGCTGGGAAATACCTGGGTATGGCTTTGTCTGTTTGAATCTGGGTCTATTGCCATCCCAATGATAAAGCATTCTGTTAGTGAGAAGAAGGGAGAGTGGTTACTGAGTAAGCAGCAAACAGTTTCTGCTGCAGAAATTAAATTAAAAACTGAGCTTATAGATGGTATTTCCTAGGTGAGGAGGCTTAATGTACAGAGAGGTTAAGTATCTGGGCTCTTTGGATTTAGACCTGGTTGTTAGACCCCTGCCCTGCTCTCATGGTTACATGATGTAGAACTTGAGTCAGTTGCTAAGCCTCAGTTTCCTCTTCTGAAAAAATGAGGATGGTGATAATAATACAGTCTTGCTAAAAAGAGGGGTGTGAGATTTTCTTAAAGTAGTTATAAGAATTGTTTCACATAGTACCTGATATGTGTTAGTTATTTGGGGCCAGCATATGTGGGAAGCAGGGGCCTCAACTTAGAAATGTTTTTAAGAGGGAAGAAGGAGGTGGTAGTGAAGAAGCCTAAAGAGCAGCAATGAGACAGAGAGAGGGGGCTTGGAAATGGCAAGGGAGTAAACACTTGCAGGGGAGGATGAGGGAAGGTGTCAGATGATGCCTAGATTGGGGAGGATGAGATCTGAAAAGTCAGTTGACTTTAGCGTCTAGGTCATTGATGATCATTGGGAAAATTTTAGAAACGTGGCTGGGGCAAAATGTTCTTTTGAAATAGAAGGGTAGGTCTGACGTTCATTTCATCAATGGTCAGTGTGTGTTTTTCCTTGGATTTTGCTTAAGCACACCCTGCCCTGCCATCCCCCAACCCCAGTGATTACGTTGAAACCAGAAGTTAAATCCAGATCCCCTGCTTTATGAGAGCCTCGCTAGCATGCCAGTTTAATCACTTAAATTGGCACTGGTATCTGTATCTTGCTTGTAGGTAAGTCTCAACAGTAAAACTCCTTTATAAGCCAAGAGATGAGAACAATGTTCTTTAGGATTTCTTGTGAAAGTCTACTTTTGTGGTTGAAAACCAGGTTCATAAACAAATAGATAAAATCTTTGTGTAAGTTTTCATTCCTACTTTTAAAGTATTGCTTTTAATAATGTTTATAACTGCCCTATATGTCATCATCTTTGATTACAAATCTCAGACTTAGTATCAAGTGAAATGATATTCTTATTCGTGTTAAGTGGTGTTTGTACTCTGCTGATCTCATTTTTATAGGTGGCAGAGATGGAACATGGGGTTTGTTTATGTTCAGGGGAGTTTAGTCACTGGTCAAAGATGGGTTTTCAATTCTCCAAAGCAGCCCGTTATCCTAATGAAGGTGTGAAGTGTCGCCTTTCCGGTTTTGGGTTTTGTGGGTTAAATGACTGCCTCTCTGCTAGAATCCTTTTAATTTTGAAAAAATGGAGATCTCTCTCCTTCTTACAGTTTTAGCTTCTTATGATCAGGACTCCTCATTAGCTGCTGGGTCTTTCCACAGTCACCTTTTATTTGTGTACCTTGTCAGGGTTTAAACCTAGCAACTACTCCATGCTTATTACACAAGACAAGACAGAAGCCACTCTGCGGGGAAATAGGAATGTAGTTGAAATTCACATTAAAGCAACTTGACTTCACAGTGTTTCTCTGGGTCAGTGAAAAGCATGTAACTTTTAGAGGTTGGTATTCTCGGTGTGCTGATGTGTCATCAGGGGTTTGCACTTAATTTGTTATATTTAGTAAGCCTGAGTGATGCCTGTAGAGAAATCTGTGAACAAATGAGCTCAGAGACGATGAGGGCAGATGAGGCAGTAGGAGTATGTCCTGTCTGAAGGGGTCTTCTCACTCCCCTCCAGCCACTTGTTACCCACGTTGCCAATTCTTGTTTTTGTTTGTCTTTTAATAAAAAGCTGGAGAGGATTTTTATGTGAAATTGCCTCCTTTTAAAAATAGGAGTGTTTGAAACACTGAGCTAGCCAGAGAGAACATGGTCCGTTAGCCGGCTTTGGCCTGAAGTCCACCAGCTGGCAGTTTTGGCTTAGGAAATGCTCTTAAGTGAAGCTACTATTGGTTCAGCAGATGCGTTCCTAGCTCAGAGCAGTGAGCAGGGTTTTCTGGGGTGGGGAGTGGCAAGTGTGTAGGTGATGAGATGTCACTTGACCCCTGTGGCGCTCACAGTGCAGTGAGCAATAATCCAGGGTTGTACCTGAGAAGCGTTGTGAGAGAGAGTGGGCAGGTGTGTCACAGGATTTCCAGGTTGGCAAGATGACTTCCGGCTGGCATCAGCAAGGAAAGGGGGCATTTGAGTTCTGTCGGGATGGACCAAGGAGCTGTTCTAGGTACTGAGGAGCACAAGGAAAGTGACAGACCTGAGACCAAGCTGTATTCAGGTCTATAACCAGGTTTGGCTAGAGGTCAATTCATGATTGATTTTTACCTGGGGGTTCTGATGTGTTGTGATATGGAATCCTGCTTTACTGTGCTCATTGCAGGCTGCTCCTCCTTGCTCAGCGGCCCATTCCTTGCTGTGTGGCTAGACTCCAAAGCACACAGAGTCACCGTGGGCATCTCCCTTGTGTTAATCCCTGTGTTTGGTTTTGCACACACCTGCAGAGACCCACAGATTGGGAGGCTCATGGTGTTAGTTGACTTTCAGATTGAAAGCACAGTCTCCATAAACCATCTTGGAGCTCGCCGGTCATGTGTTTCTGTGACTGATTCCCACTGAATCTTCTTTTACTTTTATTTATATAAAAAATCACTTGTATTTATTTTTAAACTTTGTAGTTTATATTGGAGTATAGCTGATTAGCAATGTTGTAATAGTGTCAAGTGAACAAGGAAGCAACTAAGCCATATATACATACACACACACATACATTCATGTACCCATTCTCACCCAAACTCCCCTCCCATCCAGGCTGCCATATAACATTGAGCAGAGTTCCCTATGCCATACAATAGGACCCTGTCAGTTATCCATTTTAAATAGAGCACCCTGTACATGTCTATCCCAAACTCTCTAACTAACCCTTCCCCTCATCCTTCCTGCCTGCAAATGTAAGTTGTTGTGTAAGTCTGTGAGTCTGTTTTGTTTCGTAAGTTCATTTGTATCATTTATTTTTAGATTCCACATATAAGGCATGTCATATGATATTTCTCCTTCTCTGACTTCACTCAACATGACACTCTCTATGTCCATCCATGTTGCTGCAAATGGCATTATCTCATTCTGATGGCTGAGGAATATTACATTGTATATATGTACCACATCTTCTTTATCCGTTCTTCTCTTGATGTACATTTAGGTTGCCTCCATGTCTTAGCTAGTGAACATTGGGAATCTTTTTATTCAGCAAATAGCAAGACCTTTCAGCACCTGCCCTAGGTCTACATGACTGTGCACGGCCCTGGAGAGCAAGGAATCTTTTTATTCAGCAGATAGCAAGACCTTTCAGCACCTGCCCTAGGTCTACATGACTGTGCACGGCCCTGGAGAGCAAGTGCTAAGCTTAAATTCTCCTCCCGGTTCAGAAGTGTACCTTTCTTCTCACCCCTGGTTGCAGGGAAGCAAACTCTTTCGACTGCCGCCTGTCACAGCCCTTATTCTGAAAAGTTCCTATGGATGTTGCTGCTGCTGCTGCTAAGTCGCTTCAGTCGTGTGCGACCCCATAGATGGCAGCCCACCAGGCTCTGCCATCCCTGGGATTCTCCAGGCAAGAACACTGGAGTGGGCTGCCATTCCCTTCTCCAATACATGAAAGTGAAAAGTGAAAGTGAAGTCATGTCCAACTCTTCGTGATCCCATGGACTGCAGCCTACCAGGCCCCTCCGTCCATGGGATTTCCCAGGCAAAAGTACTGGAGTGGGGTGCCATTGCCTAAATCCTCCTAAAAAGGTCGTGTGATTCTTGAGGGCAGCAGGGAGGTTTTCTTCCTACTTGGTTCTGTGGGTCTGTTTCAGGAAAACTCAGTTGGACCAGAGGATTAAAAAAAATGAAGGTGGAAAAGTTTTAGGAAACACAGTTGTGGTCTACTTTTCAAGATGTTCACACAACATGGGAGTAGAGTGAAGGCTCTGTCATGTCTAATAAAGAAATAGCTTTAACTTTGTCCAAATGAAGTTTTCCAAAAGAATGTCTAGAGTCCGGCTCTCAGTTTGGAGTGTCTCAGTTCTGAAGTGATCTCATGTAAGGTCCTTAACTTCCCTGAACCTCACTTTCCTCGGGAAACATTGTCAAGTAGCTGAGTATCCTAGTACCCTCTCTGGCTGTGTCCTACAGAGTGGCTTCCAAAACTAAAGGTGGTATTCAGGTGTCATCTAATCAGTGCACAGGATCGTTAGTAATGAGTTTCTCCTCCCAGCCACCATGTTTTGGTGTTATGTAATGCTGATGCTTTCAGCTCATATCCCTATATTGCTGGTATCTTACTTAGTGAATTAGGGTTTGTTCCCCAACACACACAGCTTTACACCTGAATCCGTGTTGAGGTGTGATATTTGTTTTGTCTCTTGCTCTGGCCTGTTGAAGCCTGTTTGTTTTCACCAGTGTTCTTCATTCCAAGCCTCATGTCATCTACAGCTTCAGTACGAAGGAAAAATCTATTTTTGGAGAAGTCTGTTGAAGTGAGGCGTGCTCTCATTTGGAGAATAACACTGGTGATGTGTACAGGGAATTTTCTAGGTGTAAACATTTCATCTTGGCTGTACTGCTCAGATGGGGATCCTTGATGATTAGCCCCATTTTACAAGTGGGGATATGGGCTCTTAGGTTGAGTAAGTCACCTGAAGTCCCAGAGCAAGGAGGATTTAGAGCTGGTGCTGAACCCAAAATCTGTCTTCACAGCCTCTCTGCCCACATTTGCAAAGCAGCAAACTGTGGGCTGACTTCTGCTCTCACTAGTTTTTGTTTAACCTGTATGATGTTTTAAAAATTGAGTTTGGGGTTCGTAGATGCAAACTATTATATATAGAGTGGATAAGCAACAAGATCCTACTGTTAGCACAGGGACGATATTCAATATCCTATGATAAACCATAATGGAAAAGAATATGAAAAATAATGTGTGTGTGTGTGTATATATATATATATATATATACACCTGAATTATTTGTTGTATAGTAGAAATTTGATGTGACTTAGCAGAAATTAACACATTGTAAATCAGCTATACTTCAATAAAATAAATTTTAAGAAAGAAAAAAAAATGAATTAGTTGGTTCACCTTGAAAGAAAATTGCATGCTTTATATAAAAACACAAAATTCTGGCTTTGGGAGAACATTCAGAAGATCCAGCCTGTTTTAATGAGTATTCTCAGGTGGCAAAATGGTCAGAAACTGACAGTTTTTTTGTGAGGGGAAAAGCACTGCACAGTTTACTAACATACCTCCTTTTCCTGTGGTCCTCACCTTCTTAAAATTCTTTAGTGGTTGCTGCAGGCTGCTGGGGTTGTGATGCCATACTTCTGGGGTCAAGAAAAGTAATGGAAATGAAATGGAAATGAAAATTATTGAATGAAAATAAATGACTGAAGCCCTCACCCACCCAGACAGTGGTGGCAGGACAAAAGAGTATTTTACAATACAACTTTTTTTTTTTACAATTGCAAGCCCTCAGAGCCGTGGCGTTACATCCCTGGCACTGGCATGAGTCAGATAGCCTCTGCCCTGAGTTGATCTTAGGCTTAACAGTGTCAAATTGGCATGTCAGCATGCACTGTTGTGAGCTCGTGGATATAATTTTTGTGTTACTGTAGTTTTAAATAGCTTTATTGAGGTATAATTGCCAGAAAATAAACTCCACATTTAAGAAGTGTATAATTTGATAGGTTTGGACACATGTGTATACCCATGAACCCATCACTAAATTAAGATATTAACCACCCCTAGAAGTCTCATCCTGCCCCTTTTTAATCCCCAGTCCCCCCTCCCTTACCCCACCCTAACTCCTACCTGAGGGAACTCTGCTTCATCCCTCTAGATTGGTGTGCGTTTCCAAGAACTTTATGTTTAAATGACATCATACACCATGTACTCCTGTCCAGCTTCTTTTCATGCACCACACCTATCTTAAGATTCGTTCATGTTGTGGTTCTATCAAAAGTCTGGTCTTTTTTTTTTTCCCCCACTGTGAGCACAGTCCCATTGCATACCTCAGTTTATCCATTTAAAGCAGATTTTTGGACACCATGGCCCCAGTTTCGGGCCACTCGTCACGCTCCCTCATAGATTTGGATCGGCATCCAGGATTTCTGAGGTCTTCCGTAATTCTGTGACTCTAAGGAGGAGCCGGGCTTGGTCCTATGGGTGGCCTTGCTGGGGGAATTTGCAGGTGGGATCTTTGAAGGTCAACAGGCTGGAGCTCAGAAGAATGCCTTCTCTACCCACCTTCCTATTCTGTGTTTTTTTGAGAAGGGCTGAAATAGCTTCAATTTTTGGCTTCTAAATTGAGAACACTTTCCTGGCGTTTGTCAACTATATGTTGCCTGTGTAAAATGATAGTCTGTGGCTGTTGGAAAATTGTAGTGTGGCGATTATGGTGTGAAAGTTGGTATTCTGGGCATATAAAGTTAATGGTGGTAGACACATTCCTTGGACAAAGGTCAAGATAATATCAAAATAGCTAGCTTCTATGTCTGTCACCCTAAGACTGTTTTGTTCCCCAAAGATGAGTTCAACAGAACCTCAGTAGCCATCACAACAAAGGAGTGGAGAAATAAAAATGAGAGTCCCACTTAATTTCTTGGTTGGGTAGTACAGCTCATGAAACCACATCATAATTTTGTGGCCTTTGGAGAAATTCATTCAGTGTTACAAGTTGCGTTTATTCCTGGAAGAGAACTTCATCAAAGCTAACTTCGCCAAGTATGTTGTCATCCATTGTTTAAAAAGTTATTGACAGTAAAGAAAAGTACCCTGGGAATATAATCTCACACTGCCTTATATGTCAGCAAGAGCCATTCTGAAGACCGTCCTTCTTCTCCCTGTATTTGAAAAGCTGGGTTTTCAGACCCAGTATTTTAGCTCACATTCTTACATACTAAAGTGCAGTATAGCTGGTGTGTATGTGTGTGTATGTGTGTGTGTGTACTCAGTCATGTCCAGTTCTTTGTGACCCAATGGACTCCTCTGTCCATGGAATTTTCCAGGCTGAGTGGGTTGCCATTTCCTACTCTAGGGGATCTTCCTGACCCAGGGATTGAACCTACATCTGTTGAAGCCTGTATATGTGTGTGTGTTTATTTAACTTTCACAGAAATGATGCCAATTTTAGATTTTCAAATGTCTTTAATTATATTTGTAGACTTTCTTGGTGTTTCTAGAACTTTTTTTAAAATAAATATATTTTTCTTCCCTTTTATTAGTGGTAGTTGAGTGTGGGAAGTGTTAGGTGGACATTAATTGCCTGTTAGAAGTAAAGGAGAAGGAAACCCGTGATTGGTAAGTCAGTTGATTTTCAGTATAGTTACCAAGACAAAAGGGGTAAATGATCTTTTCAGCAAGTAGTAATGGAACAACTGGATTCCCAGATACACAGGAGTGAAATTGGACCCTTACCTCACACCATACACAAAGGTTAATACAAAATGAATCAAAGATCTAAATATAAGAGCTGTGAACCTCCTAGAAGAAAACATAAGTGTAAATCTTCACAAACTTGGATTAGACAGAAGTTACTTGATGCAATACCAAAAGTATAAGCAGAAAAATGAAGAATACGTAAACTGGATGTCATCAAACTTAAAACTTTCAAAGGAAATTATGAAGAGAGTGAAGAGACATCTCACAGAAAAGGAGAGAATGTTTGCAAATCATTTTTCTGTTAAGGACTAGTATCTGGGAACTCTTAAAATTCCACAATTAAAAAAAAACTCTTAGAACTACATAGCAACAAATCCAGTTTGAAAATGGGCAAAAGATTTGAACAGAAATTTCTCTAAAGAAAATATTCAAATGGCATGGAAATATACAAATATACAAAATATACAAATGAGCGTGGAAAGATGCTCATATCATCGGTCATTAGAGAAGTGCAAATGGAAACCACTAGTATGACTAAAGTAAAAAAGGTGGACAGTAATAAGTGTTGGGGAGGATGAGGAGAAACTGGGACCCTCATACAGCTGAGACTGTAAAATCACACAACCATTTTGTGAAATAGTTTGGCAGTTCCTAAAAGATTGAATATAGTTACCATAATAGCCAGCAGTTCCACTCCTAAGTACATGCCCAAGAGAAGTAAAAAAATACGTGCATAAAAACTTATACCTGAATGTTTCTAGCAACATTATTCATAATAGCTAAAAAGGAGCAATACTCAAATGTCCATCAACTGAATGGTTAAACAAAATGTGATATATTCACACAGTGGGCTGTTATTCAACCATAAAAAAAAAAAAAAGTTGACTTTACCAGCAAAGGTCCGTCTAATCAAAGCTATGGTTTTTCCAGTAGTCATGTACAAATGTGAGAGTTGGACTATAAAGAAAGCTGAGCACCAAAGAATTGATGCTTTTGAACTGTGGTGTTGGAGAAGACTATTAAGAGTTCCTTGGACTGCAAGGAGGTCCAACCAGTTCATCCTAAGGAAATCAGTCCTGAATATTCATTGGAAGGACTGATGCTAAAGCTGAAACTCCAATACTTTGGCCACCTGATGTGAAGAACTGACTCATTGGAAGATACCCTGATGCTGGAAAAGATTGAAGGCAGGAGGAGAAGGGGACGACAGAGGAGGAGATGGTTGGATGGCATCACCGACACAATGGACGTGAGTTTGAGTAAGCTCCGGGAGTTGGTGATGGACAGGGAGGCCTGATGTGCTGCAGTCCAAGGGGTCACAAAGAGTCAGACACAACTGAGGAACTGAACTGAACTGAAAAAGGAATGAAGTACTAACAGATGCCACAATGTGGATGAACCTTCTAAACATTATGCTAAGTGAAAGAAGCTAATCACAAAAGGTCATGTAGTTTATGATTCCATTTATGTGAAATGTCCAAAATTCATAGAGACAGAAGGTAGACCAGTAGCTGCTAGGTCCTAAGGGGAGAGGAGAGTGGACAATGACTGCTAATAGGTTTCTGGAATTAGACAGTGGTGATGGTTATACCAACTCTGAATTAGTTAAACAACAGCAATTAAACTGCATACTTTAAAAGGGCTTCCCAGGTGGCGCTAGTGGTAAAGAACATGCTGCCAATGCGGGAGATGTAAAGAGATGTGGGTTCGATCCCTGGGTCAGGAAGATCCCCTGGAGGGGAGGGCATGGCAACCCACTCTAGTATCTTGCTTAGAGAATCCCTTGGACAGAGAAGCTTGGCTACAGTCCATGGGGTCGCACAGTCGGACATGACTAAAGCAACTTAGCACAGCACACATGAACTTTAAAGGTGCAAATTTTGTTGGCTATGAATGATATCTTGATTTTTAAAAATGGATACATATTGGTATAAAACATTTGAGCTTTCTGGTAATAAAACATATGAAAAGAAAATAGAAATACTAAATAAAGTAATAAAGTATCAAGTGTTGACTAAACAAATAAAAAAGGAAAGGAGATGGAAATAAGGGAAAACCTACTTTTCAGATGACGGTTTTAAAATGTGTTTGAAGGTGTGTTCTAGATGGAAGGTGCGTTATAACTCAACAATGGTTGTGGAAAGCATATGTGTCTGCCAGGTCGTTTGGAACACAGTGATAAATAAGTCCCTGGACCTTTGTTTGCAGGCATTTGCAGAGTTATGGAGGTGGGAGGTGGGAGGCAGGTCAGGGAGATAGATAAGTCAGAAGTCTGCTGAGGCACTGGGACACAAAGGATGATACATCCCTGTTGAGGAGTCAGAGCCTTTGTAAAAGCATTAGCTGAAAAAAGTTACAACTGGATTACTTGGAGAGTTGGATGCCTGTCTCCTCTGCTTGCAGAGAGGGTGGGGGTGGCTGATTCCAGCCAGGGAATATATATACATATAGATAGATAGATAGATAGATAGATAGATGAAAGAGGCTGTCTAGCTCTGTTGACAGTACAGTATAAGAGCATTTCTGCTACATCAGCATCCATTTCCCTGGGCAAAGAAGGTGTGATTTTTCCATTGGACACATAAGGGTGACGTGTGTGTTGGGGGAAGCTGATGTGGGGGTTGTCTGAGCCAGAAAGGGGGCTCCGTGGAGGAGAAAGGAGGGTTGATGGTTTGGGTCTTCAGTGGCTGGAAAGGGGAGTGCCCGAGGAGATGCTTTTCCCTCTGAAGAGGGAATACAGAGGAGGGATGTCAAGCAATGGCAGGTTAATCTTCAAGGTTCCTATTAAAGTGCCAACCAGAGCAGATGGATGTCATGTGTCACCAAATGTCGCCTTAAGAAGCCCACAGTATCCCTTATGCAGAACTTCAGCTAGAGTTGAATCTTGAAGAAACGTCGGACAAACACCTATTGAGGAGTACTCTATTTTTTAAAGTGGGGAACTGTGTTTTTGAAAAATGTCATGATCATAGAAAGCGAAGAACAGCTGTAGTCACATCACAACTAAAGGCAATCCCTGGTCCTAAACTGGACCCTGGACTGGGTCAGGAAGTGCGGAACAGGACATTATTGAGCCAGATAACAAAATGTAAGTGTGGACCATAGATGAGATGAAAGTACAGGATCAATGTTAAATTTACTGCAGTTGATAATTGAGCTGTATCATGTTAGAAAATATCCTTATTCTTAGGAAATGGACACTGAAATAAATTTTAAAGGGCAATAATATATGTAACTTACTCCCAAGTAGTGCAGGAAAGTATGTCACAGGTACAATATATACTATACTTATGAAATATTATATATTATATGTGTACATACAGAGAGAACATGAATGATAAAGCACATGGACGAAATGTTAACAGTAGGTGACTTTGGGTAAAGAGTAGTCTGTGTATTATTACTCTTGCAACTTCTATCTAAGCTTGCAATTATTTACAAATAAAAATCTAAGAGAAAGTACTCAAGGAAGAAGCAGCTCTACATATCTGTCGATCATGCAGGGCTGGAGTGTGAAGCCAGCTTGATTCTTCCAGCCAAGGAGGGACTCTTCTGCTCTCCTTCGTCTCTCTCTAAATCCCCGGCGTCTACCACAGGGGGACCAGAAAGTGAAGTGGGCCTGATGGGGATACAGTGGGAAGGATGGGGGTGTTGTGAAAAACCTGGCTTGAAATAATACTGGCAGCTTGGATCGTTGTAAGTGTTTCGATACTTTGAATTCTGAATTGGTACTGTTGGCAACTGGTAATTGTCAGTGTCTTGCTGTTTTTTAAAATGTAATTCGTTTATCATTTTTGGCTGCACTGGGTCACATTGCTGTGCATGGCTTTCTCTAATTGTGGTCAGTGGGGGCTACTCTCTAGTTTCAGTACACAGGCTTCTCACTGTGGAGGCTCCTCTAGTTGCAGAACACAGGCTCTAGAGCATACTGGATCTGTAGTTGTGGCACATGAGCTTAGTTGTCCCGCAGCATGTGGAATCTTCCTGGACCAGGGATTGAACCCATGTCCCCTGCACTGGACAACCAGGGAAGTCCTTTTTTTTTTAATATCTAGGGACAGAGGGAATAATTTTTCCCACTGAATAAATGAGTCTTTAATGTTCCATGCACCTGTTACACAGGTCATAAGGAGAGGAGAAGGGGACAACAGAGAATGAGATGGTTGGATGGCATCACCAACGTGATGGACATGAATTTGAATAGGCTCTGGAAATTGGTGATGGACAGGGAAGCCTAGCGTGCTGTAGTCAGTGGGGTCACAAAGAGCTGGATATGACTGAGCAACTGAACTGAAGGGAGAAAACATTGTTTGGGATCCTGGAGGAAGGAGCAGTGTGGGGAGAGGAGAGGGAACAAGGAAGCCTTCTCTAGGGATGTGGGCACTTTGAGGTGAGCTGAAAGCATGAGGGATGAAGAGCAGGCTAGTCAGAAAATGGCCATGGTGCTGACGCAGTTGGTGACCTGGGAATACAATTTCAGGCAGAGAGAACAACTTGGTAAAAATACAGGAGAGTGACATATGGTGCATGCTTGTGAGAACTGTGTTTTGGAATGGTGAGAGCTGGGTGTTGGTGGAGGAGCATTTTAAAGAAATGAAACTGGAGAGATGGATGGGCCAAGTGAAGGACCACCCATCCTCAGCTGATGTCCTTTCTACCACACTGACATCTGAGGCATCTGAATGCTTTGCTTGCCAAACACCTTGAAGGCTGTTCTGGCAGGACTGGGGATTCCAAGCGGTGGCAGTGACTTCAGTCTCTTAGAATGTTGCCACTCAGAGCAGTCCCCAGGCCAGGAGCTTCTCAGACCCCTCCCCGCATCCACTCAGTCAGTGCCTGCATGTCTACAACCGATGATTTGTCTCCATATCAATGTTTGAAAAATGCTGCTTTGAGAATTAATTTATTCTGTATGTTGGTGTTTCCCAGGGTACAGCTGGGGACAAATCACATTAGAATCACCTAACTGATTTCACATAGTGGGATAATCTCTTCATCCATTCATATTGTTGCAAATGACATTATTTCATTCTTTACTATGGAAGTAAGTCAGGCAAAGGCAAATATTAATATGGTATCATTTATAGGTGAAGCCTAAAAAATGATACAAGTGAACTTGTTTACAAAACAGAAATACACTCACAGACATGGAACACAAATTTATAATTACCAAAGGGGAAAGGAGGAGAAGGGATAAATTAGGACTTTGAGATTAGCAGATACATATTGCTATGTATAAAATAAAAATCAAGGACCTACTGTATAGCACAGGGAACATCTTAACCTATAAAGGAAAAGAATCTGGAAAAGATACATGTGCTATATATATGTATAACTGAATCATTGTGCTGTACACTTGAAATTAATACAACATTGTAAATAACCTATACTGCAATAAAAAAACAGAAGAATCACAAAGAAGAATTACATTGTTAAAAATAGGAATTCCTACACTCCAAACCTACGATGTTGTATTATTTCTACTGTACAGCAAAGTGAATCAGCCATTTGCATATATATATCCCCCATTTTTGGATTTCCTTCCCATTTAGGTCACCACAGAGCACTGAGTAGACTTCCCTGAGCTATATACTCCTTGAGCTATAATGAGTAGATTCTCATTAGTTATCTATTTTATACATAGTATCAGTAGTGTATGGAGAATTCCCTCCTGGCTCAGTCGGTAAAAAATCCACCTGCAATGCAGGAGACCTGGGTTTGGTCCCTGGGTCAGGAAGAATCCCTGGAGAAGGAAATGGCAACCATTCTAGTATTCTGCCTGGAGAAATCCCATGGACGGAAGACAGTCTACAAGGTCGCAGTAGTCGGACACAACTTGGCAACTAAACCACCACCATCAGTGTTCAGTTCAGTCGCTCAGTCGTGTCCAACTCTTTGCAACCCAATGAACCGCAACACGCCAGGCCTCCATGTCCATCACCAACTCCCGGAGTCCACCCAGACTCCTGTCCATTGAGTTGGTGATGCCATCCAACCATCTCATCCTCTGTCGTCCCCTTCTTCTCCTGCCCTCAATTTTTCCCAGAATCAGGGTCTTTTCAAATGAGTCATCTCTTTGCATTAGGTGGCCAAAGTATTGGAGTTTCAGCTTCAATATCAGTCCTTCCAATGAACAGCCAGTACTGATCTCCTTTAGGATGGACTGGTTGGATCTCCTTGCAGTCCAAGGGACTCTCAAGAGTCTTCTCCAACACCACAGTTCAGAAGCATCAATTCTTTTGTGCTCAGCTTTCTTTATAGTCCAACTTTTACATCCATACATGACTAGAGGAAAAACCATAGCCTTGACTAGATGGACCTTTGTTGACAAAGTAATGTCTCTGCTTTTTAATATGCTGTCTAGGTTAGTCATAACTTTCCTTCCAAGGATCAGTAGTGTACGTATGTCAATTCTAATGCTTCCCCCTCCAAGTCAGTTTTACAGAGAGAGCTCTAGCCATCAAGTAGAGTTTCATATACAGCAAACAAAGAAGGTGGTCTCGTGACATGATAAGAGTCTGGAATACTTCCCTCCCCACCACCTAGTTTGTTCATTTTGTCAACTTGGGTCAATTGAACACATTGATTCTTAAGAATAAGGGAGAGGAAGGTTTAATCCTGTGGTTCTCGAGGTGTGGTGGGGGAGCATTCTTGACTGTAAGACCTGGAAGATTGTGTGCTATGATACCTGGAATATAGAGACCACAGATGCTGCCAGGGTTTTCCCCACAGAGAATTAGATGATGCCCAAAGTGTCAGGACTGGCGCTGAGAAACCCTGGTGTGTCATTTGGAGGGGAGGGGTCATTCTTGAGGTGACTCCCTGGAGAATCGCTGCTCTAATAAGTCACTATTTTGCATGGAAATGTGTTGTGTCTTTCAGGCAGGTGTTCTGGAGGAGAGAAAAGGCTCAACAGTCATTTTTTTTTTTGAGGTATTTTGACTTAAAAGGCTGTTTGATGGTAGGCTGTGTTTGTTAGGATTAAAAATGTAAGTAAAGAAAACATAAGTCATGATATAAATGAAGACAATAGTTTTTTTTTTCTGTATCTAGGTTAAATATATGACATCTTTGAGTGACTCTTGTTTATTTAGTTCTTTTTCACTGAATAAGGGTGAGTGAAAGAGTTCCTTTGGAAGCAGTCTCTTCACTGTGGGTATGCTTTAGTACATTAAAAAAATTTTTTCTTTTTAAATATATGTATGTAGGGAGTGGTCCATCTGTTGTGAGGAAGAGGCTGGTTGGGGAACCCTGGGTTGGAAGCACAGAGGGACCCAGAGTTGGGTCACTAGGTCTGCAGTGGAGACCAGGACAGTAAAGGAACAGAGTAAGCAAGTGGGGCTATGTCTTCCGTTGGTGTCCACTTGCCTTCTTGCCTCTCTGTAGAGAAATGAATGCAAGCCAGCAGTGACAGCTTTGCTCAGTCGGCTGAGGGTGCCTTGAACACCACATGGAGAGCACGTGAGGTCAAAGGGTGATGGCCTTCTTCCCCGGGCAGGGGCAGGAGGAGGGCCTGCAGGCTGGAGGAATTAGCCTTTCTCTTCTAGACCATGGACCTGATCAGGAAGCCTGACCCACTTCACGGAAAAGCAGGTTAATTCTGGGGGTGATGTGATTATACATTACAGATTTCTCCAGCTTCTCACTCTTCTACATCATCCCTTTTGCTGCCTTGCCCACTGGCCCGAGCAGCAGATGCTTCAAACACCCTGCAGCTACCTGCTAGCTCTTCTGTCTTCCTGCGGACCCTCAGGGACCAGGCTTTCCAGCACACAGAGGCTTAAGAAATGTTTGTTGAGTGAAGTAGAATCAAACTCAGAAACAGTGTACACTGTTTTCGTGTTATGGGAATTTCTGATAGCAAAAGTCTTTTTCCAGGAGGATCTTGGAATGACCAACCCAATAACTTATGTAAATCTTTTCAGGCCAGATGTTTAAGACCTGAATGCACTTTTGTAGATGTGACATATCCTCAGAGGTTCGCACGTGCTATAATTTTTGAAATAGCCAGGGCTGTGTGCTGTGAAATTGCGTTTTCCTGAGCATGTAGAGTTCTACACAGCAAGGTTTTTAACCCAAAGTCCCCAGTTTTGTTCATTCGTATATCTAACATAGAGCTGGGTGTCCTCTTTGTGCATTTCTTAACTTTTTGACAAGTCCTTCCAGCTGTTCACTCATTTCCAGAATATACTGGTTTTCAGATATGTTCACAAATTACATATATAACAGATTCCATATAACAGGCTTTTATCCTTCCCCCTTCCTTTTTTTTTTTTCCCTTTCTCTCTGTCCCTCCCTCTTTCCCTTTTTTCTTTTTTCCCTTTGTTTCTTTTCTCTTCTTAAAAGTAGCCTTGTTTTGAACTTGGTGAGTGTTTGATGGATTTTTGTAGAAGGTTCACACTTGAAAATAAATTTCATAGATGATTTTGAATATACAAAAATATCTTATAAAAAATGTAAAGTACGTATACAAATGGAGAGAATAATAGTATGATGAACCTCCATGTACCCTCTACACACCTTTACTGTTAACAATTCATGGTTCATCTCTTGTCATCTCTCTCCTCCCAGCTCCCTTTCCTCAATTATTTTGAAGCAAGAGTCATCATGGCCCTTCATTACATATTACATTTTTCAACTGCTTCCTATTAATGCTTTAAAACCATATGAATAGAGCAGTGCATCCTCGGTCCGAGTCCCCCTGGGCATCAGGCTTGAGGCCAGGGAGTGCTCACTGCCCAGAGTGTCCTGCAGTGAACAAATAACGGAGGCCCTTTGGGGAACCAGTGATGTCATCTCTCTTCCGCCCTTCCTCCTCTCCATTATGTACAGCAAACACCCAGCCCCAACCCTGGCAAAACAAAGCATGTTTTCAAAGCCACGGAAGTCAGACACTATTGTTAACCTTTTACATGAAGGAAAAGTTTGGTTTTCTATTATCAGCAAGAGCATCCTCCTTATTGTGAGAACAACTACTACGCCTTTTTTTTTTTTTCCCGTGAAGCGACTTAGCAGCAACTTAGCAGCAGCAAAGTATTATACACACATGCGCGCGCGCACAAAGATGCACAAATCTTAAATCTGAGCGCTGCTCAATTTTTAAATCCAACTGTACCCCCATGACCCTAGTTCAGATTGAGGTAGAACATCTCCCAGCACCCCAGAAAGTGCCCCTTCTCCAAAGGGCACCCCAGAAATACCCCTCTCCAAAGGCGACTGCTATTCTGTCTAGCTGTTGGTAAATTTTGCCTCTTCTTGAACATCATGTGAATAGATTCATTCAGTATAAATGGATTCTTTTTGCCTTGGTTTTTTTTCACTCCATATAATGTTTGTGAAGTACATCCCTGTTGTTCCGTGTAACAATAGCTTGTTTCTACTGCAGCATAACCATCCAGCATTGCAGTTTTGTGTGAAGACGGGATGTGTTTATCCATTCTGTCTTAGCGGCTAATATTTGTTTACTTTGTGCCATAATCTGTACTAGGTGTTTTAAGTGAAATAGTTAATCTTTTAGGTTAGATTGTGTTACCCATTGTGATTATTGCCCTTTTGTAGGCAAGAGATGAGCTAATTTCCCCCAGGGTCATATAACTAACATATAATAGAGCTGTTTAAACCAAGTTGTCCAGTTTCCAGACCAATGCACAGCTCAGTGCTTCCTTATTGGGCTTTCTGTGACTTGTCTGACGTGATCTGTAAGCTTGCAGAGACTAGAGCAAGTCTTCGGGCTCTGTGGTCCTTGGGGATTATCTGTTTTCTAGAGGAAGACCTGTGGACACAGAGAGCTTTAGTAACCTGGCCATGGCTGCTCAGCTAGTGAGTGCTGGAGCCAGGGTTGGAATCCTGGTTCCCGGTTCCTTGTCTCTTATTTTTGTTGGCATTTGCTTATTCCATCACCAGCAGAGTGCAATATGTTTTATCACTCAATGGGTCAGCTCACACTTTTGGTTGCAAACAACAGAAACTGACTAACCTAAGCCAAAGAGGAAATTATTGGGAGAACATTGATCACTCACAGAGTTAATAGGGCAACAGAGAACCAGACTGAGGTGCTGAGAGAAGCAGGCTCTTGACACTTCCCCAGACATCCGGCCCTGCCCCCACAAGCAGTCTTTAACTTGCACCAGGACTTCGTATCCGTCTGTCCAGGTGCAGAGGACAGAGGCTCTAGCTGTCTAATTGAAGACAGCTTCCTGTGTTCCCTGGAAGGGATTGCTGGTCCCTTCTGTCAGCCACAATGGGAAGTGGCCTTGCCTTCCCCATTAATTTTTTACTTTTCTTCTCTGGGTTAAAGTTGATCTATATTCAATAATCCTTGCAAAAAGGTAAATAAAAATTCAATTGGCCAAGTTCAATGATGACCTAGATGGGTGGTATGGGAGGGAGGTGATATATGTACACATATGACTGATTCAGTCCATTGTTCAGAAACTAATACAACATTGTAAAGCAGTTATACTCCAATAAAAAAAAATTAAATTGGCCAAGCCAAAGAGGTCAAAAAGGGAAGTGTCTCCATACATTTCTGGGTTTTTAATGTGTTTATGAATGATGGTTCTGCAACCAGGAAAGATGATAAAGTTTACAGGATAGCAACCGTGGGTGTCCTCAGTCTAAAATAGCGTCTGGTCACTTACAGGGGAAAAAATTACTTTGCTGTCCTTTGTCCCTCAGGAACAGTGTCTGTTTTCTGCAGACAAGTAATGGAAGGTTGATTTGGCAGTTGCATTTGGAAAATGTCACCGGACTTCAAAGAGCTTCTTCTGTCCTGGCTTGGGAAATGTGGTTCGCATGCAACAGACACAACGGTGTGCTGTGCTGGTTTCCTCTTTACGTGAAGTGGACTTAGTTGCTTGTTTGTGGAAGGCTTTGTTGGAAGTAAGAGGTTTTCCTTTTGTGAACTGCCACTGAAGACTGTCCTTCCACCTTGAGTGTCCACTCATTCATTCATTGATCCTGAATTTACTGAGTACACTTGAGACAGGCTGATACAGAAGTCAGATAAGGTCTACTGTCGTGAAACTGTTGGTCTCATAAGTCGAGTTGGGAAAGTCCTTAACACCCAACAATGTTTGTTTTCCCCTTTCGTTGCTTCTTTGGACTCTTAACTCCCTTGATGGGAAATTAACATCCCGCTTTCTCTTTGTTGATCACATGGTCGGTGCCTTCTGAAATGTTTATTCTGTTGTCTCTTAACCTTTTTCAAAAGAAGATACGTATGATCAACACTAAAAGTTTTCTTATTTGAGTTCATGTAAATTTACCCTTGATTTCTCCCTATATAAAATTACACTTATGTATGCTGGCTGAATGAAGAGTTTTTTTTAAAAAAATAACTTGTTGACTATTTGTCTTTTGGTCAGTGAGGTGGATTATAAGAGTGTTGACTATTTGTTTTTTGATCAGTGAGGTGGGTTACAAGAGCTCAGATTCTTTGCAATAAGGGCCTATGTTTGCCTGGTTAACTGCCACCACATCAGCCAGTGGGTAGGGTAAGAGACAGTGAAATGGATGCTTGGCAAACAGGAGGACAGGCTGCAGCAGGTGTTGGTTTGATCTTTAGCAAACTCATTTCTTCTTCCTGAGCATTCAGGTGAAGTGCTTTTCTTAGTTGCTGACATCATGGTGGGGTGGAAGGGCCGTGTAATTAGTTATCACTGATGACCTGGGAGCACGAGTTTAATATTTCTTTCAGGCCAACGAGCTCAAGAGAAGATGTGCCTTCTCATGGCTCTTTTCCCTAGAGAATCCTTCCACATACCGAAGTGCGAGATTTGGTGGCCTAGGAGAGATTTCTCAGAAATGTTATGTCTGGCAGAGAGTTGCTGGATTATATATTAGATTATATGTTGCCTTTTGTCACCCTGTAGTGTAAAATGATATCTCAGTATGTATTGAACAGTGCTTTAGTGTTAAAAGGTCATTTATAAAAGTTAAAGACTTTCACAGGTACATGGGTTGGAGGAGGAATTGCTTCATAGATACAGGTTTTCCTCTTGGGAGTGATTAAAATGTCTGAGAACTTAGAAGTGGTGATTGTACAACATTGGGAATGCATGGAACGTCGCAGAATTGTTCACTTGAAGCCAGTTGATTTTATGTGAATTGAGCCAAAAAAGTCAAATATTGATAAAGTGCAGAATAAAAATAACACTCCTATGTCTGGCACCTCACGCCTTCCCACTTTGTAGAGGCAACAACTTAAAACATGTTGACATTTTCTTTTGGTATTTACCACTGTATTTCTGGATGATATGTGTCTCTTAATGTCTGTAGATTAATCTCTTTTAAATATCACCTGTTCACGCCCTGTGATTATAGATGAGGGTGGCTTCTGACACCTCCCTGCGCACCCTCCATCCCCTAGGTAAAGTTATATCACATCTTTTGGCTAAATTTATATCTAGTGTTAGCTTCTTATGACTATAAGTGTTGTTCACTGTTGAGCTAAAGACATACTAGATTTTTTAAAAACAATATTGAATATGGTTGATATACAATGTTTTGTTAGTTTCAAGTGTATGACAAAGTGATTCAGAGATACACATACACACACATTCTTTTTTCGATTCTTCTCCATTATAGGTTATGAAAAGGTATTGACTATATAAACGAAGATGGAAAGAGGATCCGTCCATCAATCAATTCCACCCATCCACCTTCTTTCCATGTTCATTTATTCCAACTTGGGAAGATGTCTCTAAGATTCTTAGGAGATGAACTTGCATTTTTTTTGTTTTTAATTTTCATTGTTTTGGGGTTTTTTTGAGGGAAGGGGAAAAGGAGAGGGAATGTCTTTATTCTGTCCTCTGAAAACTAACTTCGAATCAAGTTCAAGCCTTTGTAAGCCTCAGTTAACATACTCTCTAGATTTAGTTACATCTCCCGAGCCAGGGCGGGTCACTGCGTCGTATTGTCATACTGATTTCCTCGACTCTCCTCTCCTCTCCTCTCCTCTCTCTAGCACCCTATCCTTCCTTCTCTTCTGCCCCCATCCCCTTAAATTACTGGCTGTCCTGTATTTTCAGTTGACGGACAGCCCTCTGAACATTTCAGCTTGGTTGTCTCATACGCATCTCAAACCAAGCATAGGCAAAAGAAGATTCTGGACTTCTCCTGGTCTCCTCTACATCCACCCCCTCCCAGCCTTCCCTTTCTTAGTAGGCACCATGATCAAGAAGAAAGCTCCCATAGAAACATAAACCAGGTTCTTCTTTGCTGAAAGTCCTTTGCTACTTTCCCACTGCTTTTGTAGGACAGGCATTGCCTCCCTGCGGCCCACCTACAGAACAGATACAAGTGTCTGCCGTCTCAGGGACCTTCCATTCTAGAGTTCAAGGCTGTGGAGGACAGCGAGGAACTGGCTTTCAACTGTTCTTCTGGCAGACTTTGTTTTCTCGCTAAGTCTCTGATGTGTGTTCCCTCCCAGGTTGGCTGCTTTGCCTTCTCACCGCACCCCAGGACCCCTTATGTTAAGGTGGGCTCCAAGCACACGTGTGGCTCCTGTTGCTCCTGTCTTCCGCAGCAGAGCACCACAGTCCTCAGGCCACGGTTAACACATCTGTGAAGCAGTTGAGTGTTCTCCCTCCAGCAGGGTTCTAGAATGCTGTCTAAACCGTGGAGGGCCACCTCTGGCCCCTTTTCAGACCATGCACCCTTTAACACTTACCCCAGCCCCTCCATTCAGCTAACTTCTCCTTTGCCAGCCCAGTGTGGCATCTGCTAAAGCTTAGGAGTATTCCAAAGTTATTTTTTGAGAGCTGAGTTTAGTTTATTCTTCAAAGACCTGAAAAAAACACTTGTCACATAAAAGATCTTTGTGACATTTCTTTGGGGCAAAATCAAAGCACAGTGTGTGCATGTGTGTGTACATGCACATATATGGATACACATGCGTACTTGCTTCCCCCAACAGGTAAAATTTTTGCCCTGGATTCCTATATTTGTGCATTGCTATACTTAGCACAGTATTAAGATCCAGCAGAACTTTAATTTTGTCCTGTTGTGCCGTCCAAATAGCAAAGGGCAATACAGAGCCGCTGAAGTGCAGGATTTCAGAAGGTTACTTTAACATCCCATTTGAATTGCTTAATTTAATTTTCACTTAGAATCAGTTGCTAAGCAACTGGGAAGGCAGGACAAAATCAGCAAGGCTAATTTGGTTCTGTTACTAGTGTGTTAGCATTGCTTATATTTACATAGATGGTTAGTTGTAAAAATGCTTAACCCAGTACAGTGCTCTGTTTCATCCAAGAAAAATAGTTGCTGTGGAAGTTACAGCAAGACTTTAATTGGATTGACAGTGCTTCAGTTCACACTCTCATCTTAGGTGAATAGAAATTATCTGAAATTTGGAGCCTGTTGGTGGTCCATTGGTTTGTTAAGTGGAGTGCTTGGCTTGCCTGTACTATGAACAGTTGTGAAAGGATGCTATCCATTGCATGTTAATCCCTTGATATTATAGATCCGGTTGACCCTCAAAATCAACTTAAGTCAAATTATTGAGGGGATGGTAATACATATCCTTTAGCTATCATCATATGAATTGTTTTAGAGGGAAAAAAACAGACAATTTTCTCAGTATCTTCTTACTCATGAAAATTGAAATTATTAACCTCAATTGACCCATAAAGTAAATCATATATCACATATGAATACTGGTGACTTAAATGTTTTGAATTTTTTTGTATGATGTCATACGCTTATCAAGGAAGTCACCGTGGCCCAGTACATATGCCGCCCTCTATCTTGTGTCAAAGATAAGACGTTTAATGCTGGCCAGTGGTCTCATGGTTGTGTGTGATTGTTCTCAGGGCCAATGGAGAGTTTACATGGTTCAAACTGGTAGAAAAACTGTGTCTTTCAGTGATGTTGTGAAGTTGCCACTGATGGAGTAAATAACGACCTGTGACTTTCACTGGAGATGGAGAGAGCAGTCCTATCTTTTAAAGCAGTTTCTGCCCTGCCCTTTGTTCTGTAGAGACCTGGATAGAGTCTTTCATGTGCACTAACAATTACTTTCAATAGATGAATTGTAGTCTTGGTAAAGATGGCTTTTATGTTTACCTTATAACTGCTTGTGACTGCATAGAAATATGTACTGAAGAAGGAGATTTGTAGAAATAGGAAAGTCCCTTCTATTTCTACAGTTACATGATTTCAATTTTTTTCTGAATGATGTCAAGTGTTTGTACTGGACTTAGTAAAAGTTCATTTATTCCAACTAGGAGAAAGGGTGGTCTGAATTAGAGGAAAGTCTTAGTGTCCGTGGGCTTCCCAGGTGGCGCAGTGGTAAAGAATCCACTTGCCAATGAAGGAGACACAAGAGACATGGGTTCGCTCCTCAGTCCAGGAAGGTCCCCTGGAAAAGGAACCCACTCCAGTGTTCTTGTCTGGGAAATTCTACAAGAACAGAGGAGCCTGATGGGCTCCAGTCCATGGGGTCACAAAGAGTTGGACGTGACTGAGCACAGACACTTATCGTCTATGTACTTGAGAGCAAATCAGTATTTCTTGCTCTGAGGTCGTTGTTTGGCTAAGACAGTAACTAGGTATTTACTTGTCCTGTCAGAAAATGTTTCTGTGGACAGATAAGAATGAGTGTACAGTTAGGAGACTGAATTTCTTTAAAGGCTTGGTCTGATCTACTTTCTGAGTACATTTTTTCCAGATCTGGGTGTTAATTCCAAATTTATTATTAATTTACTCTATAAATACCATTTGAAAATCCTTTATATCAAATGGTAGAATTTTTAGGGAGTGAGTATCAATTTTAAGATTAGTTTTTCAGAAGTTATTTCTAAACATTTTTGATGGCGTATCGCTGTGAAAAATGTTACATGAAAATATCGCTAAACTTTGTGTATGTTATGTGTGTTTAAAAGTTATATACATGTGTTACTGTAATAATGTATACTTTATAAAAACAAGCAGGAAAATAGACAACGAAAAAGATTATGATTAAACAAAATAATGCAGTGCCTCTTAATCATGGTTAGCACACTATCAGGTATATGAATGCTTAAGGCACATGAATGCTTTGAATGAAGTTTATCATTAGAGGCAACGTGTTAAGTATTTTAAAACAGTTTTTAATATCTGGATGTCTTTTTTCAGACCTTCTTAGATCATCGTTTTTTTTTTCCTTTTTCTGGTTTGTGAGGTTTGCATTACTACTGTCTTTGATGTTTTCATTTCATTGCAGGCATCTTTTGAAGCCACTAGTCCATTTTGTGAGTTAGTTCTACTGTATGTGCTAAGTTGCTTCAGTTGTGTCTGACTCTTTGTGACCCCATGGACTGTACCCTACCAGGCTCCTCTGTCCATAGGATTGTCTAGGCAAAAATACTGGAATGGGTTACCATTTCCTTCTCCAGGGATCTTCCCGACCCAGGAATTGAACCTGCAACTCATGTCTCCTGCATTGGCAGTTGGGTTCTTTACCACTAGCTCCATCTTCTGCTACATGAAACAGTGTAAAAAGTCACAAGCCCAGGCAACCCTAAACGGAAGCATATCACCATGCATTGAGAGAGAGGGACAAGGTACAGAATGTCTGAGGGCAAGTTCATCTATTTTCTTCCTACTCCCCAGAGAATTAAAACAACACTCAAGAAACCATTGTGCAGGGAAGTGCTTCCCAGTAAACTTCTGTTTTTCTAAAAATTTTGTTGAATTGAGGAGAGTTGGGTTTATATCCAGAAATGCTTGTATATATTGTTATTGCATATGATGCAAAGAGCTGACTTATTGGGAAAGACCCCGATTCTGGGAAAGATTGAGGGCACGAGAAGAAGGGGGTGACAGAGGATGAGATGGTTGGATGGCATCACCAACTCAATGGACATGAGTTTGAGCAACTCTGGGAGATGGTGAAGGACAGGAAAGCCTGGCGTGCTGACTCAGTTTATGGGGTCGCAAAGAGTCAGACATAACTTAGTGACTGAATGACAACAGCTGTTGTTGCATCTAGTGAGAATATTGCCCTTAAATTTGTTCGTTAAAGGGAAACGAGATAACTCTAGGGCAGCATCAAGAGTTCTGGATTTGGACTCTGAGTCCCAGCTATGCTCCTAACTGGCTGTGTGACAACAAACGGTTGACTTTCTAAAAGTTTCATTTTCCTCATCTCTATTCTCACATGATGGTGATGAGAATTAACCATCAAAGGAGAGGTTTGTAAAAGGGCTTTGTAACTTGTCACTTATATTTACATATCATTTATAAATTGCTTTAATGAAATAAAGTTTTTTCCATAGATTGAGTATATACACATACATCCTCAGTGACAATTTTTTGCTTATTTTTGTTACTTCTAGATTGCCTCTTTAAACTATGTCCCATGAATCGCTACTCTGCCCAGAAGCAGTTCTGGAAAGCTGCTAAGCCAGGAGCCAACAGCACAACAGATGCGGTGCTGCTCAACAAATTGCACGTACGTACTGGGCTGGGGCTCCATGGTGAGGTCTCATGAGCCGCCACATGGTTGTGTCTGGGTGCAATGGGTTAAGAAGATGAGTTTTGCAGCCCTTCAGCTCTGGATAGTGACTTTCATATGTTCTTTGATAAAGGGATAAAAGAGATCCTCTGTGATCCTAAGGAAAGGTGAGTCTTGGTCATCCTGAGATGTCTTGAGAGTTACTTTTCTCGATCATTTTTTTTTTCTTCCTCAGCCATTTCCTTTTCAGAATGGCTTTGAGTAGAGTACTGGTTATGAGCACAAGCTCAGCAAGCCAGCTGCCTAGATTGGAATGCTAGCTCCACCCCTCACCAACTGGTCATCTTGACTGAGTTACTTGGCTGTTTTGTGCCTCTGTTACCTCATCTGTAAAATGGGAATGATAATAATATCCACATCAAGAGTTTGTTGTGAGGATTACATGAAATGAACCATGAAAGGTTCATGTCGACAGTGCCTGCCGTATGAGAAGTGCTCAGTAGATTTTAGCTGCTATCATTGTATTTATCTTGTCTGTTGGTTGGCATATCAAAGAGATGCTCATTCCACAGCCACTGGGCTGTGTGCCATAAGCAAATTTTAGAGCCTCTCTGAGCCTGTTTGTCCATCTCTCAAATGATGACATAATTCTTCTAGTGTCTAGATGACCTAATTCTTCTGTGAGGCTTATTTATCTCTGTGGAACTTCTTTGCAATGTGGAGAAGAAAGATATGACATATATCCAATGTGGTATTATTGAAATTTCAGGCCATTCCACACGCCCCTATTCTGCTTTATTTTTCTGCTTGTCACTTCCCATATCTTTCCAATTTATTTACTAGCTGTCTACACTGATTAGAATGTAAACTACACAAGGACAGAAATCTGTGTCAGCTTTACTGTATCCTTCTCCCTCTTGCCTACAACATGTGGGGCACTCGAATATTTACTAACTGGATTTTTAAAAATCTTTCTCGGGCGCTGATCATCAAGGATGTACAGTATCTGTGAGCACGTGGGGCTCATGCCTGCCTGGTTTGTGACCAGTAAGTGGCAAAGTCACAGCCAGCTGCACAGGGTAAGGTGGGACTCACGGAGGGGACTCCTTTACTCAGCACATGCTGTGTTAGATGGAGCTGAGGGCTCCGGGCATGGTGAGAAGACCAGGTCCTGATCTCCCTGAGCTGAGCCTCTAGTGTGAGGGTGCACACGCACACATCGCCTTTAAAATGAAGTGCGTACCTTGTGCCTGCTGTACCCTCTGAGGCGTTGGAACTGTCCTCACTATGCTCCCACCAGACTCACTCTTATTTCCTTTCCTTTCATTTGTTTTGGAGCACCACAGGCTCTTAACAGTCTCAAGACCTTAGCGCTTACAGCTTATTCTCCTGAGAACATCCTTCTCCTGACTTTGCCTCAGTTAAGATCTCCGCCTCCTTCGTCTCTCAGTGCAAGTTATCTCAGCAAAGTCTCTCCCCAGCTCCTTATCTAACCCTCGTCTTGCTTCCCTGCAGCATGCACCCTGTTATATCTTTCTCAGCACTGATCACAGTCTGCAATTATATTAAATAGTCCTCTTAAATATCATCTGTCACTCAGTAGAATGACACCCCACAAGATGAGGAGCAATGTCTGACTGGTTTACCACTCTATCCCCAGTGCCTGCTAATAGCGTTCGGCACATAGTAAGTGCTCAAGAAATATTTCATGAGCGGATGAAAATAAAACACTGTGCTCAGTGATGGTGGTAAAGCTCTGGCAGTGGCTTACCTTCTGGGAGCTTAATAGCTGACTAAGAAACAGAGGTAGTGACACAGCTGTGGCAAATACTGTTATAGGGCAAACCGCCAAAGCTTTGTGAGCACCTAGAAAGAGCTTCACTGGTGGCTCAGTGATAAACAATCCATCTGCAATGCAGGAGATGCGTGTTGGATCCCTGGTTTGGGAAGATCCCCTGGAGGAGGGCATGGCAACCCACTCCAGTAGTCTTGCCTGGTGACAGAGGAGTCTGGAGGCTCCATAGTCCATAGGGTTGCAAAGAGTCAGAAACGACTGAAGCGATTGAGCACGCAGAAGGAGCTCCCAAATCCTCTCGTGTGAATAAGGGTGAGTGACATGGTAGTCAGGGAGGACTTCCTGGAAGAAGAGGTGACAAGCCTCACAATGAGGCATCTTTGGCAGTGAGAGGGTAGGAGAAGGAAAAAAAGCAGAAAGAAAGAGATCACTTTGTAGGCTTCCAGGACTGCATTATTATTTTAACAGTTTTAGGGCAGATATTCTCAGCCTCAGCAGACCCACTTCTCCCTCTGAATAGCAAATATTATTAATATGTAACTGTATGAACAGGAAATAAAAGTTATAAATAATATAGCCTCCCAAGATACCAAAGTTTGAAAATGAATTGTAAAGGTAAAATAGAAGGAAAGGTATTTTATTAAGTTACTCCTCAGGCACCATCATTCTAGAAGACATAAGAAAATAAATGCTTGTACCTGTTTGTATAAACCTCATGAATAAGGCAGCCAAAGACTGTGGCTGATGTAGGTCTCTAGTTCCAGTGGCCCAAGAAGCATATTTTCTATAAGGTGATTTTTCAAGATGGTCAGCATTTCTTCATAATGTTACGAAGATGCATAGCACACTCTTCTCTTTATTAAAGAGCACTCCCATTTTTGGGAAATTGTTAACAATAACATTAATTAAACTATGCAAAACTGTGTTTTGTGTGAATGTGTAAAGTGGAGTTAGGGACTTGGCTTAGAAATGGCCAGTAGCCGGGACTTCCCTGGTTTCCCAGTGGTTAGGACTCTGCCTTCCAGTGCTGGGGGGTGCACATTTGATCCCTGGTCAGGGAACTAAGACCCCCACATGCCGTATTGGGCAGCCAAAAACTTAAAAAAATAAGTAAATAAATAAAAAGACATTGCAAAAACCAGAGTTGAAAATCACAACCCTAAAGGTGACCGAGAACTTTGAACTCCTTACTAAAACAAACAACAAATGTTCTCTTTTGTGCTGTTCTTGCTTTAAATAGATTTTAAAAGGAAACCAGCGCTGTCCCCTGATTTAGGATTACTGACGTGACTTTTGGGTCTAGTTACTCTGTGCAGTTCCTACGTTCCTTGCTCAGTTGGACATTTTTCTCCCGCTCGTGTCTGAAAGTCATTCACATGTTCTAGTGTCGTCATTAAAATGCTGTATTTTGGGAAGCTGCTTGCCTTTGGGGGTGGATGGCCCGTCTCCAGGGGGTTTTCATTTTTATTTTTGTCAACTACTGTGGAGCACCCCAATCAAAGGTCAGATTATTTTAAATTAATGCCATTTAAGGAATTAGTTGTCTAGACCACTTGGGCGTCCTTTTGCCTAGGCTGTGCAACAGGCCACCAGCTCTCTGAAGGACAGTGACATCTAGCGGCTGGTCGCTGTGTGTGTCTGTTCTTTCATAGAGAACTGGATGCTAACCCCCCTGGTCAGATTTCCCAAGACTCTTGGCAGAATGAGGTTCCCCTACCCTTAGCAAATCATGTAATTTGTTCTTCAGGCCTTGACTACATTTCCTGACAGCGTTTCTGTCTGTTACCTTGAAATAGCACCTACATTGTTTTGGTTCTGAGAAATGATCTGTTACTTTAGGCTGGGAAGAACCAGAGGAGGATGAGTCTTTATTGTCTTCTGAAGCCTGGGTCCTGCATTGCTTATTTTCAGAAGCCTTAATTCAATATCATGTTACGTAATTCAGAGTTTTTTGACCTTAAGTAACCTTTCTCCACTGCTCCAGTGACCTCTCTGTGGTAATGTGATAATGGTTTCTCTATTTCTGAAATAAAATAACAGGTGACTGTGATGGGATTGGCCTTGATGTTGCTTAGGGAAACACAGTAATGTCCATGGTGAACAATGGTGGTAGAGAGCATAGCATAGAGTGCCATTTCTTCCTTAGAAATTCGGAACTGTCCTCAAGTCATTGTGCAAGGAAAAGAGCAACAGGTACTTGATTTATTGGGATTCTTAAATATTGAAAAGGTAACACATTTCAGGTGGCTTTTTATTAACATTTATTTTTAAATTAATGTTTACTGGAGTGTAGTTGCTTTACGATGTTGTGATAGTTGCTACTGTACAGCAAGGTGAATCAGCTATAGGTTTTCGTATATCCCCTCTTTTCTGGATTTCCTCCCATTGAGGTCACCACAGAGCACTGAGTAGAGATCCCCGTGCTGTACAGCAGGTTCTCATTAGTTATCTGTTTTATACTCAGCAGTGTATGTATGTCAGGCCCACTCTCCCAATTCATCCCACTCTGCCTCCCCACCCTTAGTGGCCATACGTTTGTTCTCTACGTCTGTGTCTCTATTTCTGTTTTGCTCATAAAGCTTTTTAAAAACCCAGGCTTCTTGCCATGGAGATAGGAAGAAGATGCTTCTGAAAAAATGACATGCGAATATTGTAAGAAGTGAATTTTAAAAACACATGAGTAAGAAAAGGGAAAAAAATGGTATGTTCTCTAAATCTGACACCTCAAAGATAATCTTGGTTTTGTATTTGGTATGTGTCCCAGTCTCCAACCCCCTATTATTCCTGTATCTCTGTATGTTCAAGTATTAATGGGGGCATGCCGTCTCACTTCTCTTTCTTTCACCTGCTTATTTCCCCACTTAGTATGTCATGAATAAAAAGTAGTTCTGTATTTTTCATGGCTACTTGATAGCTCCATGGTATAGCAGTACTGTAATTTTAGATAGGCAATCCCTATGGAGTTCAGAAATACTTAGGATCCTGACAATTTTCTTCTATTCTGGGGGGTGAAAAAAGTGGTTATGGCCTCGTGTGTATGCTGTTTACTTCTTAGAAGAAATTCCTGGAAAAAGAATGGCTAAGTCAAAGTTACACCCATTGACCAATTTTTTGGTGGATATTGCCAGATTACCCTTCAGAAGGGTAGTACAAATCCACTGTCTTAAAGTGTGGACTCATCTTTAGAATACACTTGAGCGAGTTAATATGTTTTTTCCAAGGTTAAAGCAACCTTGATCAGTGGATGTGGGTATAGGTTGTACCTTATTTCTTTTTTATCAACCTTTTGCTTTACGTGTTGAACTAAAAATCATAATGGATTTTTTTTCTGAAAGCCAAAGAATATGTCAGTTATATCAGTAAAACTGACGGGAAGGAACTAATTTATTTCATGGAGGGAGTTACCTAGACTGACTTGTGAACTCAACACATATATAGTGTTTATGCACTTAGTAAAAGATGATATGAATGGGAGAGTTTTCTCCTTAAAGAGCCCTTATAGCAAAACTGAATTCTTAGAATGGTTCATAAACTTAATTCATGGAATGTTTACTTAGTACTTATGTGTGGGCTTAGTCATCATTAAATCTTTTAATGGAGTTTCAGATATGATATTTGATATTCTTAGATATTTATTTTCCAGTTGTATATTTTCACTTCTGATTTTACTTTTTGCATGTTTTTAGGGAAATACCATTTAATCTTTAGAGCTACTGGTGTTTAATTAGTCTTAAATATGAAATCTGGGCCTTCTTGGTGACTGATCTGACATTTTCTTTGAGATATGCCAGTGACCAATGGATAACCACTTTTATCCTTAATCTGAGCATAGGCAGGAACTTAATATTTTAGATTAATATTTCTTAGATTGAAGCCGCTGGAAATCCTTGAGAGTCAGAGGATATCCACGAGAATTTTCCCTCTTAACCAGGAGCCCTTATATTATTTAAGTCCAAGAAACACTACTTTAAGATTTTCTAAAGGTGAATGCTTTCAGTGTGACATGTTGAGCAGAAAGAAAGGGGAAAAAAGCCAGTTTGTTGGGAAAATATTGTTTTATTTTCCTTAATTCATTGATTTTTCCACCCTTTAATTTTTTTTTTCTTTCTCCAATTTCCTTTTCTTATTAGCTGAGAACTGCTTGGCAGAAAGAATAAATGGCTTTCTCCAAAGTATAAACCTGCCTTCTAAGTAGATTCAGTCCAGTGGTGTTTTTTTCTTTGGAAAGTACCTGTGGTTACTGGAGAGCTCTCTGGAGAGAGTACAGCTCGGGCATGAAAACAGGGAGAAGGGAGGTGGGAGGAAGTGAAGGGAAGGTGTTTGTGAAGAGAAGGAGAGAGTGGGGGAGAACCCTGCCCAGGGCAGTTGCATGCCAAGGATGGCTATGGTGTCTGCACTGCTATTGTTTCTGGATGTGTCTTGAAACCGATGAATATTATCTTTGTGTACCTGAGAAGAGCAGACTGGTAACTAATTCCAAAAGAGCAAAAGGGAAGCCTCTGAATAGACCATTGTTTTAAAGGGTTGAGATACATAGGGTAAACTTGCAGTCATCTATACGAACATAGGCAGACCCTTACCTTCCTTTAATGTGGTTTGTTTCCGGTTTAGGATTGCTGCCTGCAGCTTATTTTTCTCAAAAGATATGCCTTCCTAAAAATACCTATCTTCTCGGTAGAGGCAGAGTGGATGCTGAGCTTAATGGAAATGGGAAGATTCTTCATCCAGCCAACTTAGTCCACTTTTCGAAATTCTCATCATTAGGACATCTCCTAGTTACAGAGACTTATGCGTAACAATCACGGTTAAACTGTCTTGAATGTCTGTTTGGTGTCTAGTATGCATTTTCTCTAATCTCCATGATGAGAGAGAGAGGGGGGTAGAAAAGCTTATTTGTGTCCTCGTTTTGTGGATGAGAATGCTGGTGAGGCTCAGTGAGATTAAATAACTTGGCCAAGATGGTAAAGCTGGTTTATGGTGGAACCAAGATCAGGTCTAAAGTGTCCTGTGGAAATGGGGACCTGGAAAGGAAGCCCATTATCCTGTGGCGTCTGCTAGCATCTTGTCTCAAGGCCAGGGGAGACTCGAGGAGGAGAACATTGGAAACGGTTCGGAAGGATACTACTGGTCGTCATCATGCATCTGTCCCCCATCAGATTAGAAGAAATCTCTGTTATTTTACTTTGGTTTTACTTAGTCTGGGTTTCGGAGTCAGGGGTTGGAACAGCAGTTTAATTGCCTAGGATGAAACTAATTCTCCTTGAGCGTGGTTATCGTATGTTAACAGTCCTTACTGAGCTCTACAGGGAAATGAAGAAAAAGGACTGTATGGGTTGGAGGCCTTAGCTGACTGTTTTGGAAACCCTCTATTCAGCTGTATCATGTTCCCTAGGCTGCCAAAGTTGGGCTAGTAACATCTCCAGCATCATTTGTGACTGTATCAATCTGGAGTTTACCCAAATGTGAGTGTGAGATTGTCTCTTACTTACCTAGTAGCTGTGTAATTTTTTTTAAATGACAGTATTAAGCAAAATTTCAAATATACATAGTAGTAGAGAAAACAGTAAAAACTCCTTTTGTAGCCATCATTCAACTAATTATGCATTGTCAACCAAACTTTTTCATCTCTCCATGTCTGTTTCTTCTTTATTAAATTAGAATAATCATCTTCTCAGGGAACTACCATGAAAATTACATAAATTATAATTGGTATATAATAATAAAAATTAACACTCCATGAATCCTTCTGTGATGAGATACCATGCTAAGTGATTCCTATGAGGTGAGAGTACTGTTTTTATTTTCATTTTACAGAAGAGGTAACTGAGGCTCACAGATGTTAAATAACACATCCAGGTCAGAAAACTAGTATTTAAATCCTGTTTTATTTTACTCCAGAGCTATCAAGACAACCTTTGCAAATCATAAAAGGGCTATGCAATTTCCTTCCAACCTTACCCTGTTTTCTTTAAAAATATATAAGCTTTTGACTTAGTCTTACGCTAAGCAGATATCTGTGAAGTCCTTGAAAGAACACATTTTTGAAAAGTCAAAAAGGCCAACAAGCAAAGGCATAGTGGGTTGGATTGTTAAACCCCTTGCTCCTTGCGCTTAGCCTCTGGGTGTACTTAGGTATTAATATTTACTTATTTCTGTGGTTCCTGTATGAACTGGCTATGTTGGTTCTGCATCACAGCAGAGAAATTAAATGCATTGTTGCCTCTTTGTGACCACTCTTCCTTCTCCATAAACAGCACGCTGCAGACTTGGAAAAGAAACAGAATGAGACTGAAAACAGGAAGTTGCTGGGCACCGTGATCCAGTATGGCAATGTGATCCAGGTGGGTCAGAGCCACACTCTGTCATGGAGCTGAAGCATGACAGAGTGAAATGAACACCGAGCACAGTAAACCCTGTTTGGACACATAAAACTCCCATGGAGACAGCCAGCTTATTGAAAAAGGCCTGGCATTTCTTCTGATTAGGCTGGACTCTTGGGTTTTCAGTTGGTTCTTTTACAGTGTGAGAGTCCACTTCTCTCCTTGGAAGCTGTTAATTTAGACTGTCCACATTTTTTAGATGGGAAGCTCCTAAAGAGGAGCCTGACTGTTGAGGTCTTGCCTAACTTGAATTCCTTGAAAGTTCCTCATATTTGGTAAAAACCGATTGAAGGGCTGGTCAGCAGAAGTAATAAGAGGAATTCTGTATCTTCAGGTAGAATGTTTGATGATGAGTCCCAGGTCTTACCTAATGGGTTATGAGGTTTACTTGCTTATTTCTGGTACCTTTAAATTTGAAAGGATTAAACACAATTTAAGAAATAGCTACCACAGGTTTTGCTGGAAAGAAAAGTCCACCTGGGTCTGTCCTTGCAGAAAACAGTCTGTGAGGAAGTCCAGTGCCAAATATGGCTTTTAAAAAACCATTAAAAAAATTGAAGTGTAGTTAGTTTACGATGTTGCGTTAGTTCGGGTATATAGCAGAGTGGTTCAGTTATACACATACATGTATATATATATCCATTCTTTTATCAGACTCTTTCCCACTAAAGGTAATTACCAGATATTGAATATAGTTTCTTGTACTGTACAGTAGGTCTTTGTTGTTTATCTATTTTATATATTGTAGTGTGTCTGTGTTAATCCCAAACTCCTACTTTGCTTCTCTTTACTAATACTAATGTTAAATTTACAACTGACAGAGGAGTTTCTTCCCAATTTTTCTCCTCTGAGATTTAGAGCAAGAATTCTTGACATGCCTAAGCTGTCTCACTAGCAAAATGGTAATAATAGTGTCTGCTGCCTATGATGATCGACAGGGACCTGTCACAGAGTATCCTCTGAACACATACTACCTGATATTTCTTATTTCCCCTAGATCTTGACATCCACCAATAGGTAGTATCAGGTTACACACCACCCAAATCCAACACCGCAACAGGCGTATGGAGGATCAGGGCTACTCATCAGAGTAAGAACGAAGGCTTGGGAATGCATTAACTTCCCCTTGTGTATCATGGCTAGGGGATGTTAGAGGCTCATGGATCAGACAAGTGATTCCTCTACTTCCAGTAATGCTGGCAGTTTGTAAACCTCCTGAGAGTGTTCTAGAAACTATCTGTGACCCTGGAAAGAGGGGTATTGGCAGTGGTGTCTGACGCTAGTCTTTCATGTCTCCAGAGATTAGACAAGCTTTCATATTCCCTTCCATCTTCTCTTACAGCCTGTTGAGTTGGGAAGCTTTGCTCAACTCTTCCTGGTCTAGACTTACTATGGGACATTTCCCATCTAGATCTTCAGTCTTTCCATCCCTTTCATGTACTCACTTGCCAAGTATTAAGAATAGAGTGCTTAGAAATTCAACATGGAAATCCATAGCAGTCATGTTTTTTCAAATGAATTGACAGTCCCTCTAATGGGGTCCTTTATTAAATTGAACTGTGTCTCTTGTTCAGAAGAGCCCTTCCTTAGCTCCACCTTTGTGTCAGGGCTATTCAGACTGCAGTTTTTTAGACCCTTTACGTGGGGTTAGACCCCTTCCTGGTAACCAGTGGCAAGAGTGCTGTTCTACTGGACAGCGCCCTTTGCCTGAGTGACATCCGTCTCGTCCAAGGCAGTTTTGGGGGGGAAATAATTTTCTTCTTTCCTTCTACTTCTGCTCCCTTTGCTCTTGCTCCTTTTCTAATCATCCCCTTGCCCTAGGCGCTTCTGTGGTTCTCTGACTTCACAGGCCGCTCAGTGGTGGAAGGAGTGTTTGATACATATTTTATATGGCTGACAGAGAAATGGTAAAGATTCAGAGACGTGCTGACAGGCACCTTATTCTCTTGGTGGTTTTCAGCTACTGCATCTGAAAAGTAATAAATACCTAACTGTGAATAAGAGGCTTCCGGCTCTGCTGGAGAAGAATGCCATGAGAGTGACATTGGATGAGGCCGGAAACGAAGGGTCCTGGTTTTACATTCAGCCGTTCTACAAGCTGCGATCCATCGGAGACAGCGTAAGTGCACATTCCCAGCCCCGGGAGTGCTCCATGCCAGGCCTCCAACCATAACTGCATGCTTGAGTCAACTAGGAGAAATTTAAAGCTGGAGCCAGAGGCTTATCCTGTAGGAGGAGAAGGGACTCACTATGGAAACCAGTGTTTGGGAAACAGGGAAATTTGGAGTGAAGTGTGACCTACATACAGTAGCTCTATTTTTCCTACTGGGCTTCTGAAAAAATTCACATGAGCAGCCCATTACCTCGGTAACTTTACCACGAAAGCCGCTGTCATGTATTACTGTCCTGGGGACTGTCCCCCTCCTTCTGTATCAGTGGTAGAGTAGAAGTGCTTTGCTATTGGGGAAATAAAGTTAGAACAGAGGATGGAGAAGAAGTAGATTGATAGAGAAGTAGTAGAGAAGGAGAGTGGATTTTAGGATTAGCCTCAGTTGTTCTTTGTCAGTAACTCTGCGGGTTCTTCATTCCATTTCGGTGCCTGTGGTTGGTTGTGAGCTGCGCTCTTCTGGGTGGGGAGGTCATTAAGTTATAAAGCCCCAGAAAGTTATAAGCCATCCTTTCCAGGGCCACTTAGAACCGTCCTGATAGTTACTATCTACCATACTGTGTGCTTATGTGGTCGTATACTTCCCTATCACTATGTATAAATGCTATCAGCAATGTTTCCAACCTTGTTAAGATTCCAAAATAGTTGTTTCTACCAAAAGAAATATGTGTTTAAACAGTGTGAAATTCTTACCAAAATGCTCGACTAGCCTCCACCTGAAACTGGATTTTGCCATTTTTTAATATTTAAGTATATAAACTCCGGGTAGTTTCAAAATGTTTTAGTTTATATGTGTGTGTATTAAAGTATATACAATATACCTGAAGCATCCAGTGCCGGGACCCACCACCCACCCCCACCCCGGGCAGCTGGTCTGCAGTAGTGATCATCAGCTGAGTATAAGAGAACTGGTCCAGAAAAGCTTACATTTCAGCCAAAGGTTTGGATTTTTTTTAATGTATTTAACATAATTATATTCATTTGGAATTAGAGAAAATTTGATAGTATGTCTTCCCCAAATGTATCAAACTGAAAAGAGATGGGTTTTACATCTTAGGAAACCCTCCTTTCCATTCTTTTTCCTTCCGCTTCCATAATAGAAGACAAGGAAGAGTGCTTTATTCTGAACTTCATTTCTAGCAAGTCCTTTGCGTTCCTGTCCTTGAAGGTTATCTTTTTATCCATGCCTTGGTTGAGAAAATTAGATGGTTTTGGATTCTTACCCTTGTAGAATAGTGGTTTTTTGAATACTTTTAGAACAGTGTTTTTCAAAGGACAGGGTATGTATCTGTGCATAGGCTAAGATATCAATTTTGTAATTTGTGACTATTATTTTAGAAAGTGAAATAGAATAGATAGTATCAAGCTGTGTTGAACATAATGGGGATAAGATTGTTTGGCGTGGGTATATTTTTTAATATTTAAGTATATAAACTCCGGGTAGTTTCAAAATGTTTTAGTTTATATGTGTGTGTATTAAAGTATATACAATATACCTGAAGCATCCAGTGCCGGGACCCACCACCCACCCCCACCCCGGGCAGCTGGTCTGCAGTAGTGATCATCAGCTGAGTATAAGAGAACTGGTCCAGAAAAGCTTACATTTCAGCCAAAGGTTTGGATTTTTTTTAATGTATTTAACATAATTATATTCATTTGGAATTAGAGAAAATTTGATAGTATGTCTTCCCCAAATGTATCAAACTGAAAAGAGATGGGTTTTACATCTTAGGAAACCCTCCTTTCCATTCTTTTTCCTTCTGCTTCCATAATAGAAGACAAGGAAGAGTGCTTTATTCTGAACTTCATTTCTAGCAAGTCCTTTGCTTTCCTGTCTTTGAAGGTTATCTTTTTATCCATGCCTTGGTTGAGAAAATTAGATGGTTTTGGATTCTTACCCTTGTAGAATAGTGTTTTTTTGAATACTTTTAGAACAGTGTTTTTCAAAGGATAGGGTATGTATCTGCGCATAGGCTAAGATATCAATTTCGTAATTTGTGACTATTATTTTAGAAAGTGAAATAGAATAGATAGTATCAAGCTGTGTTGAACATAATGGGGATAAGATTGTTTGGCGTGGGTAACTCTTGTTTTAGATAAATAGATAGGTATGTCTGCATTCATGCATATATGTATGTATACACACATATCTACATACGTATGTATGACCAGCTCATCATAGAAAACATATTTCTTAATATGACTTTTCAAAAAGTATAAAAGTCATTGCTTTATAAATGTATAGCTTTGTTCTCTCAAAGGTAAAGACTTTAGACAATATTCTGCTTCTACCCCTAAAACTTATTTATGCAAGTGCTTTAACTGAATCTAACAGAAGTAGGATTTTTCTTCCTGCTTAGACTAACTTTGAAAGCATCTTTAGGTAATCAATGACAATTGTGGGTAAAAATGTACCTTTAAGGCCTTCTTCTATGTGGACTCTTTAACGGCTTCTCCCAAACTAGCCACTGCTCATTCTGCAGTCCTGGAGGTTTTTTTTTGGTGAAGCGCTCTGTGGATTCTTTCCTTTTCAGGTGGTCATAGGTGACAAGGTTGTTCTGAACCCCGTGAATGCCGGCCAGCCCTTACATGCCAGCAGCCATCAGCTGGTGGATAACCCAGGCTGCAACGAGGTAAGAGAAATCCAGTTACAACTTGTGAGCAGCATGTGCTATGGGAGCCCTCAGCCTTCCTGGGACCAGAGCATGGGTGTGCTGACAGTGACTTGAGTCCTGACTCAGGACAGTGTACCCATTTTGCAGGCGAGGAAACCAAGACTCAAAGCCAGACCTGTCGCACAAGGCTGTGTAAGCCTGTTCAGTCAGTGGGAGGTGATAGTCACTTCAGGCCTCAGTTTGCTAAGCTTTGTATCACTGGGAGACCATTTTTCTAATTTCTTAAACCAGAGGAGGCTCCCTTGTACCAATGCTTTTTGGCCAGAGGAGCACCCTTTTCTAATTGGTCCCCTAAAGAGAGAGCCTAATTCCCCTACATTGGCAGCTATGAACACCCCTGGAAGAGTGACATCTTGCTTTTGGCAATACATCTACTTAAAGTAATTGGCAATTACAGGACACAAGGACAGTAGCTTGATGGTGACATGAATATTTGCCTAATGGTGGAGGGCACAAGGTCTGGAGTCAGATACTATGGATTCAGATCCTGAACCTGCCCTTCTCTACCTCTGTGGCTGTAGATTCATTACCCAGTCTCCCTGGGCATCAGTTTTCCTACCTCTGAAATGGACATGATGGTTATTGCTATTTTTCAGGGTGGTGATGGTGGTTGTTTAGTCACCAAGTCACCGTCCGTTTTGTGACCCCATGGACTATAGCCCACCAGCTCCTCTGCCCATGGGATTTCCCAGGCAAGAGTACTGGAATGAAGTGCCATGCCCTCTTCCAGGAGCTCTTCCTGACCCATGGATCCACCCTGCATCTCCTGCACTGGAAGGCAGATTCTTTACCACTGAGCCACCAGGGAAGCCCTTTTAGGGTGTTGCTAAGGATTAAATATATTCTGAATATTGGCCCAGTGCATAGAATGTCTTTAGTGTACAAACAGTGGCTGCAAAGAAGATGTCATTCCAGAAGGGTGAGAAACTTAACTTCCCTTAGCCACAGCTGGAATATACATAGTGTTTGGTAGAAATTATCCATTTATTACCAGAGACTTCTAACAGGTCAGTTGAATGTGCAAGTTCTATGGTCTTAAAGATGCCAGTCTTTAGGCTTGGAGGGCTGAAGCACAATCTTGTCTCTTGGACAGAGGTGAGGCCCTTTGGGGCAGGAAGATATAGTTGTTGAGGAATATGTGAAAAAATAACTCTTAAATTTGCTTTCCAGGTCAATTCTGTCAACTGCAATACAAGCTGGAAAATAGTCCTTTTCATGAAATGGAGTGACAACAAAGATGACATATTAAAGGGGGTAAGTTGGATACATGACTGGCTGGGCAGCGCTTGGCTCGTCTTCAGTTCTCTCTTAAAATGCACTTTCCTTAACCCCTCTGTGTGTCGACTTCCAGGGTGACGTGGTGAGGCTGTTCCATGCCGAGCAGGAGAAGTTTCTCACCTGTGACGAGCACAGGAAGAAGCAGCACGTCTTTCTGAGAACCACCGGCCGGCAGTCTGCCACGTCCGCCACCAGTTCAAAAGCCCTGTGGGAGGTGGAGGTAAGGGTTGGCGCAGGGCAGGCAGGGAGAAAGGACTCGTGGGTTTATAGGAATAAGGTCAGATCCAAGTATCTCAACTACCTTGTTCCAAGGACAAGGGATGACTTGGAATAACTAAGAGAAACACACACATCACGCCTTATCAGAAGGATGCATGGTAAGCCAACTCCCAACTGAAATTTTCCAGTTTCCTTTCTGTGGGTCATCCGATCATGTCTTGCTTCTGTATTTTTCTTTCCCTTGCTCAGTTACCTATCACAACAGCAGGTGATCAAGTGCCTAACCAGCATGATAGTAGGTGAGTGCATATTGGTGACAGGATGAAAAGATGCCCAACTGATAACTGGATGGTGAAGGTGATGGGAGGCAATTCCTTGTCCTCTGGAGGTGATGAAGGAGTTTGAGGTTGGGCAAAGGTTTAAGAAAGACTTCCTGAAGGCGCTAGCGTCTGAGCTACTACTAACAGGATGACCTATATTTCAGAAAGAAGAGATGAATGGAGTAGGTCACTGCTTGTAAGATAACTGATGGGGATTTGGAAGTAGCAGGCAGCCTTGGTTTAGAACTCATTTGAGGAGGAGCAGAGGATCGTCCTGTGAAACAAAACAGAAACTGTTCTAGGAGACCAGATCCTGGAGGGCAATATATCCAGGCTGTAGGAACTTGGGACTTGATTCATAAATCAAAAAACTATTAAGAATATCAGAACCCTAGAGAAGTCACTGTGACTGACTTTAGAAACTTAAAGCACTGCATCTTTTTCACTTGCAAATTAGCTGAAATGAATGAAACATGCAACCTTTTGAGGAGAGTTTCTGCGGTACAGACTTTGAAAACTTTGGGTACTTACGGGTCTACTTCAGAATATCTATATTTTTTCTTCTGAGAGAAAACAGCTGTCTTAATTTTTTCTCCCCCCACCCAAAACCGTTTCCTGCCAATTTTCCCTCTGAATAGCCTAGGGAAACACTGAATTTATTCCTTTTTTATTGTTTTCTTGAAGATTTTAGAAACATAAGTGCCCCTTCAAAATCAAAGAAGGAAGACAACACCATGTATTTTATATTTCTCATCATGATTTAGGATTTTCATTATACATCTTCAGCATATTCCCTGTCAGTTTTACATAGTGTTAGTCTTTTCCCATGTGATGTAAGAACTTTACAGTAGTATACAGTTGAATCTTGAACAGTGTGGGAGTTAGGGACACTTGCCCTCTGCATGGTTGAAAATCTATGTATAACTGATAGTTGGCCCTCTGTGTTTGTGGTTCCCCTGCATCTTAAATTCATCCAACCATGTAGAACTGTAATATTTAATATTGAAAAATCCATGTGTAAGCGTACCCATGCAATTCAAACCAGTATTGTTAAAGAGTCAACCCTACTTCTTTTCTCCCTTCCTGTCCTTTTGGTGTTATTCTCTTGTGTTTGCTATAAACTCAATAGTGCATTTTTACTTACTTTGCCTTGTTTAAGGAGTCATTTGTATGCTAAAAACATGGGAAAATGAGAGATTAGGAGTGTTTTATCTACATAGTTGGACTTCCCTTGTGGCTCAGCTGGTAATGAATCCGCCTGCAATGAGGGAGACCTGAGTTCAATCCCTGGGCTGGGAAGATCCCCTGGAGAAGGGAAAGGCTACCCACTCTGGTATTCTGATCTAGAGAATTCCATGGATTGTATAGTCCTGGGGTCGCAAAGTGTCAGACATGACTGAGCGACTTTCATCCACATAGTTATCATCTCCAGCACTTCATTGCTTGGTGTAAATTGAGTTTTCATCTGGAATCATTTTCCTTCAGCCTAAAGAGCTTCTTTATCATTTTTTGTAGGGCAGGTCCACCACTGGCCAATTCTCTCAGCTCTCATTTGAAAACAAGCAAATAGCTTTATATTTGTCTGTGAAGATACCTTTATTTCACCTTAATTAAAATATATATATATGTTTTTTCTTTTTTGAAATAAAAGCTGTATGGAGATACAATTCATACATCACACAATTCACAAATGTAAAGTGTATATTTCCCCATGGTTTTTAGTAGATCCAAAAGAAGTCTGGACTCCTAGCAATCACACCTCATTTCTCTTCAGACTTGCCTCCCCACCTCTGGTAACCCCTGGTCCACTTTCTATCTCTATAGATTTGCCCGTGTTGAACATTTCATACACATGGTATCCTACAATATGTGGTCCTTTGTATCTGACTTTTTTTTACATAGCATATACTTTTCAGAGTTCATCCATATTGCTGTGCATATCCACATTTCATTTCCTTTTATGTCAAATAATATTCCATTGTATGCATATTTTATTTTTCATTGGCATTTGGACTGTTTCTTCTTTGGGGCTGTTGTGAATACTGCTGCTGTGAACATTCATGTACAAGCTTCTGTGAGGAGTTTCAGTTCTCTTGGGGTGGAATTGTGGGGCATATGGTAACTTCGTTTAACCTTTTGAGGAAAGGCTGTGCTATCTTGTTGACACTATCGTATGTTCCAAACTGCAGTGTATTAAAGATTCTGATTTCTTCATACAGCCTTCATTCACAAAAGGTATTTTTGTTGACCATGAAATTTTATGTAGTTTTTTCTTTTCATTCTTGAAGATGCTAATCCATTGTTGTCTTGCATGCATTATTTCCTGTTGTGAATTCACTGATTTTCTTTTCTTCTTTTTTCCCTTTTTTGTCTTTTTTTTTTCCCCCTGAAAGTGAAAGTTGCTCAGTCGTGTCTGATTCTTTGTGACCTCATGGACTGTACAGTCCATGGAATTCTCCAGGCCAGAATACTGGAGTGGGTAGCCTTTCCCCTTTACAGGGGATCTTCCCAACCCAAGGATCGAACCCAGGTGTCCCACATTGCAGGGGGATTCTTTACCAACTGAGCTATCAGGGAAGCCCTAGCTTTTTGCCCCTTAGCTACTTAAAAAAAAAAAAGCCCTAGTTTTTTTCCCCTAGCTATTTAAAAAAATTTCTTTTTATTTCTGGTTTATATTTATCTTCTTATTATGTGTCTTGATGATTGTGTGAGTGTGTATGTATTTATGCTATTTTGAAGTCTGAGTTTCTTGAGATCTATGCATATGTATCAAAATGGGAAATTTGAGGGTTACTATTTCTCAGGTATTTTTCCAGCCCCCACCAACCCCCATGGACAAACTGGATCCTTCGATACTGTCTGACAGGTCACATTTTTCTGATTCTTGCCTGTCTACTGCTTTATGACAATATGCCACACATTGTGATGTCACTGTGTTGACTATCCAGATTCTATTGCCTTCCTTTAAAGAGTGTTGACTTTTGTTTTGTCAGACAAAGAAAGTTCTGGATTGCTTTGATCCTTTGGAGGTTTGTTGCAAAGCTTCATTAGGTCACGTGTACTATCGCATTTGTTTTGGGGACTGTGCTAGCCCAGCTCCTAAGATATGACCCTTTATTGTCTATACTGAATGCCCCAGGTGTTCAACTAGTCACTCCTCTAGCTGGGTAGGTCAGAAACCTAGCCGTATGTGATCTCCCAGATTGTTGAACTTACAACTTCCCTCTCATTTTATATTAGGCCTTGGGCGGGGAGGGGAAGAGTCTTGCGGTATACACATGCAGCTTGATGTTCAACCAAAGACCATAGGAGGCCCCCTGCAGATTTCTGGAGTTTCTTTCTGGGGAGCTCTGTATTCTCCCCTCAGTCCTCTTGAATTCTGACATATCTACTCAACTCATTGAGACTGGAGTGCTCTATGTGAGTTCTCCTTCCTGATGCTTCCATCCGAAGAGGACCTCCCAGCCAGAAACTGGAGCAATCATGAAGATCACCTTCTTTCCTTTTCCTATGAGAGCACAGTTGTGAACTCTGTCATTCAGCATCAGTACCCAGTTGTTTTGTCTATTTTATGCAGTTTTCTCATTGTCTGTGGCAAGTCCCTGTACTGTGTGTAGTGTCTACTTATGGCACCAACTACCATTGCCAGTATTCCATCCTGAGCAGATGCTAGTTACATTTATTGTTATAGTAAATTGTTCCAGGCACTGTGAGTGTCTGGCTTCAGAGCACAGACTTGGGCATGTGTCACAGGGCACGAGGGCATAGATAGGTTGCCATTACCAGTTTTCATGAGACTCATTTTTGTTTGCTTTACCTTTTGTGGATGAAGTCCAGAATCTTAGCTTCTTCCTTATGATTAAGGCAGATAATCTGAAAACCAATTGAACTTTGTTTTACAACCACTTCATGTTAATTAGGGGACTCTACTTCTCCTTTGGAGAAACATTACTTAAAATTACATGAGATACTTGGAGCAGTTTTATTGGAAGATAATAATTGTTTGTCAGCTAGTAAACATCACTCCTGAACTATGACTTCTGTGTGATATCTCAGATTCAGTGTCATCCTTACATGGGTTGACATTTCTTCTACATCTGGTAATCATTTCTCTTCTTGCAGGTGGTCCAACATGACCGTGTCGAGGAGGAGCAGGGTACTGGAACAGCCTCTTCCGTTTCAAGCATCTTGCTACAGGGCATTATTTAGCAGCAGAGGTAAGTGGCAGCCCTGTGGTTTTTCTCTTTCCATGGTAATGCACTTCTCTTTCCTCACTTACCTGTAGCCGTTGGGTAGTTAGAGGCTTAGGGTGCTGCTCTGTTACCTAGCTTTTCCTTCTGTTTCTCTGTTTCCTTCCACCTCATTTCCCTACTTATGGACAAGAAGCAAAAATAATGAACACATTTTAACATTTGACAGGGATTCTGATCAAGATATGGGGAGGAAGTCAGTTAGGAAACATTGCTGTCATGAGAATGTCATGTCCAGCATGGTGACTATAGTTAATAACACTGTACTGTGTATATTCGGCTCTTGAACTGCACAGGTCCAGTTACCTGTGGTTATGGCAACCCCTTCCAGTATTCTTGCCTGGAAAATTCCATGGACAGAGGAGCCTGGTGGGCTATGGTCCATGGAGTCACAAAGAGTCGGACATGACTGAGCGGCTGAGCACATTCTGCAGTAGTAAATGCTGCATAACTAAACAGTCTGTGGCTGGTAGAATTTGAGAATGCAGAAGAACTGCAGATGTGGAGGAATCGCAAATTTGGAGAAAGTGAAAATATTAGTCATTCAGTTGAGTCCAGTTCTTTGCAACACCATGGTCTGTTGATGGAAATCTCCAGGCAAGAATACTGGAGTGGGTTGCCATTCTCATCTCCAGGGGATCTGCCTGACCCAGGGATTGAAGCCGGGTCTCCTGCATTGCAGGCAGATTCTTTACTGTCTGAGCTACCAAATTTGGAAGGCCAACTATAAATTATATACCCAGTAACTTCAGCCTTATTCAAGGGTGAGATGTATTTGAAGGTGGTTAAGAGAATAGATCTAAAAAAAAAAAATCACACTAATCTGGGCTTAGGATTATCTTTCCATTTTGCTCTTACATACTACTCTCCCCACATCTTATTGTTTACCAACCCCAATCCTAAGATAAATACCAAGACTCGGCCGTAGTGAAACATGGTATATAAAGCTAGAAGCATTAAAACACATAAAGAATTAGGTGATTTTATAGAGCTTGCTTACTTATAGGATCAGTGGATTCGACAAGATCCTTTACTTACAGGAATCTAAAACATCAAGGAAGTGTGTTTTAAATGCCTATGAAGGGTATTTGAGGAAAGGCAAGACTCAGCGCTGAAGCATGGGAGGAAATTTCCTTTTAACTTTTGTATTAAGGAGCCATCTTACTGTGTGACAGCTGTTGCACTTTACTCTGATCTGCTGGAAGATGTACGATGCATATTCATACCAGATTCTAGCCGTACATCAAAAGACACCTGCTGTTGGCTGGTACCACTGGTGAAACTGCTCAGAGATTTGCAAGGTGATGTGTGGGCATCAGACTGTGGCAGCTGACCTCAATCTAAATGTGCCAACCCCTCTGGGATGCCTGACACTTGTGTGAACTGATGATTTTTGAAATACTGAAGAGCCGAAGATGAAGACCAAGTTGAAATTTATAATGGAGCCATAGAAATGGACCCAGCTAACCAGCTCTGAGAAATGTTGATGACATGGTTTGCCAGAGGTCAATGGTGGTTGCATTATCTGTTGTGTTCTGGGGTGAATGTAACTTTTGCTGAAAGCCAGACCATTTTTTTAATTTCTTACTGGAAATAAGCAGGATTATCAATGACTGGATACTGACCTTTTATTTATTTCAGGCTTTTAACTGTTGCTTTGCTAGTGGATTCTTTGTGCTCCTCTGTCTACACTTGAGAGCCACGTGTCGGTTACTGGTAGATTGTTCCATGTGTGTTGTACTCATGTGACGTGTGTTGTTGTTGTGGCATGCTGGTTTCGTGAACAGAGGGAAGGGACAAGTTCTTAGCTGTCCAAAGATGTTTGCAGGCCTTGATGTCTCCTGCAAGCAGGGCCGAGTCCTTGAGAAAGCAATGGATGTTTTAATTTCCTAATGATTCTTTTTCATCAGGTAGACCCTGACTTTGAGGAAGATGCCTGGAGTTTCAGCCCTCAGTAAGTATGGGCAAGAGCCTTCTTGTCTTCGTCTGGTAGGGTGAGGCCATATGATCTGGAACCCCATGTGAGAAACTGCCCCTGTGGTCACTAAGTGCTGGGGAAGGGGAGACCTACACTGCCCTAAAAGAGGGTCTTGTTCTGTGCTTCCCTTGAGGGCAGTCATGTCCCCTTGTGTCCTGACTGGTCCAAGAGACTGTTGGTCCTGATACTGTTGCTGTGTGCTTAGTCAGGGGGTTTCCATCTCTTAAGTTGCAGAAGTTCAAGGTATCTCTTGGAATACTGCTAGGTTGGACACAGTGATGGTCTCTGTAGAGCCAGCCTTTTGTACATGAATGTTCTGTTGCTGTTGACCTGAAGCTATGACTCACCAAGATTTCTTCAAGGAATGAGCATGTAGGGTGGACACTGTTGTTTAGACCGTGGAGGTAACACATGAGGCTTTACCTCTGGTTAGGCATTCAGTGGTCTAACTATCTGTCCTCTGTGCAAAGTCAGAAATAGATCTTGTTATGTGATTTAGAATTTTAATGCTGTATCTTTAAGCTGGATCTTTCTTTGGAGGCCTTATTGCCAGTTAATCCTGGTACAGAGGGACTTGGGGGTTTTGTTGTCCACAGTGTGAAGAAGGCAGTGGTTGTGTTACAGGGAAATGATGGGTTTTAGTCATGGAGTTCTCTTGTGGAGTGCTTCATTCTGGTCTAAGATGAACAAAACAGAACCAAAACCAAATAGTTGCTGCTCTGTTTGACATTGTGTGTTCATGTGATCATCTTGATGATGAATATGGTAGGTGGTATTAAGGATATTATCTTTTAGTACAATTTTGAAAAAATTGGATATCAACATTGTACATTAATGAAGGGAGTTGAGGTGGAGATAACACACGACATAGTTGTCTTTGAAAGCCTTGTGAATTCTGCAGGAAGCCATGAACTTTCTAGTTAGATTGGAGCAGAGATTAGCTTTTAAGAAATGCAGAGGAGTTCTCAGTGAGAGTCCTGGACTTGCTGGCGGAGTTCACCTTCTCTTTCCACTCCTTGTGGGAGCACCGGAGGGCCCTGTTCCTTCCATTCATGCCCTTCACCCTCACTGCTGAAGCTCATTTGGAAAGCTGACCTTCCACAACTGCTGTGAGCTGAAATAAAACACTGACCCAGTCGCGCTCTCCACCCCCGCGCAGGGCAGTCTCTGCATATCATCCCCGCATTGTCCTCACTGATCATTGTTCCAACACTTGGACTGGAAGGGGCCTCAGTTTTCAGAAGATAATTCATCCTGGCACCTTTCTTATTTTGAGAGTCAAGATGGTCTTTGGGTCACTCGCTTCCCTGGGTCTTGTTGCCGCTATCTGAGGCTGCACAGAGTAAGACTCCCCTTGGAGGTGACTTTGAGGGGGACCCGTGGCTTCTTTAAGTGTGAGCTGATGTCCAAGTGAACCTTGAGCACTGTGGGGAACAGGACTGCTCTCCCAGCCTGTTCATGTGTGAGGGAAAGACAGGCATGTGTGTAGCGTAGGAGGAAGAGCAGAGTGATCGAAAGTAGGGCAAAGAGAGAGACAGCCTTGGGTTTATTCATTTTTATTTTATTTGTTTGGCTCTACTGGGTCTTTGTTGCTGCGCATGGTTTTCTCTGATGTGGTGTACAGATTTCTCATTGTAATGCCTCCTCTTGTGCAGCACAGGCTCTAGGGCATGCAGACTTCAGTAGTTTCAGTTCCTGGGCTCTAGAGCACAGGCTTAGTAGTTGTGGTACACAGGTTTAGTTACTCTGTGGCCTGTGGGATCTTCCCAGACCTGGGATGGAACCCATGTCCCCTGCATTGGCGGTGGATTCTTAACCATTGGACCAGCAGGAAAGTCCAAGACTTGGGTTTAAATAGCAGTGTGCATGCTCAGTCATGTCTAACTCTTTGCAACCTCTTGGGCTGTAGCCCTCCAGGCGCCTCGAGTTTTCCAGACAGGAATACTGGAGTAGGTTGCCATTTCCCACTCCAAGAGGCACTGCTTGTGTGCTGTATGGTCTGGACAAGTTCTGTTCCCTCTTTGAGACTGACTTCCCTTACCTGTACGTGCAGCAATACGCTCATTGTAAGGATGGCGTGAGATGCTGTGCAGATAAAGTGCCTGGCCCCTAGTAAACACTTGGCATATTTGTGAGTTGCAGGGAATAACTGTTTTCAGTGCCTTTTCCCCACCAGTTTGTCCGGGCTGCCCAGCAGCTCTACAAAGGAGTTAGAGTAGGTCCTTCCATCTTCATTTGATGCGTGAGGAAGCAGGAAGTGGTCCTCACTGGCCACATGCCTTGGGTCTCTGGGAGTGCAGTCGGCTGTCTCCTCTTTCATGTTTCTCTGTGCCAGGGCAGCGCAATCTGGTAGCAGGCCTGGCTGCAGATCTGGACTGCGATGCTCCAGCTGCTCAGGTTGTTGCATGAGTGGGGGTGCTCATGTGGAGGTGGGGTGCCGGGAAGCTCATGGCGCACCTACGAGCTCCTGCCTCTGGAGGGGAAGGTGTCCACGTCGGGAGGGTCCTTCACCCTCTTCTTGGCTGGGACCCTTGGCACTTGGGAAGAAGAGGCTTCTCATTCTGCTTATTGATCTTGTATTTCCTGGGACTAGCACTCCAAACCTGTGATCTTACCTGGGACTGCACTCAGCTTTGTCATTCTCCTCTTTCTGAATCCAGTGGCCTTTGAGCCATGGACTTGATGCTGCAGGGACAGAAAGAACTCCTTGAGTATAGCTGTGGGCTGACGGCCTTGTGCACATGTGCCTCTGCTCCCACTAGGTGGCACACACCGACTGCACACAGCAAGCACAGAACGCTTGGCTGAGTCACAGGCCACAGGCCATGGACTCAGTGCAGCTGTCATTTTTCTTTGGATGTGTGGCTGGTCTGGAGAGTAACTGCCAGCCTGTAGCTGAGCCCCATGTCTCACACCGGAACCAGGTCAGAGTTTTTTCTGAGAGTGGTGTGTGCAGCACTGGTTCAAAGAGGACAGATTCCATTGAAAGTGATTTCTCATGAGTGGAGCTTGGGGAGATGTCTGGTGTCCTCCAGCTGATGTTTGTGTGGGTGTAGATAGAAGAACCACTGGGGGGAATTGTTCAGATAGAGGTACAGGGTGTCGAGCTTCCCAGATGTCTCAGTGGTAAAGAATCCACCTGCCAGTGCTAGAGACTTGAGTTCACCTCCTCGGTTTGGAAGAGCCCCTGGAGAAGGAAATGACAACCTACTCCAGTATTCTTGCCTAGAGAATTCCATGGCCAGAGGAACCTGGTGGGATACAATCCATGAGGTCACAAAGAATTAGACATGACTGAGCAACTCAACAACAATAGGGTGTAAGAGGTGGGGAGTGTGAGCAGGGGGAGACAGAGATGTGGGATATCAGAAGAGCTGTTTGCATTTTCTTTTCTTTCTTTCCTTTCTTCCTTAATTCATTCCTGTATCCCTCCCTTCTTTCTTTCCTTCCTTTTTTTTTTTTTCAACAGGCAAAGGTTGATGCCTCTGATGGACTAAAAAAGCAGACTTGCCCAGAATCCTAGAACTCAGGCCCCATGGAATGAAATGCTGTCACGCTCTCTCCTTTGCCTGTTAGATTAGCTTTGCTTTTCTCTATTCTGTTTGGAGAGGAAGCAGGGCCTCAGCCCAAGCAAAGCAAGATGGAGACAAGGGAAATGTGGTTTTCCTAGTAGGTGCAGGTGGATACTGTCATCTTGCAAGGATGTTAAACTTCAAAAATAATCTGGTGCAGAGTCACAGGGCAGAGCGTGACCTTGTAAAGCCTGCCGGAGCAGACACCAGGCTCGGCACACTACTGCAGTCTTCTTCGGCAGATGGGCTTCGGAGACTGGTTGCATCTTTACAGTTTTGTGGGAAAGCTTTCGTTGTTGTTCATCAGCCTTCATTGTCAGAGATTGTCTTCAGTCTCTGCTATATCCTGCACGTAGCAGGAGAGGCCCCCTTTCCCCCTGAATGGTCCTTGGCAATTGATTAATTAGGAACACTTTTTCAGGGCTAGGCTGACATCTCAAATATTCTTCTTGGCCACGTGGGGATAACTGTTACAAATGCTTGGATTCAGGTTTATTTCATTGCATCTTTTTTTCCTGGGAAATAACTGTCATCTTCTTGTAGACAGTTTCACTGGAGGCTAACACCACCACCCATAAACCATACCCACAGGCTAAGTTTTCTCAAAGTGTTTCTCCTCTCTCCCACCCACTGCCCAAGGATGTACCACATAGAGCACTCTGCCCATGGACAGTTATATAGCATTGCAGCACCATGTTGCTTGAGCATTTTTGTTACAACACGGTGAGGCAGGGTGTAAACATTCTTGGCATGGGTTGCCAGCTCTCGTCTTTGGTGACCGCTCTGAAGCTGTGGTACTTCTGACAACTGCTGATGTTCACGATTGCTTCTTCTCCATTCCTGTGGACAGAGCAGTGATTGTAGTGAGGCAAGGGCATGCCGTGCAGAATCCTTGACCTGATGACTTTTCCTCCCCAGGTGGACCCTGATCAGGATGCCTCCCGCAGCAGGTTGCGAAATGCCCAAGAGAAGATGGTGTACTCCCTGGTCTCTGTGCCCGAGGGCAATGACATCTCCTCCATTTTTGAGCTGGACCCCACGACGCTCCGTGGAGGCGACAGCCTTGTCCCGAGGTAGGAGTCCAAAGAGGCTTACCACAAGTGAGTTTGTGTTGCCTGACTGGGTTTCTTGGAATCCAGAATATCATCTTCTTTCTTGGAGCTTTCATACAGGATTTGGTATAGGATTTGTTCTGGTTGCCCATTGAAATGATATCTAATTTTTATTTTTAAAACGGCTCGTTGGTTGTAAGTTCTCAGTAGTTGCCTTAGATGTGCTATGTTTAGGTGAACAAGCCAAACCCTTAAGCTCAGGTGGCTCAATATTTCTGGTTTTCTTTACTCTCTCACTCCTTTTCCCAAATGTGAGAGATATCCTGGTGAATTGAACAAACCCTTGAAAAGAAATTCTAGAAAATGGAACGTTTGAAATGCACTCAGTCCATAGTAAATTTTATTAGCGACATTGACAGATCAGATCAGTCTTCTTCAGTATTTTAATTAACTTTTAGTTTTGTTGCATAAAAAGGCATTCTGGGGGAAATAACTGGACCATAAATGAAAGAAAAAACTCACTCTTAACAAAATCAACAAAAGTATTAATAGTGACTAACACTTGAGTGGTGACTTCATGCCATTTATAATGCTAAATGCTCATGTCATATATATATAATTTCATCTTCATCAAAACCCCTGTGAGATAAGTAGTAGTATTTGCCCCTTTTTAGAGGGTGAAGACAGAGGCTCAGAGAATTGAAACAACTTATCACAAGTAAGCGAGCCCCATCACAGAACCCGGAATCTTAAACATTTAAGACAGACAAGTCTGTTCTGGCAATTCTGACTCTTCAACACATTCTTAGGTAGTGGAGGTCTCATGGCCAGTGGTAGGTTGTACACAAGGCCTGTCTCTCTGAGGATTCCTGTGTGTTTCATTATTCCTGTGTATCATTACCATTTAACTGCTCAGCCAGAGTTGGGCTGTGAAAATGTTAACTGCAGCTTGGGTGCTGTCAGCACTGGAGGAGAGGCTTCTCTTGTACTGGGTCCTCTTGCTGTCCCTCTCAGAGTGATACACTGAAGCAGTGTCCACACAGAAGAGAACCCTACAGGGAGGCCACTGATAACCGTTCAGTACAATGATCACTGGTTCCTGCCCTCTGCTGGGTCGTGAACACCTTGAGAATTTGAGGAAAACTGAAGGTGTCCTCCTGTTATATCCCAAATATGTGCACAGCTTCACGTACTCCCAAGTTTGTCCCGATGTAGACTGCTTCTAAAGAAATGTAACAGATATACTGAGATACAATTCATGTATCATACAACTCACCTGCTTAAACTGCTCAATTCATTGATTTTTATTAGATTAGCAGAATTGGGAATCCATCATCAGAATAGATTTTAAGAAAAATTTCATCACTGCAAGAACCCTGTATCTGTTACCCATCACTCTCATTTCTCCATCCTCCATTCCCCAGCCTTAGACTAAGCTACATTTTGTCTCTACTGATCTACCGTTCTGGACATTTCATATAATGGAATCACATGTGGCATTTTGTGACCTCTTTCACTTAGTGTTTGTTTTTTTTTTTTTTTTTTTAAGATTCATCCATTTTGTAGCATGTATTCATTTCATTTTATTCTAGAGTAATATTCCATTGTATGGTTATGGCACATTTTATTGATTGACTTATTAATTGTTGGCCATTTGGGTTATTTGCCTTTTTCTGGCTGTTGTGTGAATACATTTTCTTTTCTCATGAGTCTATAGGAGTGGAATTACTGGGTCATCTGGTAACTGTATGTCTAAACTTTTGAGGAACTTCCAGTTTTACATTTAGGGTGTAGTATTCTCACCAGCCATGTCTGAGGGTTCCAATTTCTCTGTTTCTCTCCAATGATTGTTTATCTGTTTTTTTTTTTTTTTAATATTTGAGCCATCTTAGTCAGTGTGCAGTGGTATCTCATTGTGGTTTTGACTTGAGTCTCCCTAATGGCTAATGATGTTGAGATAGTCTTTTCATTTATTCTTGTGTTTATTGACCATTTGTATTGATATATCATTTTTGGAGACATATCTATTAAGATCCTTTGCCCATTATTTTTTTGCACTTAAAAATGGATTATGTCTCTTTTCATTATTGTGTCAGTGTTCTTTATTCCAAACATGTTACCAGATATGATTTGCAGGTATTTTCTTCACTTTCTTGATGGTGTCTTGTGAACCACAGAAGCTTTTAATTTTTAGTTGAAGTCTAGTTTGTACACTTTTTCCTTTGCTTGCTAATGATTTTGGTTTCTTAAACTGTTGCTTAATACAAGGTCACAAAGATTGATGCTAATGTTTTCTTCTGAGAGTTTTATAGCTTGTGCTGTTTTTCATTTAGGTCTTTGATTGATTTTGAAGTCACTAAAAAAATATGGTTTGGAGTAGGATAGATAACTTTGGTAAAGTGTCCTTTCTCACTGACTACCTAGATAAAGATAGGGACTGTAGAATCCCATTGCATTTCTGTTAAGTACCTTTCTGTATGTTGTTTCTCTATTCCGGAAGTTCTTGAGTGGATTTTCTTAGGCACCTGGAAGACAAGGGAATGACTTTTATTTTATTTGCTATGTATTTTATTTTGTAAGGGATAGCAAAGAACAGAACCATGTGATATAAAATAGCTATCAAATATTTCATGACATTCCCTTGGTAAATAGGAATCAGGTGCCAGTTGGCCACCTTTCCCAATGGGTTGGAAATCCCCATGATCCCATGGGAAGGGGAAATTTGAACTTGGTCAACAGGTCAGCTTGCCAAACAGCTTTGGTCGGCTCTAGACCCTTGCTTCTCTATCCCCTTGATTCATTACTGTTTCTCTGTTGGAAAACATTCTTTGTGGGCAGTTGTCCATAGACAGACTGATTATAAACTCTTAAGCAAGGGGAGCCTTGTGTTCCCCCTGGAAAAAGTGTCTGGCATGGTCTACCAGTGTGTTCATTAGTAGTTTTGATCTTGCACTTGGTGTTAGCTTTCCAAACTTTTATCTGTTCTTGCCCTTGGCCACCTACCTCAGAGCCAGAAGTGAGCAGGGCCTCTTATTTGCTGATTCAAGGCAGTCATAAAAAACTGTTTGTAGGAGTACACACTCATTTCCCACCATCTTAAAGTAGTGCTGTTTTATTTTATTTTTTTGAAGATCAGAAAGTCTGGGGGTGGATACATGAAAGTACCTGAAATATTACCAGTAAAGAACTTTTTAGGACAGTCAAAAAGAATCCTTCCAACCAAAATAAAAGGGATAGTGGCAAATCCTGGATGTAATAAACAAGATAATAAAATTACAGTATACGCAAATGAAATGCATTAAATAAACATCAGAAGAGCATCCAGCTTTGTGGCCTTTTTGAAATTGTCCTGGCTTTTGAACTAATGATTAAGGATGAGACTTTAAATGGATAGAATGTCCTTGGTACTTTACATGAACTTCGACGTACAGCTCTAGAATGTAATCAGTCATCCAATTAAACCCAAGCTTTGCTTAAGCTTTGAGAATAAGAAAATGCATCTGAATCCTCAGAAGAAGAAAATGCAAATCTCTGTCAAGTTCCTTGTGCATGTTGTTTAATTTATATTCATGCTATTCAAAGTCAGTATCACTTGTAATGTTCAAGATAGTTAAAGTGAAGAAAGCAGAGTCTGCTAAAGAAATGTGACATGCCCTTCCCCTTGCCTCTTTCCCAGGAGCTTGGGATGCTATTGTTTAGAATTCTCTTTAATGCAAATCACGTCCATGCTCCCCTGTCTGCCCTGGTCCCTACAGTATTTTAAATTCCAACTTAAGTTTCCTATTAAGTTCCTATTAAGTTTCCTATATATTCCATGACTCGCTAAAGCCTCCTTAATGTCTTCCTTTAAAACTCCTTCAGTACTTACCTTGACTGTTTCCCATTTCAATGCTTTTTATTGTACATCTCCTGTTACTTACGTTTGCTTCTTGTGCATTCACCTCATCTCACTAATGCTACTGTGGATTCCTTAAGAGCATGATTACTGCTTTAAAAGAGAAGCAGATTTTAAAAACGCTGTAAAATGATTCATGCTCACTGTAAAAAGAAACAACACACTACTCTATATAAAATCGGTAAGTAATGAGAAGTTACTATATAATACAGGGAACTCTACTCAGTTCTCTGTCGTGACCTAAATGGAAAGGAAATCTAAAAAAGAGGAGGTACATGTATGTGTGTGTGTGTATGGCTGATTTACTTTGCCGTACAGCAGAAACTAACAAAACATTGTAAAGTACCTATATGCCAATAAAAATTAATTTTAAAAATACCATATAAGAAATAACAAAAAATATTTTAAAATACTTTTTAAAATATTGCAAAATCTCATGGAGAACCAACTGGGAAGTAAAAAAAACTCACATAAAATTTAACCATTCAGAGATAACTACGAGAAATATTTTGCTTCTCCGTAGTTTCAGACAGGTCTCTGGGCACACAGATAACCTGTATATTATTTATCACAAATGAATCATAAGCTATTTTTAGCATTTTTTCCCATTGAACAATATGACCTGTTCATATTCCAAGTAAATGAATATCAATTGTAACCATTTTAAAGAGTGTACTATTCTGTCTTATATACTATAATTAACTATTTCATTACTGAAACATTGGGCAGTTCATAAGTTTTTGGACTTCCCAGGTGGCGCTACTGATAAAGAATCCACCTGCCAATGCAGGAGATGCGAAGCTTTTACTGTTGTAAATAATGCTTTGTTGAACATCTTTATACTTCATTTAGTACCTATGCTGTAATCTCTTAAAAGAAGAAATGTAAAAATGAGATTGCTAGGTGAAAAGATAGATGCGTTTCACATGTTATACAAAGTGCCAGACTCTCTTCCAGAGTTTAAGGTGTTGACACTCTTACCATGAGTGTGTAGAACTCATCTTTTTAAGCACTAGGGGAGATCCAAACTCCCAGACCTTTGGAATATAATACAATAAAATGATATATTGTTTTAATTTGTATTAATTGAGAAAGTTGAATATGTACTTGGAGGTTTATTGGTTACTTAAGTTTCTTTATTAAATTACTGGTTTGTGTACATGTTCCATTTTCATTTCCAGTATTCATGATTGTTTTTCTTACTGTTTTTCAAAATCTCTATATATATCTGGATGAATACTCTTTTATTCTATACACTAATCTTTTATTTTCCCAGGTCAATTTTCTTTCAATTTTTTTTCATGATGGGTTTGAAAATTTTAAATTTTGCTGTATGGAAGATGTAAAATTTAAACTATGTAATAAGATATATCCATCTTTTACTTTTGAGGTTAGAAATCTTGTTATGTGCTTCAAAAGACTTTCTGTCACACTAGATTACTAAATTTGTATTTATATTTTCTTTCGCACATTTTATGACACCATTTTTTGCTTTGTTGATGCATATGAGTAGTTCCATTACCGCTTTATCTCTCACGATAGGCACTAGTAGATACTCAGTAAATATTTCCTGTTACTCTGTCTTGTGTGCACTTTGCTCTGAGATAGTCATTCATGGGATGTAATTTTATACACAGCATACCTCAGATGTTGTAATTCAGTTCCAGACCCCCACAATAAAGTGAATATCATAGTAAAGTGAGTCGCACAAATTCTTGGGTTTCCCTGTGCAGTCATATATGACGTGTGCAACAGCATTATGTTTAAAAAGACAGTGTACATATCTTAATTGAAAAATACTTTATTGCCAAAATGGAACCGACAGACTTGCATGATGAACAAACTGTGAATTTGGAGGGAAAATACACACACAGAGAGAGTATCTGTGAAGGGCAAGAAAACCAAGTGCAGTAGAGTGAGGCATGCCTGCATTTGGAAATAAGCACAGCACAGTCATGTGAGAGTCGTCATGAATGATGTGCGATTGTGGACACATCTGAATGTATATTGGACCAGAACCTTTCGCTCTTAAGTTTATGTTGTCCACTGTATATAGCAGAAAGCCATTTTGGTATCCTTTCTTTATTCTTATAGGATGTATTCTAGGCCAGTGGCTGTAGAGAACCTCAGTAGTCCTGTCCCTGAAGTCCTTTTTTCTTCCCTTTAGAAACTCCTATGTCCGGCTCCGACACCTGTGTACTAATACCTGGGTTCACAGCACAAACATCCCCATTGACAAGGAAGAAGAAAAACCCGTGATGCTGAAAGTAAGTCCACGAGCTTGGCTGCCTCCCTTGGTCTCATGGTTCCTGATGAAAGGGCTCCTTTGAGGGCAGACGGGGGTGTATGGATCCCTGAAATAGCTGTTGCTTTGGCAAGAGTGTGGTTGTGGACAAACCTGTATGTGATGAAAGAATTCTTTCCAAGGGACCTGGCTAAAGCAGGGCCAGGGCTTTGAAATAACTAGAACCTTTTATTTTATTTCATGGCTTCTGCCCTAAAGATTGAGCAATTGTCTGGATTTCTTGTCTGTCTGGAGGCTAATTTTGGCTGAGGGAATGTTTGCTTGTGCCTTGAGGGGCATCACGTACCTAGTTGGTTTCCTCCAGTCTTTATTATTTATTTCTTCATGTATTTAAATAGGCACTTTGATTTCTCGAAAGTTCTTCCAACCTAATTCTCTCCCCCTGAAGCCTACCCCTCCTTTCTGAACTTCTGTAGGATCATGGAGCTTATATTCACAGACATAGGGTTTTTCTGTTTAAAAAATGAAATGATACTCTCACATAATACTTTTTGGTGACGGGGAAGATTTTTGGAATTTTTTGTCTTCTGTTTCCATGAACATTGTCATGTATACCGAAAACTTGAAAGAACAGTGCAGCATCTACCCTTAGAATACTCTCAAGATTGATAATTACCGTTTTGTATATTTGCTTTTTCCCTATGAATATATGTTTTTATCTCAGATGCTCTATGTCACAAATGAAGCTGTAAAATCATAGTACTACCCCATTTCCTGCCTTAATTTTCTTCCCATTACCAACCTCTAGAGGTAACAGCTGTTGACAGTTTGAGGTTCATCTTTTCAGGTGTTTTTCTGTGTCCAGTTTATTTTAAAAGTAAGAGAGCTCCAAGTTTTTTTCAGTTGCCCAGAGTTCTATAAATCCAGCATTTGAGTAATATCTTCCCCTCTCAATCCAGTAGAAAGTGAAAGTGTTAGTCACTCAATCATGTCCTACTCCTTGTAACTCCATGAACGGTAGCCCACCAGGCCCCTCTGTCCATAGGATTCTCCAGGGAAGAATACTGGAGTTGGGTGGCCATGCCCTTCTTCAGGAGATCTTCCTGACCCAGGGATTGAACGCAAGTCTCCTGCATTGCAGGCAGTGGACTCTTTCACAAAGCCCATCTTTCATTTCAGATTGGCACCTCTCCTGTGAAAGAGGACAAGGAAGCCTTTGCCATAGTGCCAGTCTCTCCTGCTGAGGTTCGGGATCTGGACTTTGCCAATGATGCCAGCAAGGTGCTGGGCTCCATAGCGGGCAAGCTGGAGAAGGGCACCATCACCCAGAATGAAAGAAGGTGAGGGCTCCCTGCAAGAACTGCATATGCTCGTTTCCATAGGATTCTCCAGGGAAGAATACTGGAGTTGGGTGGCCATGCCCTTCTTCAGGAGATCTTCCTGACCCAGGGATTGAACGCAAGTCTCCTGCATTGCAGGCAGTGGACTCTTTCACAAAGCCCATCTTTCATTTCAGATTGGCACCTCTCCTGTGAAAGAGGACAAGGAAGCCTTTGCCATAGTGCCAGTCTCTCCTGCTGAGGTTCGGGATCTGGACTTTGCCAATGATGCCAGCAAGGTGCTGGGCTCCATAGCGGGCAAGCTGGAGAAGGGCACCATCACCCAGAATGAAAGAAGGTGAGGGCTCCCTGCAAGAACTGCATATGCTCGTTCTCACCCACCATGGATTTTAAAATCCCTGGCAAGAGATAAGTGCTCTGAAGAGCTGTGTGGAAGAGCGCCCGGCCTTAGGGCTTAACGGGTGGCTTCAACTTGGGGTTTTCAATAGTTGCTCTCACTATTCTGAAGGTCTCTAAGCAGTAAAGATCTCCTTCCTTCTCTGTTTTCCTGCCTCCGGCTTGGTCTTTGGAGCTACCTTACTAAATATCAGAGGTGGAGGTTGTGTGTGTTGGTTGCTCAGTCGTGTCCAACTCTTTGCAACCCCATGGACTGTAGGCCGCCAGGCTTCTCTGTCCATGGGATTCTCCAGGCAGAAGTACTGGAGTGGGTTGCCATTTGCTTCTGCAGGGGTTCTTTTCTACCCAGAGATTGAACCTAGGTCTCCTGCATTATCTGAGATAAATGTAATATCCAATTAAAATGTAATGTCTACTATTTTGTGAAAATGATAATCTTTTTTTTGGACAGTGAAATATTGTCTCTGTTTCACTCTTACTGGTAATTGACCTTAGTTGACAATTTCAAGGAAACTGGAAAGAATGGATTTGCTTCTGTGTGACTGGTTGCTTAAGCCTGAAAGCTTCCCTGGTGGTTTTGATTCTGTTAAACATCAAACACTTCCCATGTCTAATTGCTTCTTTCCTCCTAAGATCTGTAACCAAGCTGCTGGAAGACTTGGTTTACTTCGTTACTGGCGGAACCAATTCCGGTCAAGATGTTCTTGAAGTGGTCTTCTCCAAGCCCAACAGAGAACGGCAGAAGCTCATGAGAGAACAGAATATTCTCAAGCAGGTCAGTGAGAGGTGACATGCTGGGTTGGCTCTAGCAAGAATCCATATTATCGCTGGTCTTATAGAGGAATGTAGATGATTTCTACTGGGGAGGCTTGATCTGTTGACTTAAAAAAAAAAAAAAGACAATTTTTTAGAGCAGTTTTAAGTTCACAGCAAAAGTGAGTAGAAAGTATAAAAAATTCCCATTCCTCCTACACACATACAGCATCCCCTATTAGTAGCATCCCCACCAGAGGGATACATTTGTTAGAACGATAAAACTACATTGACATACCACAATTGCCCGAAGTGTATAGTTTCCATTAGGGTTTGCTCTTGATGTTGTACATGCTGTGAGTTTGAACCAATGTATTATGATCCATCATTATCATATCATCTAGTTTTATCACCCTAAAAATCCTCTCTGCTTTGTCTATTTGTCCCTCCCATTCCCCCAACCCCTGGCAACTAGCCATTGATCTTTTTATTGTCTCCACAGGTTTGCCTTTTCCAGAACGTCATATTTTAACAGTTAGAATCATACCCTATGTACCTTTTTCAGATTGACTTTTTTTCACTTAGTAAATTTCCTTTATCTTTTCACAGTTTGATAGTTCACTTGATTGTTAACATACATATTGAATATCAGCTGTGTGAAAATTTACCTTTTGGGAACTCCAACAAGAATTGCAGTTGACAGCTTTATTTTCCTCACAAACAATATCAAGGGCAGTGCATCCTTGAGCTTATTTAATATATCTGGGAGATTTGGAGTGTGTGATAAACTCAGAAGGCCTTGAGAGGCTCTTATAAGGACCACTATAAATCACCAAAAACTCTTTCTATAAAGAATGAGTAGAAAACGAAGTTAGCTCACAGAAAATACATATATGGTGTAATTTGGTACGAATTTAAATAAACTCGAATATAAGGGAATTAGAGGGAGGAAAGTAACAAGTCCGAGGTGATTGAAGTACACTAAGATGTATACCGCATAGTTCTCTAAAACTGTTGGAGATGGGGCCGCAAGCTTGGCTTGGAAATGGCTGGGTGCTAGAGCCGAAAGAAAAACATGTCAGTTATAAGTCCTAGAGTTATCCATAGCAACTTGGGTTTGAGATTTCTTTCTCCTTTTAAACTATGGTTGGACCAAATTCATTAATACTGCATCCTGTTTGAACAAGAGTTTCAAGTCTTGAAATGAATTATGCCCTGCTGTTTGATGTGATGACTCCCAAGTTAGACCTCTGGCTTAATGCTCATGCTGTTTTATCCAGTAGTGATTCCTGTAGGGTCGAAACTGTGATTTCAGTGGAGGAGCCTTTATTCAGCACTTGTGGTGAGCACTGTACTCATGAACTGACTATCTCCTTTCATCTACTTTCATCATTATCTACTTTCATCATTATAACACCCTTGTGAGCTAGGTATTATTCTCTCCATATTACTGCTGGGAAAACTGAAGGTTACCTTGACTGTGATGTATACCTGTAGAAAAGTAATAAAGAAGTATAATTTTGACCTAGAATCTACTGATTCCAGAGTCTGTGCTCCCAGGCACTGCTGGGAACACCACATTTTCAAGTATTTGAGGACCAGTTATGTTCAGGAAGACTGAGTTCACCGAGGAGCCTGTCCCAGTTGATGGAATGAACAGATTTCAGGTTCATGATCATTTAGATGGAAAGACTTTCCTGTGTAGTCCACCCACCCTTGAGGTTCTATTCTTTGCACAGGGAGGCTTAGCCGTCAAAACAGTAGGTGATGGCAGTTTTCATTCTTTTCACAAACAGATCTTCAAGCTGTTACAGGCCCCGTTCACAGACTGTGGTGACGGCCCAATGCTGCGTCTGGAGGAGCTGGGAGACCAGCGGCATGCGCCCTTCCGACACATCTGCCGCCTTTGCTACCGGGTCCTGAGACACTCCCAGCAGGACTACAGGAAGAACCAGGTGGGTGCTGAGGACCCTGGGGAGCGCCAGACGGCTTCCTCCCTTGAGTTCACTTTCCTCAATGAGTTTTAAGTATCACACGTATATATTTATTTAGTGGCTAGAGACTAGTTCATTGTTCAATTTGCTCTTCGAAAGGAAACAGATATTTTTGCAAGCCTGGGAAGATGCATGAGTGAGTTGAAAAGGATACATCAAAATTCCCCTTCTACAGTGTCCTTGGAATGAGATTTTGTTTTTTTGACGATATTACAAGTACAGTATTTTTTAAAACTTTTTCTTTTATATTGGATTATAGCTGATTAACAATGTAGGGATAGTTTCAGGTGGGCAGCAAAGGGACTCAGCCATACATGACATATATACTTCTCCCCCAAACTCCCCTCCCGTCCAGGCTGCCACATAACATTGAGCAAAATTCCCTGTGTTATACAGTAGGTCCTTGTTGGTTATCCATTTTAAATATAGCAGTGTGTACATATACAGTATTTCTATGGCACATTTCTGGAAGGTATAAGGGTGCAATGGTTCCATGTGCTTTTACTGGAAATGGAGTGAAATCTTTTCTTCCTGCCCCATCCATTCCCTCCATCTCTGCTGGTAACTTCCTCTTTGTTTTGGTTCCACCTCATGTTTTAGACATTCTAAGTCATCATCTATTGTCATGACAAGTAAACACACAAACACAAACAATATAGTCTCTCTACGAGTTCAATATTTAAACCTCTGTGAGATGCTGAGGAGCATCTCCAGCAACCTCTGGAGATGCTGAGGAGTCACTGTGTCATTGATTGTTAACTGGGAGCAATTTCACCACCCACCCCCACCCCGCCCTGGGCCAGGAGGACGTGTGGAAATGTCTGGAGATGCTACTGAGTGTCACAACTTGGGAATACTACTGGCATGAAGTGGATGGAGGCCACGGATGCTATTTAGCATCTGGGCAAGCCCAGCCCAGTCCCCCCACCCCCAACAAAGAATTATCCAGTCCAAGAAGTCAGTAGGTACTGCTGAGCTCAAGAAACCCTGCGTTCCATAAACTACTTTAAGTGCACAGTGATGCTTCTTATAATGTGGACTCCAGTCCCTGCGGTGTGTTACAAAAGATTTTGTTTTTAAGCTTTGACTGCCGCTATATCTGGCCTTTAAATGTAAACTGTTCTCTGTAGTGAAAGTTTTTCATGTATCATCATACAGTGTTGGTCCTAAGCAGTGCTCTGAAGTATTAGATACAACTTTATTAGCAAGTAATGGGCTGGCCAAAAAGTTTGAGTTCTCCACAAGATGTTATGAAAAACCTGAACAAACTTTCAGCCAGCCCAGTATTTCTAAATCATTCGCTTTGCCTTTGCTACTATTTAGATACATAGCATCACCAGTGTGTGATATCGTTAGCATAGGTTGCCATCGGGCACTATGGTCGGTTTAAACCCACCTCTTGTGTGTGAGTACCATACTTAAACCATACTTGTGCTAAAGAGATTTTACTCTCTTCCCATGGGGATGCATCAGAGTCTGTAATGCGTGCCGGGACCTTTTGCTTGTACATCAGAGGACTAGACCAGTCCTTCTGGTTGCTGTTGCTATGGGTGTCTTGGCTTGGTTGTTTATGGACCCTGTGCCTTTCGGCAGTAGTACTGCCATATCCCTGGGGGCTGATGAATTCTCAGACATGCATCCTTACTGAGTGAGGGCTGAAAAGTGGCCCAAGTCCACGCTGTTAGTCCTTAGTCACTTTTAAGGTTTTGAAATTAATGAATTAAAATGAAACCAAGTTTCAAGGGCCTTTTGAACTTTGAGCAAGCAGTCTGTCTTGGACAGGGAAAATATCTTCAAATAACAACAAAGTTATAAGAGGCTTCCTGGCATTCTGAAATATTTCAATGGGACATCATGTCTGATCTCAAAAGAGAAGTCAGAGATGTTTTCATGTGTTCTGTGAATGTAATTGACTGGTTTACATATTTCCTGGGCTTCCCTGGTGGTTCAGCTGGTAAAAAATCTTCCTGCAATGCGGGAGACCTGGGTTCAGTCCCTGAATTGGGAAGATCCCCTGGAGAAGGGAACAGCTACCCACTCTAGTATTCTGGCCTGGAAAAGTCCATGGACTGTATAGTCCAAGGAGTCACAAAGAGTTCAACTCAATTGAGTGACTTTCACTTCACTTCTTCACATATTTCTAACCACGCACTGACTTTAATTTTCATCCCAGATAAGGAAAACACAGTGGAGTAATAACATTGTTCAAAATATCCAGGTAGACTTCACCATGTTTATTCAGCAACACAGGGCAGTGAGGCACAGTTTAATCCTCTTGAATGAGTAATAAAATCAGAGCTGGAAAACAACTCTTGACCTTTAGAAAAATAAGTCACCACATTAAAATTTATACTGTGGACTTAATAAAATGCCATATGTAAATACAGGATGTGTTACGTAGTGATACCTGTGTGGCAGGTTTAGTAAACTAAAGAATGTGAGAGAGTTTGCGGCTGTCACCCTGGGTTGGGAATGTGGGGAGGTACGCTTCCCTGGGATTTTCCTTAAAGGGAGTAGCTCTCCTCAGGGGCTGCTGCCCCTGCCCTTACTCTGCGCCTCACCACACTGTCCTCCCTGCTTACCTCTCTCTCTGCCCTTCGAAGGAGTACATAGCCAAGCAGTTCGGCTTCATGCAGAAGCAGATTGGCTATGACGTGCTGGCCGAAGACACTATCACCGCCCTTCTGCACAATAATCGCAAACTCCTGGAAAAACACATCACCGCGGCAGAGATTGACACCTTCGTCAGCCTGGTGCGGAAGAACAGGGAGCCCAGGTGAGGCGGGGGTGGGGCTGATGGGCAGAAGGTGCCTCTGTGTTTACGATGCAGGCTCTGAGCTGGGCATGCTGGTTTGTTTGTTTGTTTGTTTATTTTAACTAGATGTCCTTTGTTTGGGCCTGCTAGGCCCCAGGTCTTGATTGAGCAGGTCTTGAGAGGCACTCTGAGTCATGAAAAGAGCATGGTATGGAAATGAGACCAGGGTAGAATCCTGGCTCCTGAGTATACCAGCTGGTGACCTTGAGCTTTAATCTCATCTACCAAATCAGTTGTTATGAAAATTAAATGAAGATAAATACCTGTGAAGTGCCTGGCACTTATATGTAAGTGACAGCTATCGACCCCTCATTCACTTTTAGCACCCTGGTATGACCAGTCAGAACTTCCCCAAATATCAGTAAATCTTTTGCACACGTAGTTATTAACTGAGTGTTTGTATTTACAATAGTGAATTCTGTCGATTCTGTTGCATTCTTACAGATCCTACCCTCCCTGTACACTTTCTTCTCTCTTTTCTTCTCCTTTTAATTAAGATCCACCCCACGTCAGGGGACGTGGGAACTAGTTTACAATGTGGATATTAGAAACAGTGATGCTAGAGAGCTGAAGGTGTTTTATGAAACTGACTCCTCCCACCTATTAAAAAACAACTAACATCTTATGGACCCTCTCGTGTGCCAGGGTCTGAACTGAGTAAGCACTTTACATGAATTAGTTCATTTAATCCTCAGAAGAGCCTCTGGGGTTAAAGGTTATCCATTTTTATCGATGAGAAAACTGAAACATGGTTAGGTTAAATAATTTCCCCCAAATAACAGTACATGTCAGGATGTAGTGGAGAAGAACCAGAACCAGGATTCTGATTTAGGCCTCAAGCATCAGACCTCTCTGCACTCTGGGTACCCAGCATTATCACCACGTCTTCCTTAGGTGATCTTACTTGGTTGCTTCTTCTGTTCATCTTTACCTCATCACCTCTTCCTCACAGCAGTCACTCCGATCCTTCTTGTGCTTTTCTTTCTTTCTTTTTTCCCCTCCTTCCTTTCCTCCCTCCACTCTCTCCCTGCCTCCTTTCTCTTCCCTCCCTCCCATGTCTGGGTAACTGGTGATACCATGCACACAGACACTGAAACCCAAAGCCTCTCTGACTTGTGGTAAAGGTAGCTTGGGTCTACCCTCTGGAGGGAGAGCCACGTCCCCAAGACCTAACCCTTGCTCTGGCTACAAAAAGCATTTGGTTTGGTTTCTGTTTCTCCACAGATTCTTAGATTACCTCTCTGACCTCTGTGTGTCCATGAACAAATCCATTCCAGTGACTCAGGAACTGATATGTAAAGCCGTGCTGAATCCAACCAATGCCGACATCCTCATTGAGACCAAGTGAGTGGGGGTCGGGGAATGACTATAAACGTGAGAACAGGATTTGGATGGAGAGCGTGTGCCTCGGTGGTTGTCTGTGCCATGGGGAGTTAAACCCAGCCCCTCTGCTTCTGAAGTCCGGTTGGCTGGCCTTTGATTATCTTCATGCCAGCATCTCGATTAGAGGAGTTACTGGATTCTGAAACCCAAAGCCTCTCTGACTTGTGGTAAAGGTAGCTTGGGTCTACCCTCTGGAGGGAGAGCCACGTCCCCAAGACCTAACCCTTGCTCTGGCTACAAAAAGCATTTGGTTTGGTTTCTGTTTCTCCACAGATTCTTAGATTACCTCTCTGACCTCTGTGTGTCCATGAACAAATCCATTCCAGTGACTCAGGAACTGATATGTAAAGCCGTGCTGAATCCAACCAATGCCGACATCCTCATTGAGACCAAGTGAGTGGGGGTCAGGGAATGACTATAAACGTGAGAACGGGATTTGGATGGAGAGCGTGTGCCTTGGTGGTTGTCTGTGCCGTGGGGAGTTAAACCCAGCCCCTCTGCTTCTGAATCCGGTTGGCTGGCCTTTGATTATCTTCATGCCAGCATCTTGATTAGAGGAGTTACTGGATTTGCTTCTGCTGTGGTGGCCTCCTCCATATGGTGATGTCACTTACTTTGTTTACTGAGTTGAAAGTGATGTGGGCTACTGGGGAGCATTTTACACACCCTTGATTTCATTTTAAGACTTGAAAGTTCTCCAGTTAGGATCCTCAGGTTTAAATTTTAAAGGAGGTAATTCATTGTCAATATTAAGACATTGTAGGGAAGAGCTTGTGAAATTACCACTATTCAAAAAGTGTTCATTGGTCTACAGAAGTTTGGAAAGTAGGAGTTGATTCGTTTGTAACAGGGAATCATATACTGCCAGTAACATATCAATACTAAAAAGAAATGCTTTCTAAAAACACTTATGCCCTAAACTTGTGATTTTGGGGGGGGCGGGGTCTCATGCATAACTTAATTTTGAGCTTGGGCTGAAAGCTGACTTTCTCAACCTTGGCCTTTGACATTTGGGCCAAGCAGTTCTGTGCTGTGGGTGCTCTCCTGTGCCTCGCAGGAAGTGCAGCAGTCTTGCTGTGTGTATGTACCGGTTGCCAACAGTACCTCCCATTTATTTGGGACAACCAAAGATGTCTCCTGGGGAGACACAGTCACCCTAGTGGGGCACACCTGAGCTAAAGTATATGAAGAAGTCGATGTTTGTCTCTCCCTGAGCTTCTGCCGAAGGGAGAAATGAAGTGGCTTTGTGTGTGTGTGTGTGTGTGTGTGTGTGTGTGCGCTGAAAGCACAGCTGGAGTTCAAAGCACAAATATAGTTGATCAGCGACAAGCGAGTATGTCGGACATAATGAGTTTTCCCGCCTCCTCCTACGTGTTCAGGTTGGTGCTCTCCCGTTTTGAATTTGAAGGCGTTTCTACCGGAGAGAATGCCCTGGAGGCAGGCGAGGATGAGGAAGAAGTATGGCTCTTCTGGAGGGACAGCAACAAGGAGGTTCGCAGTAAGAGCGTCCGGGAGCTGGCGCAGGATGCCAGGAGGGCCAGAAGGAAGACCGCGACGTCCTTGGCTACTACAGGTGTGCGGGCCTGTGCACGGGCGCCCTGTGATGTCCTCTCATGAGACAGTCCGTCAGAAAAACAAGTGTGTATTTCAGGAGTTTGTAGAGTGTGAGCTGTCAGCTATGCTTACCTAGTAGGGCAGTGACACCTGGGCGTGGCTTGGTCACAAGGAAGCTGCGCGGTTGCATCAGCCCCTTCTCAGAGTTGTTGGTCTCTACACAGTGTAGCGCGTGGATGTAGTTTGTGGTAGATACGAGTCAGGCTGTGGGGTCACCTCTCTACAGACTGACTTTTTAAACAACTTTTCATTTTATGTGAGAGTCTAGCTGATTAATAATGTGATAGTTGCATCACTGTCAGGGACGCAGCCATACGTGTGTACACGTACCCATTCTCCCCCAAACTCCCCTCCCATCCAGGCTGCCACATGACCTTGAGCTGAGTTTCCTGTGCTATACAGTAGGTCCTTGTTGGTTATCCATTTTAAATAAAGCAATGATACGTACCAACTTTTTGACTTTGGTCCAGTTATCCACCTCTATGTCCCAGTTCCTTTACCTGCAAGACAGAGACAATAGTGCCAACCTCTTAGAACTTTTACAGGCAGAGCTAAGAAATGTGTGTGTGTGTACACACACCTGTCGATGTCTCTTTCTACATACACACACACACACATATTTATTTCTATATTAATGTATATGAATGTAATAAAACCCCTGAGTTCACATCACGACTTTCAGCTCCACTCCAGCACCATAGGGTCATTCTCATCTTCACCCTCTGTATCCACAACTCCTTCCTTGGACAGCAAGAACCTGCCGTGTTGATCGGTTTCCACCCCCATCCTGGTGTTTCCTTGGTCCCAGCTGTAAGACCTGTTGACTCTGCCACCTCAAGGGAAGGGAGCCAGTAAACACTTTAAAAAGAAAAGAAAACAGGAGATGGATGGAGAAGTGCCAGCATCATTTTTTAATAAAAGCAAAACTTTGCAGTTGCAGTGCCCTTTGTGACCCTTCTGTATTTTGTTCTCTCCATTCACGCAGATGGTGGGTGACCTTCCACACTCTATGTATGTTTATATTTTACATTTCTGTGCATTCATAAATAACACATAGTATTTTACTGAGCCTTAAAATTTTATATAAATGGTTCCATACTCTGAGTCTTTCTCTGAAACCTGCCCTTTTAATTCAACATTGAGTCTGAAATGGATTCACGCTAATGGTCATAGGTCCATTTCTTTAATTAGCCAGTAACACTTTAAAAAGAAAAGAAAACAGGAGATGGATGGAGAAGTGCCAGCATCATTTTTTAATAAAAGCAAAACTTTGCAGTTGCAGTGCCCTTTGTGACCCTCCTGTATTTTGTTCTTTCCATTCACGCAGATGGTGGGTGACCTTCCACACTCTATGTATGTTTATATTTTACATTTCTGTGCATTCATAAATAACACATAGTATTTTACTGAGCCTTAAAATTTTATATAAATGGTTCCATACTCTGAGTCTTTCTCTGAAACCTGCCCTTTTAATTCAACATTGAGTCTGAAATGGATTCACGCTAATGGTCATAGGTCCATTTCTTTAATTTTGACTGCTGAATGTTATTCCATTTATTACTGTGCCAACATTTTCTTTTCTCATTGAATTCATTCATTTAGTTTTTTGTGTCGGGGAACATGATTGTTCATGTTGGTGCATATGTGTAGGAATTTCCATTCCATACCAGGAAATTATGAGACTGGGGCATATGTATATTTTAAACTCATTAAGCAAGCAATCTTAGATTGGATATTTTGGTACACACTCTCACCAGTTGTAAATGAGAACTTTTGTTTTTCTTTGTCTTTGCACTCTCTGAATATTGTGACACTCTTTTAATTTTTGTTGATGTTATGAGCATGTAATAGAGCAAGTTTGGAACTTGGAACAGAGATCACATGTAATTGGGTGAGGAGGAAACCTTAAGACATTTTGAGGAGTCCCCTACTTTTTCCACTATGTTTTTTCACATGAGTGTGAAGTCAAAGAGCAGAGCTGTATGAGATAAGACCCTGAAAGTGTCATAAAATTTCTAAATAGACTCAGTGAAGGTCTGAAACCTTTACCATATCCTTTGTGGTCTTTAATGTGCTCTATAAAAGCCAAACTAAAGTAGGGCTTCCCTGCTGGTCTGGTGGCTAAGACCCTGATCTCCCAATGATGGAGCCCCGGGTTCGATCCTTAATCAGGGAGCTAGATCCCACATGCCACAACTAAGAGTTTGCATGCCACAGTAAGACTGAGAATCCTTTGTGCCCCAACTAAGACCAGGCACGGCCAAATAAATATTTTTTAAAAGGCATAACTAAGGAAATAGATAATCGTTTTCACCGTAATGAAAATCATTTTTCAGTTTTTCTCCCCCATTTTATAAAATAAGGGCAAAGTGGAATCCACTAGCCATGTAGGTACTCTCACACGGGATAGACATGTGTGATGTGACATGGCTTGAACTGTTCTTTTTTCTGCCGGATACAGAAGCCAGACTTGGGTGTACACGAACAGGTGGAGAGTGTTGATGTACAAGTTCCCGTGGCCATACACCACTCCTATGAGGTCTGGGCTGCTCCTCTGACTCCTGCTGTGTGTTTCTGGAAGTGTGAGCTCTGTGCAACTTTCCTTTTCTCAGGTACCAGCTGAACCTCTTTGCGAGGATGTGCCTGGACCGCCAGTACCTTGCCATCAACGAGATCTCGGGCCAGCTGGACGTGGATCTCATTCTCCGCTGCATGTCTGATGAGAACCTGCCCTACGACCTGCGGGCGTCCTTCTGCCGTCTCATGCTCCACATGCACGTGGACCGAGACCCCCAGGAGCAGGTCACCCCCGTGAAATACGCCCGCCTCTGGTCTGAGATCCCCTCCGAGATCGCCATTGATGAGTGAGCCTGGCTCCTTCGCCCTGTTAAGACCTCATGTTGCTTTAAAATGTCTTAGCTGCAATGTTCTGTGTAGCAGAAGACAAAAGCCTTATGGTCAGGTTAAGCCTAGTTCAATCAGAGAAGAAAGACTAAGTCTTTTTTTTTTTTTTATGAAAATGTAGTTAAGGATAGCAAGCATTATTTCTTCCCTCAAGAAGGTCAAAGATGGTACGATTGCCCTTTTATACCTTGTTTGTCTATGTTATTCAGCAAATACTTAAAGTGTCTCCTGCCTGCCAGGCTTAAAGAATCTATCTGGGAATAAACAAGAAAAGTATGTTGGACTTAGTGGTTCGCTGGTTAAGACTCTGCACTTCCAACCCTAGGGGCGCGAGTTAATTCCTGATTGGGCAACTAGGATCCCACATGCTGTGTGACGTGGCCAGAAAAGGAAAAAAAAAAAGAAAACTATGTTTACACTAGTGGGGAAAGACAGACAATAACTAAGATAAAGGACTAAAATAGGACTAAAATATATACGTTAGTGGTGGTTGCTGAGCAGGGAAAGTAAATAGGGACAAGAGGGTGGGAAGTGTTGGGGTGGGTGGTTCTGGCTTTAGGGGCTAAGCCAACAGGGAAGGCCTCACTGGGAAGAACTTGACCTTTGATTGCCTTTTCTTTCTCCTTTCCTTTCAGCTATGATAGTAGTGGAACCTCCAAAGATGAAATTAAGGAAAGATTCGCTCAGACCATGGAATTTGTGGAGGAATATTTAAGAGATGTGGTGTGTCAGAGGTTCCCTTTCTCTGATAAGGAGAAAAATAAGCTTACGTTTGAGGTAACTCATGGTGAAGTGATCTGTATGTTTTGTAAGAAACATAATGTGGTGAATTAAATCGTGTAAAATGATAGAACATTATGTATGCTCTGTACATTCTATTAAAAGTGACAGGATGCTTGGGGCTGGTGCACGAGGATGATTCAGAGAGATGATATGGAGTGAGAGGTGGGAGGGGGTTCAAGATTGGGAACTTATGTACACCCGTGGCAGATTCATGTCAATGTATGGCAAAACCAATACAGTATTGTAAAGTAAAAAAAAAAGTGACAGAAACCAGACTGTGCTTAGGATCTGTCATAGATTAATCGTTTGAGAGACATAAATCCTTATCACCTTTGAGTTAAATATTTTTCTTTGCAACCCTTTTGCCTTTTTAGGGATTAGATTTCCAAGCATTGCAATGTTATCTGTGTCCTTGTTGGGTATACCTTGGCTTGCCCTCTATTATCTTTGGGAAGCTACACAGACCCAGTGATGAGGTTGGTTTTTTATTCACCAATCATCAGAACAGATCAGCAGCTTTGCAGGTTTTCATTTCTTATTTTTTCTCCTTATGAAACTAAATTAAATTTGATCAGAACTGCAAGTGAATTAAGTGACTTCTCTTATGGTAAAGAAGGTCAGAATCAGTCATTTATAAAATAGTCCACCTGAAATGGAACTGAAGGATAGTGTTTAATTAATCCATCTCCCCCCTCTCTCTTTTAAATACAATAGGTTGTCAACCTAGCCAGGAATCTCATATACTTTGGTTTCTACAACTTCTCTGACCTTCTCCGATTAACCAAAATCCTCCTGGCCATATTGGACTGTGTGCACGTGACCACAATCTTCCCCATCAGCAAGATGGCAAAGGGAGAGGAGAATAAAGGTGAGAACAATGTGGAGAAGCTGAGGAGGGGGGCTCTGATGGTGCCCACACGTGGGGACGCGCTTGCCCCTCCTCCTGCCTCTGTTGTGCTTACCACGTGATGTCACACGCTTTCTTTGTCCTTTTCTTCTTGACTTTACGAACATTTTCAGATATAAATATAAGTGGAAATAATGGTAGCGTGGACACCTGTGGACCCATGACTCAGAGTCAGTGATTATTAACACTTTGCTGTAGTTTTTACGTTTATAAATGAAGTTGCATCTTCCACTGCACCATTTGAAAGTTGCCTCACAGCTGGAACGCTTGTGTGCTTTCACTGTGCTTGATGTGCCTTGATGATCTGTGCGTATGTTAGCATGTGGGTGAATGAAATCCAGACTGCGCCTGGGAATCCTGTTTCCAATTTGTGAGGAGCAACATCTGCCTTGATGTGTGTGTTTTTCTTCTCTGTTTTGTGTCATAATAGACACATACTAGGTACTAATGTGTGGATGACTGTTCAGCTAGTCTCTTCAGCTGGAATAGAAAAAGTGTGTTTACTTGCATCCTACTGCCTGTTAGGGCCTGTGCTCAGTCATTTTGCCACGTGATCCTGTCAGCTGAGCTGGGTTTTTCTCCTTTTATAGTGGAATAAACTGACCCTCACGGGTGGTACAGTGCCCTCAAGATCAGGTGGCTGTTGGTGCAGCACCGGATATGGGTCTTATTAACTCCTGTATTTCTAGTCTGTGCACAGCCTCAGTCATGCAGTGGGTGGCCATACAATTGGGCAGGTGATTTAACACACAAAATTGCTCCTTAGGGCAATTTCAAAGCCCACGCTCTTTGACCTACTTCCTTAAACCCTGAATTTTTTTTGCCACTTTATTTCTTTATTGAAGGATAATTGCTTTACAGAATTTTGTGGGTTTACGTCAAACATCAATTAGAATCAGCCATAGGTACACCCATGTCCCCTCCCTCCCGAACCTCCCTCCCATCTCCCTCCCCATCCCACCCTTCTAGATTGTCGCAGAGCCCCTGTTTGAGTTCCCTGAGTCGTACAGCCAGTTCCTATTGGCTACCTATTTTACATATGGTAGTGTAAGTTTCCATGTTACTCTCTCCATACATCTCACTCTCTCCTCCCCCTCCCCGTGTCCATAAGTCTGTTCTCTGTCTATTTCTCCATTGCTACCCTGCAAATAAATTCATCCGTACCATCATTCTAGATTCCATACATTTGTGTCAGTATATGATATTTATATTTCTCCTTTTGAGTTACTTCACTGTGTATAATAGACTCTAGGTTTGTCCACCTCTTTAAAACTGACTCAAATGCATTCATTTTTATGGCTGAGTAATATTCCATTGTGTATATGTACCACAGCTTCTTTATCCATTGATCTGTCAATGGACATCTAGGTTGCTTCCATGTCCTAGCTATTGTAAATAGTGCTACAATGAACATTGGGGTACATGTGTCTCTTTCAGTTTTGGTTTCCTCAGGGTATATGCCTAGGAGTGGGATTGCTGGGTCATATGGTGCTTTTATTCCTAGTTTTTTAAGAAATCTCCCTACTGTCTTCCATGGTAAGCCCTGCATTTTTGATAGGTGTTAACCCCTCAGGTTCCCAGGGCCATAGAATGTATTGGGACAGAGACGTGTGAAATAACTTGTCCTGAAGAGCGTCTGCCCCTGGCCAGGTGTGCCCCAGAGTGTGCTCCAGGGGTCTGTCGTGACCGGGGTCTGTCCTGGCCCTTCCTAGCAGTAACGTGATGCGGTCCATCCATGGGGTCGGAGAGCTGATGACCCAGGTGGTGCTCCGGGGAGGAGGCTTCCTGCCCATGACACCCACGGCCACCGCCCCTGAGGGCAATGTGAAACAGGCCGAGCCGGAGAAGGAGGACATCATGGTTATGGACACCAAGCTGAAGATCATTGAAATACTCCAGGTAATCATGGGCCAGAAGTAGGGGCAGGAGTGTGCTTCGCAGGCGAGCACCTGTGTGCAGTGGCCCTGCTTTGATGGAGCCCCAGGCTTTCGGGAAGAGCGTGGAGGTAGATTCTTAGCCTCGGGTGCCATTACTGAACTGGCCCTCCTACTGCGTCCGTCCCCAACATGCCCTGTCCTGCCAGCCGTGCCAGACTGTCAGCAGTTACCCTCGCTTTCCCTCATCATTGGTCTCTGCTGTCAGCCCTTCTGTCCGCTTGCTCAGAATTTACTCACACTCTGTCCATAGCTGAGATCCCTGCTTTTTGTTCATAACTCAGTTCAAAGTTCCATAAAGTTTGTAACTCCTCCCTCAAGCCTTCCCTTTCTCCCTCCCTCATACATTCATATATTCAACAAATATTTATTGATACTGATTCCATGCCAAGTACTTTTAAGCACTGAAAATCCAGCAGTGAACAGAATCATTCCTGCTTACATTTTGATAGGGGGCATAGGCGTATAAGGGCTTCCCAGGCTGCACTAGTGGTAAAGAAGCCTTGCCTGCCAAAGCAGGAGACAAGAGAGATGTGGGCTTGATCCTGGGTTGGGAAGATCCCCTGGAGGAGGACATGGCAACTCACTCCAGTATTCTTGCCTGGAGAATCCCATGGACAGAGACACTTGACGGGTTATAGTCCAAATGGTCACAAAGACTCAGATATGACTGAAGCAGCTTAGCACACACAAACACATAGGCATATAACAATGTATATGCCAAGGATATTAAAATATAAAAGAGAGCCAAGACTGTTTGGAGGCCCTTGGGGGTGCATGTTTTGATGAGATTGTCAGAGAGGTCTTCCCATTCAGAGAGCAGTGAGGGAGCTCATATTTAGGGAAAGAGTCTCTGAGACTCCGAGAGGGAGCAATAAATGCAGAGACCCAAAGTGGAAGCACAGTTGGCAAGTCTGGAAACAGGTCAAGGTCAAGAAGGAACGGGAGAAGATGAAGTAGGGAGTCAGGGCATAAAATTGTTCTGAGTGGATTTGCTGTAAAGATGCACAGAGAAAAGTCGGTGGTGGGGGCTGCAAGGTGATTGTTGGTCATATTTAAGTTAAGGGATATCAGCAAGACTGTATGCTGAATGGAAGTGATCACGTTGAGAGGGGGCACTTACTGAAAAAGAGGAGAGAGGATAATTGTGGAAGCAAAGTCCTGGCCTAGGGAAGAGGGGATGGGAGCTCTCTGCTTCCTATGCGAGCCTTCCAGCCTTCCAACAAATTATGTTCTCCTCTTTCTGCTCCCTGGGAGTTTTTAATTCATGAACAAAATTAGCTGCTCCTTAATGAAAAGAATGCTGTAGTCACCTTTCCCTTTCATCCCACACTGCCTGATCTCAACCCCAGAAAGGATGGAGGAGATGAGTTGAGATGGAGGGGAGAAATATGCATATTTACAGATGGAAGGGTTTTTTTTAAATTCTAAAATCACAGTTAACTGATGGCTTGAAAGCAACAGTGGTACTCCTCAAAATAATTGCTGAAGCCAATAAAGAACGATTTAAGTACAGGAAACTCATTGAATTTTTTCTGAGCAAAAGTAGAGAAAGATTTCAAGGATTTCAGGCCATGGCTTACAGGTCCCAAGTATGTGGATATCATGTGTGTTTATCAGAATTGATGTGATGTGAAAATTGGTTACATCTTGAGGTCTACTCACTGTAGTGGTTACTGTAATAATCTGAGAACATTTAATTGATGGATTCTTTCAGCAAATACTTACTGATCTACCATATGCAAGGCACTTTGCCTGGCTAGATGAGGGCCTGTATGAGGAATGCACAGACAGTTTGGACAGGCGCTCTGTCTCCAGGGTGTTAAAGTCTAATAGGAAAAGGAGGTGTGATGAAGCTGTGTGTACATGGAAATAAAGCCATGAGAAAAATGTTCTCCTGATAAACGGGTGGGTCTGATGATCCCAGTTAGTAAGGACCAGAGGAGATTTTAAAGAAGAGGTTAAGATTTTATCTGAGCCTTTAGCCATGGACAGGTGTTGTATAGAAACGGGCTGTTTCCAGATGGGTGGAGTAGGTTGAGCCAGAGTATCCTTGCTCAAGGTCAGTAAGCCCTTCTCCTTGGGCAGGGGCGTGGCGTGTGCTGAAAGGAAGTTATCAGAAATGAGGTTGGAAGGTGCCTGAAGTGTTAGGACTTGATTCTGGGGGAGCCTTTGACTGTTTTCAAGCGGGGAGCTAACCTAAGAAGAAACACCTTTGGGAGGTAGACCTGGTAAACTTGGTAGTGTAATGACTGAGGTGGGAGGGAGAGGCTGTGAGCAGGGTAAAATACAGCAGGGGAGAGATCCTGAGGGGTGGCAGAGGCAGAGCCAGCAGGGCTTAGTCACTGACGAGATGTGTGTGTGCCGCGGAAGGTCCTGAGACTGCCTGAGGGCGAGAGAAGGCAGGCAGAATGGACAGCTAGTTTGGTACAGTCCTGAGTTTGAGACTCTGGGAGGACACTGAAGGGGATGCCCAGTAGTCAGTTAGGAAGTGTAGACCAAGAGTTTGAAAGATGGGGACTTCCCTCGTGGTCCAATGGTTAATACCCCGTGCTTTCACTGCTGAGGGCCTGGGTTCAGTCCTTGGCCAGGGAACCAGAATCCCACAAACTTCATGGTGCGGCAGGGAAAAAAAAACTTGGAAGATAAACCAAGAATCTGTTGCAATCTCGAAGAGGTGACCACAGCCCCGGGATTGAGTAAACTCACCAGGAGTGGGGCAGATAGAGAGAGAAGAGACGGTCAGTAAGGTCCTCTTACAGTTTCGAGTCGTTGACTGATCTTTGTTTTTTGGCTCCAGCCACAATCATGGAAAAAGCATCCTTGTGTTGGAGCAGATGGGGAGGAACACAGGGAGTGAAAGAAGAGGGAGCCCAAGAGTTTGCATCTACATCAAAGAAAACAGTCATTCATAGAAAATAAAGAGCCAAGCTAATTCTCAGTACTGAAAACGCATTTTTCTCTGTCAATTCACTTAAAAGCAGCCAACTTCGCCCTTGTTAAGACCCAGCGTTGGCATTTGATACTTGCTGAAATAAAGTAATGTTTTATAGAGAATGGAGTGGGGAGTGAGTGATTTATTGTTCTGATTATTAAGTTAATTGCCGGGATGCTGAAGTTTTTACTAGAAGCTTAAGGTGCTGTGGGCAGAATTGATATATCCCATGCAAGTCTTTGAAGACTGTTGAAATCTTAAGCCAAATATTTGGCTCACTTAGTGCTTAAGGTAATTGATGCAGCAGATACCAGGCCCAGCCAGAGTGCAGCGGTTTGGCGGGGTGTTCCAGGTGGTATGCTAATGTAACCAATCTGTTTCCATTTCCACTTGAATCTCTAGTTTATTTTGAATGTGAGGTTGGATTATAGGATCTCCTGCCTCCTGTGTATATTTAAGCGGGAGTTTGATGAAAGCAATTCCCAGACTTCAGAAACATCCTCCGGAAACAGCAGCCAAGAAGGACCAAGTAACGTGCCAGGTAAGCGAAGCCAGGATGGGATTTCTGCCGTGAAATGGGACCTGGGTCTACTAAAAGCTGAAAGTCCAGAGAGAACGTTCTAAAACAAGGATAAAATGTGAATATATTTGAAGGTGACTATATTTTAGAATGACATCCTGGGAGTTACCCATTTGGGGCAAACAAATAATTGCAAGAGCCCAGATTCCTTCTGGAGTAGATCTTATTTCTTCCATCTTTGAGTGTCTTAGCCGTAAGACAGCTGAAGGTTCTAATGTTATGGTTGTGTGAAAGACCAGTAAAAAAAAAAACACCCCAAAACAAAATTCTCCGAGAAAATTGTCCACTAGCAACTTTTACTCTGGGTAGACGTTTTTCCCTGCCCAGGATATAGTGGTGATGGATAAGAGAAGATAGTAGTAGAAATAAACCCACCTAGCAAGGTCTGAGGCTCCTTGGAAGGAGGTAGTGCCTCTCACAAGGGGTCATGCACTGAGTAGAGGCCTGGAGCCAGTGGACCGGGATCCAGGTTGACCTGGCTTCAGAGCTTTTCAGTAAAAGAAGCTGGAAAACTTGAGGTTAATCCATGAGCAGAGGCAAGGATGTTGGTGGGGGAAGTTCACAGGCAGCATGTTTTCATTCCTTCCTGCATCTGAAGCTCTGTTCTCTCTAACTCTTCAGGTGCTCTTGACTTCGAACACATTGAAGAACAAGCTGAGGGCATCTTCGGAGGAAGGAAAGTATATTTTCAGTTTCTGTTCTGTAGGTGGTTCTGAGATGGAGGAGGCTCCTCTCTATTAGCTCTCAAAGACTTCTCTTTGGACTCAGAAAGATGTAGTCCTTGGGTTTCGGTTGTTGGCCTGCTCACTTTATAACTTCTAGAACTCAGGTCAGAGTGATCTTAGTTGGCTTCATATATGTGTTTCTTGCCTACAGTGGAAAGAATTGAAGGAGGTTTCCCAAAGTATACACATTACAAGACTTTTTTAAATGGTGAGGAAATAGTGTTGAAAGAAAGAGGGGGCTCAAAACAGAGTGCAGAAAGCATGCTCATGGGTGCTACTGGGCTGCAGGCACCCCAAGCTCTTTAGAAGCCAAGCAGCAACAAGAATAAAAGCAGACATGCGGTTCTTTCATTGTCTCTAACCTGAAATTGCTGTATGAACCCTTTCCTAAAAGATGAGATGGCTCACTGTTGACTGAAAACATCATTATGAGACTCAAATCCCTATAAGTCTCAAACACCTGCAAACTTGGTCTAAACACCCTGTATGTATAACTCTTGGTATATACACATCTGCTTTGGTTACATATTGCTTTTGACAATCAGAACTTAATGGGTTAAGGACTTCCCTGGTGGTCCAGCGGTTAAGAACCCATCTGTCAGTGCAGGGAATGCAGGTTCAATACCTGGTCAGGAAAGATTCCACATACATGGGGGCATCTAAGCCCATGTGCTGCAGCTACTGAAGTCCACTCTCGGGAGTCTGAGAGTCACAACTACTGAGCCCATGCTCGCATGCGATAACAAAGACCCAGGACAGCCGAAGAAAAATGGAGTAAAACAGTCATTTTATTGCCTCTCACAACACTGTGGTTGACTGGGGCTCAGCTAGATGGTTCTTCTGCTGATCACTGTTGGGTCTGTCATGCAACCATAGTAGCTAGTGATTGGGGTTGGCACATCCTTGTTGCTTTCTTTGCATTTCTGGCTCCTTGGAGGTGATGCCTTTAAGGCTGGGACTTCTCTGTCTTTGCACATGGATGTTTTGGGCTTCTGCATAGCTTGGTAACTGGCTCTGTGTGCAAAGGCCCCAAGAGGCTAGACCAACAGTGTACAAGCACTAAACAAGCCTCTGCTTGCATCATGTTGCTAGTGTCCTATGGGTCCAAGCAGATCGCCTGGCTGAGCCCAGTGTCAGTGTGGGAGGAGCCTACACAAGGGTGTTTAGACCAGAAAGGGTGAACTGATGTTCATTGACTTAGTGCCTAATGTCATTGTGAAATTTGAATCAGCAGCATTATTTACTCTATGGAAGAGATTGCTGTCCTGAAACTCAGGGAGTTTTGAGTTTAGCCTGGTGCCACTTCAGTCTGCTGGGTAGTGTCTTGGCTCTCTACTGCTTTCCTTGTGTTGAAGGGCTGTGAAAGCTTCTTCACACCTTTCTGGAGCGCGTAGCACAAACAGAGGATTTATGTACTAAGTCCTATCTATGCCCCCATTGCTGGTCTGCAGCCATGAAGGTCTCAGCATTTGATCGTCATTTGATCATAAACACAATAGAGGCCCAGAACCTGAGTGACAGTGCTCAGGTTCACGGTGGCCTGCCGTTAGCGCCAGGGCTTGCTTATTAAATTTTTGGTTGTGTAAGTAGCACACAGTCAATGTAGCATAGATATTGGGAGAAGCCTTGGTAATATACTGATTAACCCCAGCTAGGAAGCTAGAAAAGCATGAGTGGGGATGACTCACGGCAACACTTCTCAAAGTGGGGCCTGCCAGACTACTTGCTGCCAGTTTGAGACAAGATAAGTGAGTCTTTGGGCACCTTCATGGCAACTGGAGGGCTTCTCAGATGGTGCAGACGGGCTTCCGTCACAGCTCAGTCGGTAGAGGATCTGCCTGCAATGCAGGAGACCCGGGTTCAATTCCTGTGTCGAGAAGATCCCCTGGAGAAGGAACTAGCACCCAGTCCACTATTCTCGCCTGGAGAATCCCATGGACAGAGCAGCCTGGAGGGCTACAGTCCATGGGGTTGCAAAGAGTTGGACACAACTAAGCACACACATTTGGTGGCCCCTGTGACCCCATCCAAGTGCACGATTGGGGATATAGTACAGGCTAGACCTTGAAAAGCTGGCCCTCCACCACATATGGTTTCTTGGCACTAGCATCTTAAATAAAAAAACAAGCTAGTAACTCGGGAGAAACATAACCGTGCACGACTCTGAAAGTGTGGGGGTAGCCCAGCAGCAGAACACCTGGTGGGAGAGTTGGCAAAGCCAGGCCTGTCACTGTGGGAAGGTGGGGACTTTGGTTAAATATTTGGCAGCTGTGACACCTTAACTGTCCCCTCCCCTCGGAATACAGTTGAAGATGAAACAAGATGGTATTGCTAAAGGAGTCATTTAATAGCCAGGTCTGCTGAGGTCGGCCGTAGAGTGGGGGATCTCACAAAGTGAGGTGTGTCTGGGCCCGCGGGTGCGGGTGGGGGCGTCTGTGGCTCACGTCACCTCTCCCCTCAGTGAGGAGAACACCCCGCTGGACCTGGATGACCACGGCGGCAGAACTTTCCTCCGAGTCCTGCTCCACTTGACGATGCACGACTACCCGCCCCTGGTGTCGGGGGCCCTGCAGCTCCTCTTTCGGCACTTCAGTCAGAGACAGGAGGTCCTCCAGGCCTTCAAACAGGTAGCTTGGGTGGCCGTGTGTGCACACACACGTGTGTGTGTGTGCGTTTGTGTGCGCGCGTTATT
>SJXQ01010795.1:129525-185161 GCA_006408695.1 Aepyceros melampus | reverse complement strand
TAAGAGACAGTTATTGGTGGTGGTGGTGGTGTCATCTGTCTGAGAGGGTGTTAAGTGCCACTGGTCGATTGCATTCATTCAGGTTCAGCTGCTCGTTACCAGCCAAGATGTTGATAACTACAAGCAGACAAACAAGACCTGGACCAGTTGAGATCCATCGTGGAGAAGTCAGAGCTCTGGGTGTACAAAGGGCAGGGCCCCGACGAGGCCATGGACGGTGCATCTGGGGAAAACGAACATAAGAAGACAGAGGTGGGTGACACGCAGGTTAGGTTGCCGGAGGAGATGCGTGGGCTCCTGGGAACAAGTGAACGTCCTCCTCTGGTTTTAGGGAAAAATACAGATGCTAGGATGGGCTGGGATCTCAAGAGGTCTGCTTGTTACCAGGGTGATAGCCATTCTCCCAGGAAGTGCAGCACCAGGTGCCCCTTGCAGAACGAACCTGTTCTCCAGCTATGCCTGGCCCAGCATCCTTTCCCAATCAGTGAAATAATATCCGTCCTGGGGAGCTGAGTGTGAGCAAGTGACTGACTCGGGCATAAACCGAGCAGGACAGCTGGCTAGTGCTAGTGCTCACTCACTCAGTCGTGTCTGACTCTTTGTGAACTTATGGACTGCTGCCCACCAGGCTTCTCTGTCCATGGGATTCTCCAGGTAAGAATACTGGAGTGGGTTGCCATGCCATCCTCCAGGAGATCTTCCGCACCCAGGGATCGAACCCACGTTTCTTGTGTCTCCTGAATTGGTAGGAGATTCTTTACCATTAGCGCCACCTGGGAAGCCCCATGATGGCTGGAAAACACTGCAAAATTCCTATTCCTTCCGAGATTGTGATCTAACCCTAACAAATGGACAGGAACCCAAGAGTTGTGCAAACCCCAGTCACGTTCGTTTTGGTTCCTAGGAGGGGAATAACAAGTCACAGCAGCATGAGAGCACCAGCAGCTACAACTACAGGGTGGTCAAAGAGGTATGTGCCCTCCCCTGAGCCTTTCCCGTGGTGAGAAGTTCAACAGAGGCCAAGAGGACCTCAGGGTCAGGCCTCAGTCCACATCGTGCTTCCGTTGCCTCACCTTGTATGGGGCCCGCCAGCACCTATACTTCTGAAGGTTTACAATTGAAGGAAGAGTGAAGTGGTAAAATTATCAATATTTATCTTGATTGCTGACACATATTATCACCAATGAGAACCATAGTTCTTTAGAAATCTTTGCATAGGATGATTCAAAGTTGAGAGGTTGGAAGCTTGGTGTTTTTTGTTTGTTTTCTTACCCCAGAACAAATTCTTCCCAAGTTTTTGGCAGTGATGCTGAGTCATACCTTTTTTGTTGTTGTTTAGTGGCTAAGTCATGTCCAGCTCTTTTGCAATCCCATGGTCTATAGCCCACCAGGCTCCTCTGTCCATGGGATTTGCCAGGCAAGAACACTGGGGTAGATTGCCATTTTCCTTCTCCAGGGAATCTTCCCGGACCAAGGACTGAACCTGCGTCTCCTGCATTGGCAGGCAGATTCTTTACCACTGAACCAACAGGGAAGCCCCCATACCATTTTAGGATACCTGAAACCATCCCACTTGCTGATGGAGCCATAATCCAGTCTTTAATCTGGAAGACTTATTCTTAGCCATATGTGGATTTGGTTCAATACAGTCAGTAAGGATCCTACAAGTTAGAGAACTTTGCCTCTTATTATGTTCTTAATGGATCGTGATCCCTTTTACCTTCCTGCCCACACCATCCCCTGGCAATCTTTCTTCCAACTATGCTTCCTACTTTTCTGAGATTGATTTTTTTTTCTTACAACTTTTTTTTTTCCAAACTTTGAGGTATAAGTGACAAAATTATGATATACTTGACAATGTGATAATTTGATATATACATAGTGAAATCATTACCACAATCAAGTTAATTAACACATCCATCACTCACAGAAGTAACTTTTGGAGGATGGTAGGGGGAGGTAAGAATGCTTAAGATCTATTCTCTTTGCAAATTCCATGTACCCAGTGAGATATCAGGAACTATAGTGGCCAGGCTGTAGGTTAGATCCTCAGAACAGAGATGTGGCTTGATGAGAAACTTTGATCTTTCTTCCTACCAGATTTTGATCCGACTCAGCAAACTCTGTGTTCAAGAGAGCGCGTCCGTGCGGAAGAGCAGGAAGCAGCAACAGGCTTGCTCCGGAACATGGGTGCCCACGCCGTGGTGCTGGAACTGCTGCAGATCCCCTATGAGAAGGTGGGCATCGCCCCCCTCCCTGCAGCCTGACCCCACGGCTGCTGCTCCAAGGGGGCGGGTTCCTGGGTTTTCCTATACCCTTCACACTTGGGAACGGTTGGTGAAGAAATGAAGCTGATATGTGATGACTGTCACTGTGAAGCAATCTTAGGTAATTGACATGAAACAAACAGAGCATGGTAGAAATACAGTGAAACCCCTCATAACCTCCCTCCGCTTTTAGAACTCTATAAAGAAGGAGGAGTCTGTTTGTTCTCTCCCCACTCCCCTGCCAGGCCGGATGAGGGCAGCTTGGTCTGAGTACAAAGGTCCGGTAGACAGCTGTCTCCATACGTGGACTTGTACTGTATACTTGTTTTCGTTCTTTTAAAGAGTTGTAAAAGCTCTCTGTTGTTTTGAATCAAGTGTGTTTTAGAAGAGTTTGTGACATGGCCATCAATAACTCCCCTAGATCACATGTATAATTATGAAATCAAATTAGTGTAAGTGATAAATTATGAACCCAGGGACTGCAGTTTTCTACTTTCAGAGCAGGGGGATGAACTGGTGAGTTCAGGAGAGCCAGAGAAAGCTGTCCTCCCACATCAGAGATACTGGATCACCAAAGCTTAGTAAACATGTGCTATAGTTTCGTCTGCCCTGTTAGTCAGCCTTGGAAGCGCTGCAAGCTATAGATGCATGTGAGAACATAGGCCTTGCCCACTAGGAGTCCTTGCTGTGTGCTGACAGCTGGTTAGGTTCAATCTGTTGGATTCTGCTCAGTCTCTTATTTTCTGCTGATAGAAATTAAGCTGCATCTCTCATTTTTCGTGTTAGCATTTGGCATTGCTAGTGATGGGATGGGAGAAGGCAATGGCACCCCACTCTAGTACTCTTGCCTGGAGAATCCCATGGATGGAGAAGCCTGGTAGGCTGCAGTCCATGGGGTCACTAAGAGTTGAACACGACTGAGCGACTCACTTTCACTTTTCACTTTCATGAATTGGAGAAGGAAATGGCAACCCACTCCAGTGTTCTTGCCTGGAGAATCCCAGCGACAGGGGAGCCTGGTGGGCTGCCGTCTATGGGGTCGCACAGAGTCGGACATGACTCAAGTGACTTAGCAGCAGCAGCAGCAGCGGTGATGGGATGGAGGGAAGCAGGATAGCATAAGCCTGACAGAAGCATTCATTTGGGACTTCTTTGGTGGCCCAGTGGTTAGGGGGACTCTGTTCTTTCACTCTAGGGAGCATCGGTTCCGTCTCTAGCTGGGAAATTAAGATCCTACATGCAGTGTAGTGTGGCTAAAAAATAATAATAAATAAATACAAAGAATAACAGTGTCCATTAGAATAAAATGAAAGCATTCATTCAAGCTTCTAAAACCCAGTGTGGCGCTCATGGTGTTGCCACCTGATGGATGAGGGGACTGAGGCTGGGGAGGTTTAGAGTTGAGACTTAGGTGCTGGGCTGTTGAGTTGCCCAGTGACTCCCAGAGGCTCCCTAGTGACTCCCAGAGGCTCCCTAGTGACGTCACCTGAGGGAGGTTCCCTGCCCACTGCTTGCCGGGTGCCAGGCCCTGTGCTGAGGCTTTTACATTATTCTCTCATTTAATCCTCAGGACACCCAGAGGAGATAGGTGCGCCATTTTAGATCAGAGGACTGGAGCCAGAGAGGTTTAGAAACTTGTCTGGAAGGCCCACCTGCATATAGCAGAGCTGCTCAGCTCATCTGTGGGAGCCTGGGCGTTGGACGGCTCGCCTTCCACCCCACCTGCTCCTCACCTTCACCCACTACCCTGCACCTTAGGAAGTTCCCTCCCAAGGCTGTCTTCTTAGTCACGGGGCCCTTGTGAATCTGATGGGTCAGGCTTTTTCGCCAGCCACAAATAAAAGTACGAGTTTAATCCCTTCAATAGATCAGGTGCTTCAGTAACCTGGAATTGATATAGATGGATGTGGGTGTCATAAAAACTTGGCCAACGTTTGGACTCGAACCAGCAAGTGGATATTTCTCCCTCTATGTAAAGAATGTCAGGAGAAAGGTTGCTGGCCTTGGCTTTGCCTCCCAGGAGCCTGTCTCCTTAATGAGAGACATTTATTCTCAGAGAAGTGTTGGAGGGATCTATAGGAACCAGACTGAGCTGGAATTGGTGACTCAAAGGCAGAACATTGTGTGTGTGTGTGTGTATACTTTGTCTGGGTTTTGGATGGATACAGCCACCCCATTGTGTAAGAACAGCGGAGGGACTCTTACTAACAGGTAAGTTCGTGTTAACATCTTTATGAGCTCCTTGCCCTGTAAAAATCTGCTTTGAAGGGCAGAAGCTTTTAGTTTGCTTGTCTGTCAGCAGATTCCTTTAGTAGGTGAAGAAAGGGAAGAATGCACAGTGGTTCAAGGTTGCTGTGGTGTGTCTCTGTCCCAGACCCTCTGATTTCTTAGAACTTAGAAACTTTGCCCCTCTCTCTGTAAATGAGAGACAAATGTAATACCTGCTCTGTTGTTCTGAGACTGGCTGTCAGCGTCCTCTTTCAATCTCCTGCTTTGTTCAGCTGTCACCCTGAGAGTCTGGGTTCCTTCCATCAGTCTTCCTGGCAGAAGTGTTCTATTTTCTCACAAGTCTGTGGTCTAGATCAGAGTGGGCAAACTGGAGACATGGATCACCTCCAGCCTACCGCCTATTTTTATATAGCGCTGGAGACAAGAATGGTTGCTATATTTTGTTTTGTTTTCAATTTTAGCTTTATTTATTTTTAATTGAAGGGTAATTGCTTTACAGTATTGTGTTGTTTTCTGCCAAGCATCAACATGAATCATCATAGGTACACACATGTACGTTTTTGAATAGTTAAATTTTTAGAGGTTATATAGGTTTGTGCATAATATCCTCTCTTTTGCTTTTTGACCCATAAAGCCCTGAAGTATATATCAGGCCCTGTAAGAAAAAAAGTTTGCTGACCCTTAGTCTAGACCAGTAACAGCAGCTAACATTTAATGAGTCGTTATGATCTAAGCACTTGACATGAATTTTCTCATTTAATCTTCCTAACCACAATAGGAAACGTGTCCTTTATCAGCTCCTTGTTACAGATGAGGAAACCGAAAGGTTAAGTCTCTTGCCCAAGGTCACACAGCTCAGAAGTTGTTCGTCTGGCCTAAGGGCCATGCAGCCTGGTGTCAGTGCCTGCATTCCCAACTGTGGCACTCTGCCTCTAAAATGAGGGGTTGTGTGTGAGGTGGCTGAGGAAGATGAAGTGGGCTTTACAAATACGAGGGGTGATTTCCATTTGGGGAGGCTTCTCGTTTTGTTTTAACTCTTTTTTAAGTGGTGGCTTGTTTAGAACTGGATAAAGTAGCAAGTAGTACGCTTACTCCTTGGAAGGAAAGTTATGACCAACCTAGATAGCATATTAAAAAGCAGAGACATTACTTTGCCGACAAAGTCCGTCTAGTCAAGGCTATGTTTTATCCAGTAGTCATGTATGGATGTGAGAGTTGGACCATAAAGAAAGCTGAGTGCCGAAGAATTGATGCTTTTAAACTGTGGTGTTGGAGAAGACTCTAGAGAGTTCCTTGGACTGCAAGGAGATCCAACCAGTCCATTCTAAAGGAGATCAGTCCTGGGTATTCATTGGAAGGACTGATGCTGAAGCTCAAACTCCAATACTTTGGCCACTTGATGCAAAGAGCTGACTCATTTGAAAAGACCCTGATGCTGGGAAAGATTGAGGGCAGGAGGAGAACAGGACAAGAGAGAATGAGATGGTTGGATGGCATCACCGACTCAATGGACAAGAGTTTGGGTAAACTCCGGGAGTGATGGACAGGGAGGCCTGGCGTTCCAGGAGTTGGTGATGGACAGGGAGGCCTGGCGTGCTGCAGGCCATGGGGTCACAGAGAGTCTGACACGACTGAGCGACTGAACTGAAAGTAGCAAGAAGTTTTGTTTTTAAATGTCTGTTTATTTGGTTGCACTGGGTCTTAAGTACAGCACGTGGGATCTTCAGTCTTCATGGCAGCATGCGAGTTCTTTAACTGCTCCATGTGGGATCTACTTCCCTGACCAGGGTCACGCCTGGGCCCCCTGCATTGGAAGCTTGGAGTTTTAGCTATTGGACCACCAGGGAAGTCCCAAGAGGTTATATATAATTGTCCTGTCATAGGCCTTTTTGTTGTTGCTGTTGTTCAGTTGCTCAGTCATGTCTGACTCTGCAACTCCGTGAACTGCAGCACACCAGGCTTCCCTGTCCATCACCATTTCCCAAAGTTTGCTCAAATTCATGTCTGTTGAGTCAGTGATGCCATCCAGTCATCTGGTTCTCTGTCTCCTCGTGCCTTCAGTCTTTCCCAGCATCAGGATCTTTCCAATGAGTCAGTTCTTTGCATCAAGTGGCCAGAGTATTGGAGCTTCAGCTTCAGCATCAGTCCTTCCAATGAATATTCAGGGTTGATTTCCTTTAGGATTAACACAGGCATCTAACTCTGTACAAATATCGAGTGTATTTTTTTGAAGTGTAGTTGATTTACAATATTAGTTTCAGGGGTTCAGCAAAAGGATTTGGTATCTTTACAGACTATATTCCATTAAAAGTTATTGCAAGATGATAGCCATACTTACTGGTGCAGTAAAGTGTATCCTAGTTGCTTACGAAGTATGTGTTTTTGATACACGACATGAGAATCTCGTAATCAGCCATGTGAAATGCCTAAGAGACACATTGTCTTGATTGTGTAAGTAGGAAAGCTAAGTCTGAGGTTAAATCGTGTCAGGTGACGGGGAAAGGAGTCAAGACAGGTACATTTTCCCCAACTTAGAATCTCGAGTTCCACTTTGCTGTGTTAACTGCTGCCAGGATTTAGGGTGTCCATAGGTTAAGGTAACTTGAAAATGTGTGCCTGAGAGCCGAGAGATGTGCTTATAGCCATTGATGAAGCTGGCCCCTGCTCTGCTGTCCATCCGTATTTTCAGAAGTAGAGGGTTTAGAAATTTTAGCAATTGCTAGACAGTGGGATCTCAGAAACTTCCTCTTAGCTTTCATTCTCTATGTCCTTTTTCTGTGATAAAATCATTTCATTTGACAGCCTAAGGCTAGTGGGAGGGAATTCATTTTCCTCCATGAAGCACAGACAAATTTCTGACTTCTCTGCAAGAGTCAGCGGTGCAACACTCCCCAATGTTTTTATGCAGCCAGCCCCTTGAAACATCCCCAGAGCCCCACATGAGTCGAGGGGATGGGGGCATCATGGAACCTGGCCTCCTGGCCTAGAGATCACTGTTTTCTCCATTTGACCTTCTCTTGCCAAAGGCATAGCCGCGTCTTGAACCTGTTTTTCGTCTGTCTTCTCCCTCACAGGCTGAAGACACCAAGATGCAGGAGATAATGAGCTGGCTCATGAGTTTCTTCAGAATTTCTGCGCCGGCAACCAGCAGAATCAGGCTCTGCTCCACAAACACATAAACCTGTTTCTAAACCCAGGGGTAAGACTGGAGGCCTGTGTGGGACTCTGTGCAGGGAGGAGGACCGCGGGGGGTGGAAGCAGGAAGAGAGGAGAACAGCTTGTTCTTTTGCTGTTTCGGCCACTGGGACTGGTTATGATGCAACCTTCATTCCAGCGGGGAACATTTTGATCAGCTCTCAGGAGGAAGTAAATACTTTATGGGAAAAAAAGGTAGGAGGAGTGAGGAAGAGGTGGTAGATGGAAGATAAATGTATTTTCTCTAGTAGCATTCCTCATTACCTCAAACTCCAGCTGTAGCCAAGTACCAGTTCTCACTGTCCAGCCACGTCCTCCTGAGGTCGTGCATCAAGTTTTCCATGTTTACACAAAACATAATGCATCTGTGTAAAACATAATTATGTTACATTTTAATTACATGTGTTTTTAATGTTACATATGTGTTATGCTTTTTTTAATAGGAAAATGATGGTACACTGCACACATTGTTTTTGTATTTTGCCTTTTTCACTTACACATCTTGGCTATCTTTGTAAGTCAGAGATATACAAATTTTTCTCATTGATTTTCATGACTAAATACTTCCCTCGTGGCTCCATGGTAAAAGAATCTGCCTGCAGTGCAGGAGACACGGGTTTGATCCCTGTGTTTGGAAGATCCCCTAAAGGAGGAAATGGTAACCCACTCCGGTATTCTTGCCTGGAGAATCCCATGGACAGAGGAGCCTGGTGGGCTAAAGTCCATACGGTTGCAAAGAGTTGGGCACGACTGAAGCAGCTGAGCACACATGAACAGAATGGCTGTAACTCTTCTGAAACCATTTCCTTATTAATGGACAGTTTGGCAGTGTCTGATTTTTGGCTCATGAGCAATACTGCAAAGGACAGCCTTGTACATTAACACCTACTCACATGCACACACACAAACACACATAAATACTCATCCATACTGTGGAGCTTTCCAGAAAAAGAACTGCATTGTAGAGTCATATTCCATCTTTGTCATGTTAACGAAAAGGCAAAAGCCCCTTACCTCACACCAGTCATTAAACCTAATAAGTCTGTAAGTCTGGATAAAAAGTAGAAAATGAAACTTCTGAAGGAAAACATGAAAATATCCTCATGACCTTATGGAAATGAACTTTTCTTACACTGAATGCAAAGAGCACTTGTCAGGCAGGAAAATATCAGTAAATCAGACTTTTTTTTTTAAATTAATGCGGAACTTCCCTGGTGGTCCAGTGGTTAAGCCTTTACCTTCCAATGCAGAGGGTGTGGGTTTGGTCCCTGGTCAGGAAGCTATGATCCCATCCACATGCCTCTTGGCCAAAAAACCAATATACATGAACATCAGAAGCAATATTGTAACAAATTCAATACAGACTTGAAAAATGGCCCAAGATTAAAAATCTTGAAAAAACAATCAAGAACTTCTATTCATCAAATGACACTGTAAAGAGTAAGCAAAGACAAGCCACAGAGTGAGAGAAAACATTCAGTGTTCAAGTCCAAGAACAGCTTCACACCCAGTAGAAGTAACAAACTCCAGAAGGTCCATGAGGAATATCACAGCCCACTTTTTCAAATGAGCTAAAAACTTGAAAATGGGATGCTCTGCCGTAGAGATTATCCAAATGGCCAGCAAACATCACAAAGCCCTCAATATGGTTCATCATCAGAGAAATGCAAATCAAGGAAGATACTTATAACAAAATATGAAATTAAAAAGCTGACACCACTAAGTGCTGGCAAGACTACGGAGTCGGTTGGAGTCGCTGTAATGTAGAATGTAAATTGTTAATCTGTTTCAAAGCTGTTTGGGAGTATCTTCTAAAGCCAAATGTATTTGAACTCTGCAACCCAGCAATTCTACTCCTGGGTATGAAGCCAACAGAAATGGATACATTTCATTTATCAGAAGACATTTAGAAGAGTGTTCAGAGTGACACTGTTGATCACCTATGTCATAAGAATGTGTCACTACTTACTCTTAAGACTGGTGGTGGTGGTGGTGATTTAGTTGCTAAGTCACTTCCCAAAAGCCCATCAACAGTAGACCAGATAAATGTGTGTGGTATATTCATGCAATGGAACGTGCGTAGTAGTGATAGTAAACAAGCTAGTAACGCATATAGCAACAAGAATGACTCGATTGCAGTTTGAACAGAAGGCAGGTAGAAGAGGATGCTTGAGGTTCAAGACTGGGCAAAACTAATCTGTGGCTGTGGAGGTCAAAATAATTGGTAAACTTGGAGAGAGTGGGCCATAAGGGGTCTATTTTGTTTCTTGAGCTGGGTGCTGAGCTTCCCCCTGAAATTCATTCAGCGGAAAACTAATGATTTGTTTACTGTCCTGTGTTTTTATTACACTTGATTGAAAAGTTGAGTTAACAGGAACACCACCCAGAAGCGAGGATGGAGAAGGATGCTCTCACGGGGCTGAATGCCCCTGCCTGTGTCAGGGCAGGCTCTTTCTCGCCTTGCGCTTCCTCTGACCTTGTCTCTGTGCCCTCGCTCTTGCATCAGATCCTGGAAGCCGTCACGATGCAGCACATCTTCATGAACAACTTCCAGCTGTGCAGCGAGATCAACGAGCGGGTTGTTCAGCACTTTGTCCACTGCATCGAGACTCACGGCCGGAATGTCCAGTACATCAAGTTCCTGCAGACGATTGTCAAGGCGGAAGGGAAATTCATCAAGAAGTGCCAAGACATGGTCATGGCCGAGGTGACAGCTATGTATTTCTAAGTACCTTCATCCGGTGTTCTCAGGGACTTAGAAATTACTTAATTTTATTTTTATAACCTGGCCCCGTGTCCAGGGGCCATTAAAAAAAAGTAATGTATGTGTGTGTGTGTGCAAGCGTGTGTGATCCTGTGTGTGTGAGCTTAAAGTGTAGAAACAGCCAAGAATCCAATCTACTTTTTCATAACAATAAATCTATGTTAAGGATCATTGGCTAGGATTCTTCTGAGAGAGTAAAACAGCCCAAGAAAATGAACCAAAATATAGTGAATCGAAATTAAATGTGGATAGAATCCTTTGAGCCAGAGAAGTTCTTCTTGTGAATTCTATAACTTAAAAAAAAAAATTATCCACCTAATTAACTAGCTGGGAATATTGTTGTTTGATGCTTCACGAGAAGCTGGTCAGTAGAATCAGGGCAAAGCCCCCCTTGGGTCTCTGTCAGACGTCAGCGCCCGTGGATGCCGTCTGTCCCAGGAGGGTCCTCTCTCACGCTCAGGACTTCACCTTCTGTAGGTGCTTGCTGTCATCTTTCCATCTTTAAAAAAATAAATGGAATCTCAAGTAAATCCGGCTAACACTTGGAATTATGGTCTTATCTATGTATATGATTTCAATGAAAGATGGTATAGTGTCATTAAAAGTGTTGGCTTGACCTGGGATACGAATGTCTTCTGTTCCATGTCCCAGGCTGTGTGATTCAAGATTGAGAAACTTACAGGCTAGTTAAATAAGATAAAGATGACAATGATAGTTACCATTTATTGCAATTGCTGCTCTAGTTGGTATTGTAAGCTATTGTGGGAACATTCTTGGAGTACATAAAGGTTAGCTGTTATTAAGTGAATAATATTGACCGTATATTTTGACTTCTGTGTCAGCCCTTTTCGGATCTTTCATATTTCATGTAGTGCTGAACGATTTTAATACTTAATTCTTAAGTAGATTAATGAGAATCCTCAGTCCCCAGCAGACAAGTTATGAATAGGAATGCCTTGACTCTTTGAGTGCTGAAAGGAAGGTGTATCTTAATTAGAATTGGATTATTTGTGGTTGTGAAGAAATAAGGCAGTGTATGAAAGAGCTGTAAGAAAAATACAAAGTGTGAAAAGGAGATGGGAACATTTTTAAAAAGAAAAAAATCATAGCCCAATTATTAGGGGAAGTACAAAGGCAGGCTTGAAATCTACATTTTTGCTTGATACATGAATGCTGGTATGTAGACTTTCTCTTCCCCTAATAGTGTTTAGGACCGCTGTGATATTTTTATATCTAATGAAAATGCTGCTGCTGAGTTTTTTAGTTGTTTAGTAATAAAAATTAATGAAATGTGGATGAGTTCAGTAATATAAATGCAACTGGATTTGGAAGGTAAATGCTGACAGAACATCTCTTTCTGTGTGAATAGATTTCTTTTTTAACGCTTCCCTCATCCCAGCAAGCTTGTGCTATAAATCAGTCTCGTTCTCTCACTGATCACAGCTGGTTAATTCAGGAGAGGATGTCCTCGTGTTCTACAACGACAGAGCCTCTTTCCAGACTCTGATTCAGATGATGAGGTCTGAGCGGGACCGGATGGACGAGAACAGCCCCCTCATGTACCACATCCATCTGGTGGAGCTCTTGGCTGTGTGCACGGAGGGCAAGAACGTCTACACGGAGATCAAATGCAACTCCCTGCTCCCGCTGGATGACATTGTCCGCGTGGTGACCCACGAGGACTGCATCCCCGAGGTGAGCGACGGTGTCCCCAGGCTGGGTGGGCTCTGCTCCTGACTCTCCACATGGTGTGGCAGCGGGGGGCAGTGCGGCTGGATGGGAGCTGACCCAGGTGGGCCCTCCCGGCTTTGACGCCCTCGGCTCACTTAGCTGTGAGACTTCCGGTGGCCAAAACAGCATCCTCTCAAGCCTTGATTTTGTGTGAGAGGAATGACAGGGGAAGTAAATCTTTCTTTTTCTCTCCTCGAGAAAGAACAGGAAACTGCTGCAAGGTTTCAGCTCTGGAACCAATCATTTCACCTGTTGAAACAGGAGCGTTGAGCTGAACGGACTTCTCAGAAATGAGATGAAAGGTGGCTAGAGAGACAGTTCACACCAGTGTAAACTTAATAGGTTTATTCTTTAAAATAAAAACTTGCTATGCAAAAATCATGAATGACAGCTTTAAAATATTCAGGAACTGCAGGTAACCAGTAAGAAATGGAAAGTAATCTACAATTTTACCAGCCATAATAAATACTTGTTAGGTTTTTGAAGTAAATCCTTTCAGCTTTTGTTTTCCCTATTCATATACATTACTAGTAACAAAAAAAATGGATCATGCAATATATATTTTTTCCTCATGTTTTAAAATGTATAATATTAGTTTATATTATTAGTATATATACATATGCATTTATATGTGTGTGTATAGAGAGAGAGAACATGCGCATATGTGCACGTCCTTGGTAGCTCAGCTGGTAAAGAACCCGCCTGCAATGCGGGAGACCGTGGTTCGATTCCTGGGTTGGGAAGATCCCCTGGAGAAGGAAGAGGCTCCCCACTCCAGTGTTCTTGGGCTTCCCTGGTAGCCTAGATGGTAAAGAACCCGCCTGCAATGCAGGAGACTTGGGTCTGATCTCTGGGTTTGGGAAGATTCCCTGGGGAAGGGCATGGCAACCCACTCCAGTATTCTTGCCTGGAGAATCCCATGGACAGAGGAGCCTGGTGGACTACAGTCTATGGGGTTGCAACAAGTCAGACACGACTGAGCACAGAACAGCATAGATTAAGTAGTATATATTAAATATATACTGTTTTTAGTGTACTTTTTGGAAAAGTTATTGCATTTTTGCAGGGTGAACACTTAGAAGTGCTGTGTCATCCAAGGTGCATTTCTTTCTTTTGACAGTGTGAAGTGCCTTCCAGCAGTTTGACCTCAGCAGCCCCTCACCACAGAGCTCTTACCACTCCAAATCCTCCCAGCTCTTATTGTTGTTATGCCCTTTATTGTTTATTATTTTTCAGTCTGGCGGGTGTATAGTGATATCTCAGAGTGGTTTTAATTTCTGTCTTCTTGATCACTAAATGAGATTCAGCTCCTTTCCATATATTATTTTTGATATTTACTATTCCTTTAAGTAAATATCAGATCACATTTTTTGCCCCTTTTTTCCTTGGCATGTCCATCTAACATGCAGAGATGTGTAAGAATTCCTTGTGGAGATATGCATTGCAAACAGTTTCTCTCAAATTGTGTCATTTAACTCTTGTAACAGAGCCATTTCATGAGTAGAAATTCTTAACTTTAATGTAGTCAAACCTGTCCATCTTCTGTGGCCCAGTGTTTTGTTCCACTCTTTACCTGGAAGTCATGAACATTTTCTCTTCCAAAAGCTTTGTTTTCAAATTTCATCTTGGTAAATTTTGACCATCAAAAAGCCATAGAAATTCAGTGGTCAAGAGGAAGTGGAATGGCCATATTGGTCTGTCCTTGTCATTGTTAATTTGAGGGAACTAGTCAGTCCCACATGTATTATGAATAAGTTGATTTTTACAGAAAAATCTGTTTCTCTTTTTCAGGTTAAAATTGCCTACATTAACTTCCTGAATCACTGCTATGTGGATACGGAAGTGGAAATGAAGGAGATTTATACCAGCAATCATATGTGGAAATTGTTTGAGAATTTCCTTGTCGACATCTGCAGGGTAAGACTTCTGGAACTAAGGAGACAGGGGAAGGGGTATGTGTGCATTGTAGAATCATAGAATGTGGCATTTTCTCCTGACTGTACAGTTAGCAGTATAAAACAAGGAACCTACAAGAACTTACTTCCTTCTAATCAAGGCCTGTGTTTAATAATACCCTAGTGTTGGCATCACAGACATATATTGTTGTTCAGCAGCCCAGTCATGTCCGACTGTTTGCGACCCCATGGACTGCAGCATGCCAGGCCTCCCTGTCCCTCACCATCTCCCGAAGTTTGCCCAAGTTCGTGTCCATTGCATCAGTGATACCATCCAGGCATCTCATCCTCTGACACCCTCTTCTCCTTCTGCCCTTGATCTCTCCCAGCATCAGGGACTTTTCCAGTGATTTGGCAGAATGCATCAAGTGACCAAAATACTGGAGCTTCAGCTTCAGCATTAGTCCTTCCAATGAGTATTCAGGGTTGATATATATATATAATTTAAATATGTATATATTTTAATCTCAAGCTCTTCCTACTCTTTTAATCCCATAAATCTGGGGGTTTGGCTTGAAATGGAAATCCTGCTTTGCTTCTTTAAATCAGGACTCAACAAAGTTTTCTGTGAAGACCCAGATAGTAAGCGTGTTTGGCTTTGCAGGCCGTGTGGTCCTGTCACAGCTACTCAACTCTGCTCTGGTAGCGTGAAAGTGACCACAGTGGTATGTAAACAGATGGGCATGGCCGGGTTCCAGTAAAACTCCATTTATAAAAACAGCCACCAGCCCTTAACTTGGCTCATCCCTGCCTTAAGTTGTTCAAAAATGCTTTAAAATTCATTGCTAACTTCACTTCTGGATGCGTCTACTAACTGCTCGTCACTGGACTCAGAACATGACAGTTTATAAAATTTGCTGATTTTACCCTTCGTAATTTTTAAAATTATATATATGATTTTATATCTTAAATTAGAGGGCTAATGAGTTTGGTAATAAAGTGGATGTTAAATATTTGGGGAGAATTCCTCGGAAACCCAGTGGTTAGAGCTCTCACTGTCGCTGCCAAGGGCCCAGGTTCAGTCCTTGGTTGGGGAACTGAAATCCCACAAGCTGCATGTTGTGGTCAAAAAAAAAAAAATGAATTTCTTAAACCTGTTCTTCTACATGTATAATCGTATTCTAAGCAGCAAAATTATCTAAATCCAGGTGAAACCTGAAGTCTCCCTTCAGCCCTAAACTTACGCAGTTATTCTGAGTCACAGCCCACTATTTTCAGCAGTACTGTGGCTCAGTAGAGTTTTCACTGAATGGAAAGGAGTGTTGGAATGGAATGGAAATATCATGCCCAGTGGACCTCAGTGGTAATACTTGATTAAGTATCTTGATGACCTATGACCTAGAGAAGATGAATGACTTAAACGGTTTACTTTTAGGGGACCTGGAGGCAACTGTAGGTATTAAGCCTATTAGTGCCTTTGGGGGCTTTGGATTGGCCACAGGTTGGTAGGAATTAGGAAGTGATGGCCTTGTAGGTCCCATGCCAACTTTAATGTTTTAAAGTTGATATCCAAGCTGATCTGTTTCTCTTTTACCATGATTCTTTTTTTTTTAATCACTGTTCTCTTTTATTTATTCATTCATTTTTATTTTTTGGTTGCACCACACATGGCATGCAGAATCTTAGTTCCTCGACCAGGATCAAACTCATGCCCCCTGCACTGGAACCATGGAGTCTTAACCCCTCGGCCACCAGGGAAGCCCCTAATTGTTCTCTCTTAAGAGGAGGAATACTGACTTGCAGGCTTTTGCCTTTCTTTTTTTAAGGGTAATTAGCAGAAATAGTCATAGAGTTCTTAATTTTACAAGGAACTTGCAGGTTTTGGTACAAGGGCTAAAGCATTGACTTGTCCTCCAGGCTTGTAACAACACAAGCGACAGGAAGCACGCAGACTCAATTCTGGAGAAGTACGTCACCGAAATTGTCATGAGCATCGTCACCACGTTCTTCAGCTCTCCCTTCTCAGACCAGAGTACGACATTGCAGGTAAGAAATACGAACAGACATGCAGATTCCCAGGAGATCCTCGGCAGATGGACTTGGTGCTGATTCTGGAGTGCGTGGCTGTGGCCGAGCCAGCCCTCCGCGAAGCATTAATAATAGATGCTTTTCTCTTCATGGAGAATGGTTTTTGCAGGAATTGCGTGGATAATGAAGTACCTGAGAATGTTTTTCTGTATCAGGTGGTTCTATGGCTGTTGATTTTTTTCCTAAAAATGGCTTCTTTTTTTCTCCCTCTTTAATCTTGTTGATTCCTTACCTCCAACCTTAGAAAGACAAGCCGCTTTCAAAAGTTAACACTTTTCTAAAAAATTACGTATTTTTTTTTATTTTTGACCACACTGGGTCTTTGCTATTACCTGTGGGCTTTCTTTAGCTGCCGCCCTCGGGCTTGTCATCTTGAGGGGCTTCAGCAGGTGCATGCGTGGGCTCAGGGGCTGCAGCTCCGGGCTCCAGGGCACAGGCTCCAGGCTCCAGAGCACAGGCTCCGTAGCTGCGGTGCCCAGGCTTAGTGACTCTGTGGCATGTGGCATCTTTGCAGACCCGGGAGGGAACCCATATCCCCTGCGTCGGCAGGCAGGTGCTTCACCACTGGATTACTAGGAAAGCCCAACACTTAATAAAGCATGGCTGAGAATCTCCACTATAACCCCACATGGTACCTACAGTTCATTAGAAGGGGTTACATGGCCAGCGGGAATGAGACATCCTTGAGCCTTGTTACTGCGGCTACCACATTCCACCAGCCCCAGCACGTGCTCACCACTGGCGCCTCCTGGAGTTGTGCAGCAGCCCTGCAGGCTGATTGTCAGTGTACTTAAGAGTTTCAAACATGTGAATCCTTGGACCTGGGAGATATTTTCATTATGCTTGGAAAAGTCACTCTTCTTTATATAACTGAGGTCTGGGTCATTGGCTGTGGGAATCTTACTGCGGGTCCGTGTTCACAGCCTGCAGGATGAAAATAGGACTTGGTCTCCAGTGGCCAGAAGAGCAGTAGTAGCCATCCTTGTCATGCATGTAGATGGAGGGTATCCTGGAGCTGATGCATGGCCCAGGCTCGTTGAATTGTAGACAGATAATCTTAATTAAGGTAAATTCTCCAAGAGAAGAGTGATTCACGGGCAGTATGATATCACTGGTACGTTTATTAGATACTGCTATTCTGTTACTCATGCAGAGGAGTTCATATTAACTTAGTACTCATGGTATTATCCCCATTTTGCAGGTGAACAAATTGAGGCTCAGGGGATTAAATTACCATCCTCAACCATGATCACTACTGCTAATTGCAAAACCATGATTTCAACCCAGATCTGTCTGACTCTAAAACTTGAATTCTGGAATTTTTAGTGAGATATGTTTTCTTAGGAACTGTTGGTAACCTTCTATTTAATTTAGCTTCTCTGCTAGCCTTTGGTTATCTCTAAAGTATCATAAAGTAAGAATACCATCTTTAGAATGTCTGTACATGGTTTTTGTGTCATTGGGGAATAAGAACTTGTTAGATCCCAAGCACATGAGTTGTTAGAGGCCAAAATATGCACCCTACCAAGAGCCATTCTACTCAGAGCCAAGTGCTTTGGTTAATCAGGATGAACTTGCTTCTCTTGTAATTAAAAGTGACCATTGCTGTGAGGCAATTCCCATTCTCCTAGAGACTGTGATCAAAAGCAAATGCAATGTCAGCCAGTTAAAGTAATTGGAAACCATTGAAACTCCCAATACTTGGGCCACCTCATGCGAAGAGTTGACTCATTGGAAAAGACCCTGATGCCAGGAGGGATTAGGGGCAGGAAGAAAAGGGGATGACAGAGGATGAGATGGTTGGATGGCATCACCGACTCGATGGACATGAGTCTGAGTGAACTCTGGGAGTTGGTGATGGACAGGGAGGCCTGGCATGCTGCGATTCATGGTGTCGCAAAGAGTCGGACACAACTGAGCGACTGAACTGAGCTGAAACAGGAATTTGGGTTTTGGGTTTTTGGTCTTGGTCCTTGCTCCCTCCTTCCATTGCCCTGGCTCTGCAACCACATTTAACCCAATTATTAGGCAGGAGTGGCCAGAGAAATCGACTTCAACCTTTTTATGTCTGGAGCGAGTCCCCGGTTATCCTAGTATAATTAAAATACATAGTCCAAGCTGGCTTCCTAGAATAACTATTTTGAAGCAATACGGTTTTTGAAGCTGTCCTCACCTGTCTTATTTATCTGCTGAAAAGCCTGCGTCTTGTTTCTTCAGCTAGATTTGTACCTTCGTCCTTCCTCCCTCCCATGTTTTGTATCCTCCCTTCCTTTCTTTAGCCTGTGTTTCTGGGGGAGGAAAATGGTGGACTTGGAGTTTTGTTGCATTTAAGGCACCAGTGGAATGTCCAAGAGGCAGCTGGAAATGTGGGTTCTGGGAGGAACGACGGAACTTTGAAGCCTTTTGGAGCTTCCCGGGTGGCACTGTGGTAAAGAATCTACCCGGCAGTGCAGTAGACGTGAGTTCCATCTCTGCTCTGGGAAGATCCCACTTGCCACGGAGCAGCTAAGCCACGCACCACGACTGCTGAGCCTGGGAGCTGCAGCTGTGCAGCCCGCACGCCCTGGAGCCTGCGCTCCGCAACGAGAGGAGCCGCCACAACCGGAAGCCTGCGCACTGCACCGAGAGAGCAGCCCCACCTGCTGCAACTCGAGAAAGCTCGGGCAGTGACAGGAACCAGCACAGCCATAAATCAGTAAAGTTATTTAAAAAAAAAATCTTTGGAGGCTTTTAAAGCAGGACAGAGTTGAGTTCCAGTCCTTCCCAGTTCTGTGAACTTGGGGAGATGTCAGAGCTTCAGAACCCTTTTCTTACATGTTAAACAAGGTTATAGTATGACTGGGATGATAACCCAGTATGACCTGTGGATGACTGGGAGAATTAATGTTTAGGAATAGCTAGCACAATGCCTGGTATACAGTAGTTGCTTAGCAACTGGCAGCTTGTACTATGACTGCAAGCTACAAGGGAGTGGGGTGAGGGGGCACAAACGTGTCTCAGATGCTGTTCTATCCTGAGCACCATGCCTGGCCCCTGGAGGTGCTCATTGGATGCGAGAGCAAATGAATTGTGTAGACTCAGGAGAAGGGAACTCTGAAGTCCCAGTATAAACGCTTGCTAGTGCTGGTCTTGGTAAAAGAAGAGATAGGCTAGAAAGGACCTGGGCAGAGCACAGGTAATTAAGGACAGATTATTTAACAGGCCAGAGGGAGATTAAGGGGTTATCTTGCCCTCAGGATGGAATTCATGAGCAAAACAGAGCCTTGAGAACTAAACAGGGGAGACTCTCAGGCAGAAGGTGCTGGGCAGCCATGTTCATTAGCCCAAGAAGTTGTGAGAGCTGGTGCCCCCAGATTGGCCATTAAAATAGGAAATAAGGAATCAGTTGCTCTGGCTGATTGACTCATCTTTTGTTTAATCAAGTGCCAGGAGGGAACAGAGCAGATGCTCAGTAAACGTTGGCTCAATTGAATTCATTTAGTTGAAGGATTCTTCTTCCTTTAAGTTAGGCCGTTGAGTCCCCATCTCAAGTTCCATCACAGGGGAGCAAGAACTACAGGTCCAAGGCGGCCTCATCAGCTGGTACATCCTCCCCAGCTCCCTCAGCCCAAGCACAGTCCAGCCTTGGGACCCAAGCCTGCTCAGGCTTGAGGGATGTGCACCAGCCCGGGTCACTGAGGTCTGATGGGGTCAGAGTGGACTTATTTTCGTTCATTTTTATTTTCTATTGTAGTGCAGTTGATACGCTATGTTGCGCGTGTTTGAGTTCTGCAGCAACTTGATTCACTTACACTCTTACCTCTTCTTTTTCGGATTCTTCTCCCACGTAGATTATTACAGTGTTGAGTAGAGTTCCCTGTGCTTCCAGTAGGTCCACCTTAATCATCAGTTTTATGAATATCACTGTGTTTATGTTAATCCCAGCCTCCTAATTTCTCCTTACCCCTTGCCCAGCTTCCCCCTCATTAACTCTCAGTTTCCTGTCTATGAGTCTTGTTTTGATTTGAACATTGGTTCACTGTGATCAGTTTTTAAATATAATGTATAAGTGACATCTGATGTTTGTCTTGCTCTGTCTGACTTATTGCACCTGGTGTGATCGTCTCTCAGTCCATTCTTGTTGCTGCAAATGGCGTGGTTTTCTCCTGATTTCTGGCTGAGTCTTAATCCATTGGGTATATATAGCATATCCTCATCCATTAATCTGTGGATGGTCATTTCAGTGTTCCCATGCCCTGGCTATTGTAAATAGTGCCACAAACATTGTTGGGGTGCCTGTGTCTTTTGGAAGGATGGTTTTCTCTGAAGACACACCTACCCAGGAGTGAAATCTTGGAATCTCATGGGAGCCCTATTGTTTTTTGGTGTTTTTTTTTCGGATGGGATTTCTATACCGTTCCCCATAGTGACTGTTACCAGTATATATTTCCACCAACAACATAGTAAGTTCCCTCTTCTTCAGGCCTTCTCGGCATTTGTTCTGTGTAGACTTTTTAATGACTGTTGCTTGGGAATAACCTCCTCATCGTTTTAATTTGCATTTCTCTAATCATTAGGGCACCTGGTCCCATCACTTCATGGGAAATAGATGGAGAAACAGTGTCAGACTTTATCTTTCTGGGCTCCAAAATCACTGCAGATGGTGACTGCAGCCATGAAATTAAAAAACGCTTGCTCCTTGGAAGAAAAGTCATGACCAACCTAGATAGCATATTCAAAGCAGAGACATTACTTTGCCAACACAGGTCCATTTAGTCAAGGCTATGGTTTTTCCTGTGGTCATGTATGGATGTGAAAGTTGGACTGTGAGGAAAGCTGAGCACCAAAGAGTTGATGCTTTTGAACTGTGGTGTTGGAGAAGACTCTTGAGAGTCCCTTGGACTGCAAGGAGATCCAACCAGTCCATTCATAAGGAGATCAGCCCTGGATATTCTTTGGAAGGAATGATGCTAAAGCTGAAACTTCCAGTACTTTGGCCGCCTCATGCAAAGAGTTGACTCATTGGAAAAGACTCTGGTGCTGGGAGGGATTGGGAGCAGGAGGAGAAGGGGATGACAGAGGATGAGATGGCTGGATGGCATCACTGATTCGATGGACGTGAGTCTGAGTGAACTCCGGGAGTTGGTGATGGGCAGGGAGGCCTGGCATGCTGCGATTCATGGGGTCACAAAGAGTCGGACACGACTGAGCAACTGAACTGAATCATTAGGAATGCTGAGCGTGTTTTCATGGGAGTTTTCTTTTTAAAGAATTTGAGGATAATTTAGCGCTTGAAATTGGCTTCTGAGAGTCGGCCCTGTTTTGAATTCATGTTCAATCATTTCCCACAGAGCATTTCTTGAGGGCAGGATGCTTACATGCCCAAATTGAAGTTTTCAAGTTGTAGTTGTGGGAAGCATCCACAAGGCGGCAGCACTTCTTTATTCCCCACTGATGTAACTTGGGTAACCAGAGCCTTAGATGAAAGTCATGTTTCTGGGTTGTAAATTAGAGTGGAAATTGCCCGAACAGAGACCCAAAGGCTTGTATCTCATTACCTTTCCCCACTTACCCTTGCCCACCACCCCCAAACAAATCCCAAGCCCTGCAGAAGTGCCATGCTGAGGGTGCTGTAGTTAGATGGCAGGTAGGTGGGGAGGGCCAAAGGAAGAAGGCTGGAAGCAGGAACCCCATCACCAGGATCCTGGAGCCCAGGTGAGTTTGCAGAGGTCTTCCTGCCCAGCGGGTCCACCATCCTTTGCGGCACTGGGTTTGACTTAGGTCTAAGAGGGCCAGCCTGCATCTGGGGATGGTGGTTCCATCCTGGGGGGCCCAGACACTACAGGTCCAAGGGAGTCCCTTGGCTGGTCTGTCCTCCCCACCTCCCTCAGCCCAGCACAGTCCAGCCTTGTGGCCCTAGCCTGCTCAGGCTCCAGGGGTGTTCCCCCGTTTCTTTCTTTGCAGGGATGTGATAGGCATTTCTTTCTTTTTTGTTTGTTTGTTTGTTTTTTCTGTATAGTTTTTATGGGCTTCCCAGGTGGCACTAGTGGTAAAGAACCCACCTGCAAATACTGGAGAAGTAAGAGATGGGGTTCAGTCCCTGGGCTGGGAAGATCCCCTCAGGACAGTTTATATACATTGTTGCATTTGTGTTTGTTGAATTTGATTCACTTGTATATATCCACATATCTGCTTTTTAGACTCTTATTTATGTTAGAGTGCTAAGTGGAGTGGAGTTCTCTGTGATAGGTCCTTGTTGATGTCTATTTTATTAAAATATGTTTATGTTACTGTGTATATGGCATGGCATATTAACATGCCACCCTTCTGATTTAGCCCTCACCCCCTCCCTTTATCTCTGGTAACGATCAGATTTTTTAAAAGTCTTTGAATCTGTTTGTTTCATCAAGTGGTTCATATGAGTCAATTTTTAGATTCCATCTCTAAGTGATATTTTATGATATTTGTCTCTCAGTATTATCATCTCTAGGTTCATCCATGTTGCTGCAGATGGCATTATTTCACTGTGTGTTTTTTTAATGCCTGAGTCATATTCCATTGTCTGTATGGACCACACCTCCTGTGTCTATTCACCTGTCACTGGATATTTTGGTGGCTTCCTTGTCCTGACTATTGTAAATAGGATTGTAGTGAAAGTTGGGATGCTTGTGTCTTTTTGAGTTAAGGTTTTTTTGGAAACATGCCTAATAGTGGGATTGCTGGATCATTGGGTAGCTCTTTTTTTTTTTTTTTTTTTAGGATTCTCCATGTTGTTCTTTGTAGTGCTATACCAATTTCTGTTCTGTCGAATAGCATAGGAGGGCATCATTTTCTCCATGCCTTGTCCAGCATCTATTCTTTGAAGATTTTTTGAGGATGACCATTCTGAGTGGTGTGGGGTGATACCTCAATGTGATTTGATTTGCATTTCTCTTAATAATTAGTGAAGTTGAGCATCTTTTCACGTGTTTTTACTTTTCTTTAAACAGTGTAAGATTTACCTCTTGAAATAAGGTTCTTGAAAATCTGTCGTTTTTTAAATTATTTTTCGATGACCCACACCAGGGTATTTCTTGAAGTCAGATGTCATGCATAGCCCCGCAGGGCTTGAATAAGTCAATGCTCATCCGCGCTCCTTTTAAAGTTGTTACGAGAAATGGCCACAAGGCGGCAGCATTTCTTCGTGCCCAACAGGCCTTGTGTCTATTCGTGCCCATCAACACACGTTTAAAAGCTGTTGTTATGAGAAATGGCCACAAGGCGGCAGCATTTCTTCATGCCCAACTGGGCTTCCTTGGGCAAGCAGCGCCTTAGCAAGAGTCAGGTTTGTGGCTTGTAAATTAGACACGGGAGCCTGTGTCTCCTTACTTCTTTCCCCGTAGTTTTCGCCTCCCAGACAAACCCCAGCTCTTGCAACACCCCTCTCCTGAGGGTTCTGTCTTCCGTGGGTAGGGTGACTCTAAGGATGGAGTCGGAGGTGGCAGCCCCACCTGGAGACTGGGGGACTGTTCCGAATTCATCTAGTCCCGGGGATCTGACTTCCTTTGGGTACACTGAGCTTTGTTTGGCTATAGGTGGGCCTACCTGGATCTGGAGATGGGGGGAACCGGGCACCAAGCCTCGAGACCCAAGGCTGCCCAGGCTCCAAGGAGGTGACACCAGCCTGGGTCACAAGACCTGACACCCCCTCAGAATACTGTGCTGCCCCTCAGCAGAGCAGGCATTTGTTTGCTGCTTCTGTTTTTTTTTTAATTTCACTTTTATTTTATATTGGAGTATATTTGATCATTTGTTTCAGATGTACAGAAAGTGATTCAGTTATCCGTATACACTGTCTGTTCTTTTCCAGGTTCTTTTCCATTGTAGGTTACTATAAGATATTGAGTATCTTTCCCTGGGCTATACACTAAGTCCTTGCTGGTTATCTATTTTATATATAGTAGCATGCATATTTTAATCCCAAACTTCTGATTTATCCCTCTCCCCTTTGGTAACTGCAAGTGTGTTTTCTATGTCTGTGAGTCTACTTACGTTTTGTAAATAAACTCAGTTGTATCATTTTTTTTTTAGATTCCACATATACACGATCTCATAACCCATTTTAATTTCTTACAGTAATCTTCCTTTGCCCCTAGCTCTTTACACTTGTTTTCCTTTCATCTGAGAAACTTCTGTAGTATATTTTCAGTACTTTCTGTCTTTGTTATATTAAGTCCTCCTGTGTTTCAGAGGGGATATGCAAGTACATCCTTCTAAAAATTGCAGACCAGTGGAATAGTGTACCGTCCACAGTGACCTTCACCATGCGGGTCTAAAGCTACCCTGATGCACATAGCATCAGATGAAGGCCAAAGTTAACAGTTTGCACATGCCTTCAGGAAGTCAGTGTCAGATTGCTGAAGTTGTTGTTTGACTTCTTTTAAAATGAGCACAAATTTGTACTGTCATGGAAAGGGACAGATCTTCCTCTGCAGTTAACTTGCAAGCACTCACCTGTGGCAGATGAACACTTCTGCATAGTCACCATGATAACCGTATTCTCCTTTTATCACTGGAGACACTGCGTGAAATAAACAAGCAGTATTCTAGGTGAGATCCACTTACCAGTTTATCAAGGCTGATTAAAAAATATGAGTTCTATTCACATAACATCTGAAAAGAACTCCGGGAGTTTGTCAGCCTCAATCTTTGTATTTTATATATTGCAAGAAGTTAAAGGTCAGAGAAGTAAAGTGACTTGCCTACAATCACACAGCCAGTTGGTAACGAGACAAGAATACCAGCGTTGAGGCTGTGATTCCACTGCTCTGTCCAGTGGTCAGACTTAGGTCAAGTTTGTGCATTGCCTTAAAATGCTTCTGACTTGGTCTCTGTTGGCTCGGCCACTTCTGGAATCCTGTTCATCACCGGCCACCCCCTCCCACTCTTGCCTGAGGGTCTGTGAACCTGAGGTTCAGGCCAGTGTCTGCTTCTGACCAGTGTCTTGGTCACTCACAAGTAACTGTCTTCACGCAGCCTCCTCCTTGTCCTCTTTCTTGCAGACTCGCCAGCCCGTCTTTGTGCAGCTGCTACAAGGTGTGTTCCGGGTTTACCACTGCAACTGGCTCATGCCGAGCCAGAAGGCCTCGGTGGAGAGCTGCATCCGGGTGCTCTCCGATGTAGGTAAGACTGCGCCTCGGTCTGGAGTTCACATGGTGGAAACAGGCCACCCAGCAGTGATCAAGGCCACCCTGGACAGAGCACCAGCTCCATAGCTCTGCGGAGTTCCCTCACACCAGAGGCCGCAGACCCAGGGCTGGAACCGCAATCTTCTTGATTCTTAAACCTCCCTTTCATCTCTCCAAGCCAGCACCTCCCAAAGTTCAGAGCCAGCAAGTCCCAAAGAAAGGTAGGCTTTGAAAAGCCAGATTGCATGGTTAAATGTTAGGCAGGTCTTGGCGAGTTCCAGCGTGCTCAAGTGCATTCAGGGGCCTGGGAAGCCCCTCGTTCAAGAAAGTCATCTGTTGAACCCGGTAAACATAGTTCACCATATGGGAACTTTCTTTTCACACAAAGCGCGTGTCCACCCCCGGGGAACATCCTTTGTCAGAGGTAGAGGTCTGCTTCCTCCTGCCTCTCGGTGATAAAACTTCTCCATCCCGTGCCCTCTCCCCTCCTGCTCCCCATCGCCCCTTGTCGGCAGCTTTGAAAGGAAGTTATGACCATCACTTCACCTTGATTTTGTCGGTCTCTGTTCTGTTGCCCTGTTCCACCCCCTTCCCATAAATACTATGAAAAGGGAAAGGCTTCCTTCCTAAATTGAGAAGGGTTATCCACCTCTAGTAGCTTTTTAGCTCCCTGGAGACGCCAGGAAGACAAGTAGGGCTCTCAGCTCTGTTGAGCAATTGTGTTCCATTAGGCTGGTTGCCCGATCGCAGCCTTCCCTGCCTAATTCCCTTTATATGCGTATGGCAAGCTCTCGTGTCTTTTTATTATTTACATGGCACAATTTCACAATAAGCGATTAAGCTTTTGAAAGGGTGTACGTTATTATAGGTTCATGATGTGACAAAATAGGGCTCTGATCACCCTGAATTCTGCCCATATGTGATGGTGCCTCTTGAGGTTGTTGGTTAAAAGTAGGGCAAGTTGCTGAGTTGGCTAGCTCAGTGATCATCAGAGAGAGGAAATGTTTTAACAGTCTTGGCAGTGATGAGAAAAGGCAAGGAGCGTTGGTGTTTGGGAGACAGTGGACCATGAAAACTCCACAGCCCATGAGCCCCAGCACTTTTGTGCTTCTGCTGGCATGGAGCTTTGAAGACAGCAAGAGTTGTCTTACTTTTTTTCTTTTTAATGTTGTTGGATCTCCAAGATAGAAAGAAGGATTTTTCGTCTGGTTATCTAACTTAATTTTGAAATTAACTTTTTATTTGGCAATAAATTTAGATTTTAAGAACATTGCCAGGATAACACAGAGTTCCCATATACCCTTCAGCCAGTTCCCCCCAGTGTCTGCATCTTACATTACCAGCTATGTTTATCAAAGCTAAGAAACTGAGATTGGCCTATTGCTGTGAACTAAACTTCCAGACTTAGTGTCAGCCCTTTTCCCACTGATGCCCTTTTTCTGTTCACAGTGCCATGCAGGACCACATTACATTTAGTTGTCTCTGGTCTGTGACAATTTCTCATGTCTGCATGCTCAGTCCTGTCCGACTCTGCGACCCCATGGACTGTAGCCCGCCAGGCTCCCCGTCCATGGGATTCTCCAGGCAAGAATACTGGAGTGGGTCCAGACCTTCCTTATTTTCTGTGGCCTTGACCATCCTCCAATGCCCTAGTCAAGTATCTGTAGAATGCTCCCCCTTTGTGGATTTAACTGGTTTTCTCACGTGAGACCGGAGTTGCCCTTTTTTTGAAGGAGGTTAAAAGGAAGACGACAGCTTGTCTGGACAGAATAGCTTATGTCATAGTCGATGTTGTCTTTTATACTATGTTTGGCTTAAAACAGCATTTTGTAGATGGTTGAAAGAAGACAAAACCAGAGAATTTTTTGAAAAGCAGTTTACTGGTTAGATGAGTTCCCTGTCTTGATAATTATTAAATGTATAGATATATCTGAGCCCCTAAGAAACCATTCACTGAAGAAGCCCATTGGACCTGCCTGAACCGTATGAACTCGGAGCATGTAACTTTCCTCATAGTTGCTGGCCTCAGAATTCACGTTGGAAAACCCCACCTAACAGAGAGTGAGGTCCAGCTGAACTGCGTATCCACGCTAACATTGTAGGCATGGACAAGCCTGCCTGTGGGGTGATGGGGGTAGTTTGTGTTTCGGGGGGGTCTCTCATCACAGCTGTGGGCTCACAAGCCCCATCTCTCTTATGCAGCCAAGAGCCGGGCCATTGCCATTCCCGTGGACTTGGACAGTCAGGTCAACAACCTCTTCCTCAAGTCCCACAACCTCGTGCAGAAAACGGCCATGAACTGGCGGCTGACGGCCCGCAACGCCGCCCGCAGAGACTCTGTGCTGGCCGCTTCTAGGGACTACCGGAACATCATCGAGAGACTGCAGGTAACGCCCAGCGCTGATGGAAGCCACCCGTAACCCTGCCCCACCCTGAAGGGCTTCCTCGAGCCAGGGAAAGCCCAGGATTGGCCCCAGGGGGATGTCAATGTGATGAGTGGCTAGTCAAATGCAGATATGTGTGTTGGCCCTGGAGAGCAAAGCGCCTCGGGACCCAAAAAAACTCCTGACAAAGTCATAGTCTTCAGAGGCTGTTCATGGATTTACAAATCTCTTTTTCAAGAAGTCCCTTGTCACTTACTAGGAAGGAATAAATCAGTGTTAGAAGAGGATGCTTAGAATAAGAGTGTAACAGCTCCTATTTTTTTCCCCATCTTCTTGGGATTTTGCCTCTTGAATCAGTAGGTAAACAAGTGTAATCGTAACTGAGAGAGGAGTTTTCTATCAAATGAGCCAAATGAAAATAAAAGTGTTACTAAATTCTAGCTAAATTCTACTCTGTTTACTTAGTGCCTACAAAGAGACGTGCTCTTCTTTTGTTAAGAGGGAGAGTAGTGAGGATTAGATGATGTGAAACACTTGAACACACTCCGTAATATAAACATCTCCCTTTGAGCAAGCACCTCAGGTGCTTTCCTCACAGATGACACGTGGCCCGTGGTCAGAGAATCACAGATCCTTCAGCTGGGCTTGGTGCCGTGGTGAGAGTATGATCTCAAGCCAGTGCCCGATTGTGGCTCCGCTGCTTAGAAATGCATAACCTTAGGGAAGTTACTTAATTTCTCCAATTTCCTAACTTGTAAAATCATCTAATAGTAACGCCTGCGTCATGGGGTTGATAAAGAGACTTAAGACGTTCCAGTCACTCGTGCCTGCCTAAGAAATGACAGCAGCGATTATTTTATTCTTTGACTCTTCTGGAGGTTACTGGGCTCAGCAAGGTGTTTCTTGCTCAAGTTCATCCGTGCAGTTGCAGTCCGATGGTGGTTGTGTTTGGACTCACCTTGAAATCGCACTCACTCACACGTTTGGCAGTTGATACTGATTGTTAGCTGGAACCTCAGCTCTTGCCTGAAATTTCTACACGGAGCCTCTCCATAGAGGATGGGCTTCCTCACAACATGGCAGCCAGGTCCCAAGATAAGTCTGGAGAGATAGATAAGTAAAAGCTATGTTGCTTTAGTGACCTGGCTTCAGAAATCACATGGCATCCTTTCTGTCATATTCTTTGGGTCAAGATAGTGACGTATGCCCTCCTTGGTTCAAGGGGAGAAGACATAGACCACCGTTTGATGAAGAAGAGCTTGCAGAATTGTTTATACTGCAGTGTTTGTACAGCAATGGAAAACGCAATACACGTAAAGCACAGAGAAGAGAACCTGGCTTATAGTGAGCCGGCTCACTTGATCATGACCGGCTCTTCTTATTAATATTATTATGGTCATTATCCTTATGACCATAATAATTATCATTAACAAGTGAAGTAACTGAATCTCAAAGGGTGACACAAGTTACCTAAAGAAAAAGAGAGTTCATTGATACATCCATCAGCCCCACCCTAGGCACAGGGGATACAGCAACCAAAGCCAGAAATAATCTTAACCTTCATAGAGTCTCCAGTGTTGGAAGGGAGAGAAACAATGAGCAGATCGCACAGATAAAAGGGAAATGGTAAGAGAGACAGACACTGCAGAGGAGTGACCAGTGCTATGAAAAATACTGATGAGAAAGCTCATCTTGCCTGGAGCTGAGGGTGGTGGTCAACAAAGGCATTGCTGGGGAAGGAACATTGGAACCAAGACCAAGGGACAGGGGGACTGACTTAAAGAATGGGAGGGAAGGGAAGAGCTTGTGAGGAGACCATTGCGCAGGGGAGAATACGGCGCAGAGATCCTCAGGAAGGTTAGCTTGGCTGGAGCCCACAGAGCTGGGTGGATGGGCGGAGCTCTTGCCGGTCAAGGAAGGAATTTGAGCCTTGTCATGACAGAGTGACTTCTTAAACAAAGGTGGCCTGATTCCCCGTGGAGTGTTTCCTGACCTCTACTATGGTTTAGGAGGAGGAAGGTCATTGTAGACTCGTAACTGGATGAACACACAGCATTTTCTCCTGCTCAAACTGAATTATCTGTGGCTTAGAAACACACCAGTGCTCTTCTTAGATCCTTATGCATATTCTTGGGTAACGGAATAAAATACATAAGTTTAGGCAGTGCTGGTTTTAAAGACTTGGCCAGTAGCCAAAGCGATCCTCATTTATCTAATGAGTTATTGTCTGTCTGAGTCCCTGCAGTTACGAGATTGTTCACAACGGCAAAAGTTGTCATAATGTGAGAACATTAACTTGCAAATGAAGTGCTTATATAATTAACCCCCATTCAGACATCCCCCTCACTTAACACTGGCATCTCCCCCTGCCCATTGCTTCGCCATCCTGTCTGTTGGTCTCTCCCCGATTGCCGAATGTTCTACATTTGACAATACAATGCAAATCAATTGCAATGTGAAGTTCCAACCTGGCAAAAGATGCAAGATTTCGTGAACACGATGCCGAAGAGCTGTTTCAATCTTGTACAAAAGCTGGAGACAGATAACGAATTGCCAGAGTTAGGGCCAGTCACTGTTGAAGAAGAGGAAATTGGGTGCTTTCCCAGAGAGAACTGTTAGGGAAACTGACAAAATTCTCAAAGAATTTTGCCAAAGCAACCCTCTTTCTGACTGTGGTGTGAAAGTCAATCCAAACTAAGGGATGTTGCAGGGTACTCTCATAATATTGTTGGGAATATCACAACCCCCAGCCCAAAGCAGTTTGATTTATTCATGCATTCTTGAATGCATCCTAAATATGATTGAGTGATGACAAATTTTGTTAAATGTAAGATGAAGTAGAATTGTATTCATAACTTAATTTGGGGCCTATGAAATTTGGGTCCCTAATTGAGATGAGTGCAATTGAAGTGGGCTTTGTCCATGCAAAGCTTCCTGGTGAATTATCTGGTCTTCCCCCAGCGTGTCGTGTTCTGCCCTTCTTAGCCAGCTTGCCAGTAGCTTGGTTCTCAGTTAGCAAGCCAGACGGCAGACTTGAGCATCTTTTGGAGATGATCTCTCATCTGTTTCCTGCCATTTGCCTTTATATGGTGTTTGTTGTGTTGGTTTTGCTGCTCTTTCAACTTCTCTCTGTTTTCCTTTCCTACAGCTATGTGTTTTGCATTTGAAGACCATCATGCTATCAGGGTACATGTATTTAGCATGTTGATACAGCATGTTCATTCCTTTGTGTTCTCATTTTTATATGATATTTTATTATATGAATAATTCATGCTCATTGGAAATAATTTGACAATACTCACAAGTACCACTAAATAGAAGAAAACTGGAATCACCTGTAATCCCACCTCTCAGAAAACCACTAATGATGTTTTAATGTTGGCTGCGTATCCTTTAGACATTAATGTTGTGATAAAAAGTGGATCATAGAGTCCATACTATTGTTTGGCCATTTTTTTTTTTTACACTTGTAATGTAGACACCTTTCCATGTTGTCGAATGTACTTTTTGCATCCTATTTCTAAACATACGGAATGATGCCTTGGGTAGCATAAGGACCATCTCACAGAGCGGGTGGGAAGGATGTTACGTCTTTGTTATTTCTCTGTTTTCCGCATCAGGGTCTAATGCTTCAGGTAACCGTTGGGCAATGTCTAGTATCTTGAGGCACATACCAGACGGTGCTGAGTTTACTGTAACCCAGCCTAGTCTGTAGTCATGCCTCAGGTCAGAAATGAATGTTCCCACCCTCCACGGTCGCCTCGGCCCACGCTGCTCACCCGGGCTGTGCTTCCGTTCCAGGACATCGTCTCGGCCCTGGAGGACCGTCTCCGGCCCCTGGTGCAGGCCGAGTTGTCTGTGCTGGTGGATGTCCTCCACCGGCCCGAGCTGCTCTTCCCGGAGAACACGGACGCTAGGAGGAAGTGTGAAAGCGGGGGCTTCATCTGCAAGTAAGCAGCCCCTCCCGCCACGGTGCTCGCTGGGGCAGAACCCCGATGACCAGACGCAGCACTGGTTCCCGGGGAAGGCGGAGCTGGTCTAGTGCGGGGGGTCCGTTCTGACTGTTCTAAAGGAAGTGTGTAGGTGCATTCCTATTTAGCAACACTGTTGTTGGGTGACAACTTCTCCTTTGAGAACCACACGCCCGGTCATTCATCTTCCACTCACCGCACGCAGGCAGGATGCCCACCATGGACTGATATACAGACTCCAAAAGCCACAGCCCTTGAATGCTCAGAAAGCTCAGACCTACAAGGGCCTCACAGTCTTTTCCTAGCAGCTTTGTAGTTTCCTGTTTTATGCTGTGGGGCATCATCTGGAAGAAGCAACTGGTCCCATGACCCAAGATCACTGTCTGATTTTCACCCTAAGGTTGGTGGGTTGGTTAGCTTGAGCATGAATTCTGCTGCTGCTTTATTTTTCTGGGCCCGTAAAGGATGACTGGATAAACAAAGCTATGGTTGGGATGTGTTTATCCCAACCATCATACTCTTGAGGTGTTTTTTTTGTTTTTTTTTTTTTTTTTTTACTGCTGACATATTTTGGCCACATTACTGACAATCCTCAGTGGGTAAATAACTGCACTCCATAAACAGCAGTTTTGAGTGGGCCTCTGTCTCCCTTCGGACCTGTTTGCTGCTGCTGACCAGCAGGTGTCGCTATTGAGACACCGACCGGCTGTTAGTGAAGGGACTGCCCGGAAGTCTGTTTTAAGTCTGGGAGCTTTTGGTAAACATTAGTTCATTAACAGACTAACTAGTTACAATAAGTTGTTTTTTTTTTTTTTTTCAAATGTAAAGATTGTTTCAAGGGTGTAATCCGTGGTTTTCCCCTCCATTCAGGTTAATCAAACACACTAAACAGCTGCTGGAGGAGAATGAGGAGAAACTCTGCATTAAAGTCCTTCAGACCCTCAGAGAAATGATGACGAAAGACAGGGGCTATGGAGAAAAGGTACTGCCTTTTATTTTCATGTGAAAACCAGGTGTTGCTATCAGATAGAAGCAGAGTGGGGGCGCTTAGAAATCCATCTTAGTTCAGGCATATTGACTGGAGGGATAACTTTAAAAAAAAACCTATTCATCTTGCCCTGAAGGTAATTAAATCATGAGTCTCTCTTTAGAGTCATGTACACTTAGGTGTCTCTTTTAGGCTGATTGCCATACAATCTATATTCAGAAAAATAGAAACAAGATTTTCCGTCTGTTTAAATGCCTCTTGTGTACCAAGGTGTGTGTGTTCCTGAGTTTTGGGTTCCAGCTGAGCATACCTGTGGGTTTACTTGCTTCTTTCTGGTGAGACGTTACACAATCCTCCCAGTGTATGAAGAAATTGCCTCCAGTTCTAACTGGAATGAAGACGGGCAGACATGTCACCTTTTCTAACTGAGATTGGGAAATGGACCATCCCTGGGAGCTGAGACTTTTTAGCACATGTGGTGAGCCATGATATACGAAAACAGCCCTCACACCCCCGATTTTGGTCCAGGTGGGATAAAAACAGCCCCATTGCTCTTCCTTTCTGCCCCCAGCGAAAAACAGGGCCTGAATTTAAGTCTCTCCAGTCTTCTTTGAAGGCAATAACATTCATTTACTATCTTGAAGCCACTTTTATCAGCATTTTCCGAGTAGGTAAATGTGCTGATATCATTGACTTATCAAATACACAGTAAATAACTTTTATTCATCTCTGTGAAGAATGCTTGATAATTAAATCACAGCCTCCCTTGTCAAAAGAGATGGTGACAACTAGATTCTTGCAAGTCTAAAACACTGTCGGAATCTTGCTTTCTAACCTAAGCAGTGTCCGTCTTTAATTTTAGAGCAATTCAACATGTGAGGATCTTTGGATAAGAGCAAATAAAACAGAAAGGTACACAGTCCTTTTTGTAGTTTACATTCCTCCACTGGCCCCAAACCACAATGCTTTTAAACATCAATCTAAACTTGTAAAGTGTACAAATTCAATCTTGAATAAATGTTACTTAGAAAATAAGTGTTTATAACTCAGGAGGAATTTCGTGGTGGAAATATGCCAGAATAGAGTTTATAAATATAAAAGCAAGCACTGGTACAAATGGGAAGCAATGAGATGACCAGTCTGCACTGTGTAGACATCCAGGTAGGTCTTGCCCTTGATAAGGTGAGGAGGACAATAAAAGAGATACACTTATCAGATAAGTAAATAATAGCCATTTATTCCACAGGATGTTTGTTTTTCTTCGAGTGAACTTTAACAAGTCTTTTTAAAAAATTGACTCTAGTTTTAAAAACTCGTGTTTTTCAAAAAATGACTCATTCACTTGCCCTAATAAGATAAACTCTACCAAAGGGACTTTAACCAGCTGTGAATTTATTTGTACCTTTGGGGCAGAAAACACGATTTTAAAATGTGGGGACCACAGTTTTATCCTCTTGAGAGTGTCTGCTTCTTTCTATAGCCAAGGCACTTCAGGTAAGCTTTGTGTCTCTACTCCGTGAACTTTCTAAGTTGTGCTTATACTTTCAAGTAAGTTTTCTTTTTAGAGCATGGGAAGTATAAGTATAAGGAGTTGGTTGAGAGTCTGTTGCTGGGCAGAAAAGTGCGCGGGGGTCTCCAGGGCCATGTGGAAGGTATGCTTCCTGCCACCTTTCCCTCCCCAAGGGGGGCCAACAGGGAGAACGCTGTCTTGGCCCCTGGGGACACGATCCAAGATGCTGTCACCCTGCCTGTGAGAAAGATTGTGGAGAGCGATAGAGCCAGGGCTTCGAGAGGCCAGTCAATGATGCAGGTCGTTGTGAAAGAGCTACGAGAGTTGAGAGGAGCTCCTGAGGTTGCAGCTCAATCCCTCTTCATCTGGTGAAGAAATTAGTCACACCCTAGCAGAGAGGGGCTTAGAGGCAGGATGACAGTTCCTTCCCGTCGGGTTGGAGCTGTCATCCCCCTGGTCAAAGTGAAAATACTAGAAGCTAGTACGGGAAATGCCCTGCCACCAAGGAAGACATTCTAGAAACCTGTGCTAGTCAGCAGCTCCGCAACGACCACACAGACAAGCCGTGCTTCTGGCCCCAGGCTCAGACTGCAGGAAAAGGCTGCTTAACCCTTCACTTTAAAGGGGGCAGGGGGCCGTCAGATGCTTCGTGTTTCTTCCAGTTTCGTTGTTAGTTTGCACTCTGTCCTTTTTCACTACGGCTTTTGGAAAATGCCTTTGATGGGTTACTGGCTGCCGCTGTTTGAGCAAAGAGGCACGACATGCGGGACGAGCCAGCTCTTTCAAGGGTGGGAAGGACCCAGACCCAAAGAACTAACCTTTCTTAGGCAAACCGGGGTGGGGGGTGTTGTTCAGTTGCCAAGTCATGTCTGATTCTGCGACCCCATGGAATGCAGCATGCCAGGCTTCCCTGTCCCTCACAGTGGGTGTTAGTCGATAAAGTTAAGTGAAGTGGCCTTTGAACTGGGTGCTCAGGACACAAAGGCAAGTGTGAGTGCCGTTTCCGTCGTCTTGGCCTAGTTTTCCTATCGTTGCCTCTCGAGGGGAGCTTGTCTCATGACTAACACCCTGCCGGGATGGCCAGGGTTGTCCTGCCTTCCTGCCCTCCCCCGAGTCCTCACAGCCCTCTCTCCTGGTCTGCGGGGCCCTCACATCACCTGAGGTTTGGATCAGGCCCAAGAGTCATATCTGGGAGAAGCCAGTGGTCAGCACACTTGTCCCGGTCCATTGCCTAAGACGTGCCCTTCCAAGGACTGTGACATGTGCTAGAAATGTGGGGGCTGGACAAAGAGGATGGTGACAAAATTTAAATCATGATCATTTAGAAATTAAATTATCTTTTACTGTGGTGTCTCCAAATGGGCCAGCAATATTTACCAGAAAGTGGTATTAATATATAATACAGGATAGTATAATATAGTGGAATATTAAGGATCACCAGAATAATGATGGAATACATTGTAATGTGATTCTTGTGTCTTTCTCACCAATGTATTCAAAGTTAATAAACTATAAAATCAGGGCTTTGCAACAATTCTGTGTGTGCAAGGCCTAGCCAACTCTGCTTTTAATCTACAGATTTAACCGTGTTTAAAAAAATAGTTACCTCCCATTGCTAAACATATCTAAGATTTACCATGAATCTCTCTATAATTCATAGAATATATTCATGCCCCTAGGCCCTGCTTGAAGAGAAAGCATAGTTATTTTATATATTGGCTGCTCTATTACCTACTGTACAATTTTTATTAAGATATTTTTGTTTTAAGAGAGTTTTGGAAAGAAATTCAGAGGCCAACAGTTAAGGTGAAAGAAGATCTAAATTTATTTAAAATCCATTTTTCTTCTGAATAACAGTACCTGTTACACTATTAGAGAGTTTTTGACCTCAAGTAATGTCAGGATTTTCATTTCTTGTGAATTGTCAATCCCCTGTTAATTACTAGTGCTTCTTTTCTCTAGGCAAATAAACTATTAACATTTCCAGCTACCAGTGTTTCTAGTAGGAGTTTAAATTCGCAAAATGAACTAAATATTAATGAAACATAATAAAAAAATCAAGGATCCTCCATCTATCATTAAACATCCATAATTGTCATTAATCCTCTTGTTTTTTCTTTCTTTTGAACTTGGTGCTAATAAATCATTTCATTATTCCCAATATCACTCAGGTAGGCACTAATCACCTTGAAGTAATCTAGTCTCTTTAATCAGTAGTATCAGGATTTGGAATATCTGGGCTGGGGAACATGTTGGTGTTACTGCTTGCTTAAATTGAAGCTAGGTCTGATTCATCTCAATGGTAGTTTGGACTCAAGAGCCCCCACCCCTATTCAATGGTATAATGAGTCCAAGGAGAGAATTTTCTCCTAAGCTGAGCTGATAGTTTAGCTTTTAACCCGACTCTGTCCCATCCTTTTCTGAAAGGACGTGGTTCTTGATCGGGGATCTTGCCCTCGTTCACAGCTCAGTCCAAGTTTTCTCTACGAGGGAGTTCAGAGGTGACAAAGGTGCCATTCAGGGCTCTTGGATCAGTGACTGCGAGGCTTTCTTGTTTGTTTTTTTCTTGGCCACACTGTGTGGCGTGAGGGATCCCAGATCCCCAACCAGGGTTTGAACCCACGCCCCTTGCACGAGGAACACAGAGTCTCAACCACTGGGCCACCAGGGAAGCCCGGACCTGCGGGGTTTGATACCTGGCATGTATACAAAGTGTGGCAGCATCCTGCCCGAGATGTCGGGGCGCGGTGGTGTCCAGAATGCCCACACCTCTCGAGACGGTTGCCTTCTAGCAATGAGAAATACAGTGACAGCGCTTCTAACACGTAGCTCGCTTGTATTTCCTGTTCTAACATTGCCTTCTTTTTCTCCCCCCTTTTTTCTTTTCCAGCTCATCTCCATTGATGAATTGGATAATGCTGAGGTCCTAATTTCATTTTTTTTAAGTGTCCCATGGTGATGTTTCCATGACCCTCTCCCAGCGAACTCTGTGGCCTCTCCCCTAGTCTGTGCAGCATCTAGTATCTGACTTTGTGTAGCATGCGTCTGGGAGTGAGTCAAGTCCTTCATGTCGTGTTAGCGTTTCCCATGAGTTTGTTTGCCATTTGTCCTTGGAGCCCATCTGAGTCTAGATAAAGATTTTCTAAACTGTGATAAAATTTCAATCATTCACTGTCCAGAAGCTCAGCTGAGTTTGTGGTTGGCGCTGGCTATTACAGATCTCTGAAATTCAGTGTTGATGCTTCTCTCTCTGTATGTGAAGCACTCGTGCAAAAAGAAATAACTATATGGGTACAGTTTGCAAGTAGTGAAAGAAAAAAACAAACCACTGGTCTCTTGGTCCACATGTTGGAAAGTGTTAAGTGTGAGGGGGTCATAGAAAATTGGGTCAAAGTGCAGAGCGAATTCTACAGCGATCTCGAGACTTTTCAGCTGCTGGCTTGCAGTGGAATTCAGAACATACTATATCCTTGGCTTCTCAATTCTAGAAAAACCACCTAGAGATCGAGAAACTGAAATGTCATCTGATGGTTTCTATACTTAGGTATCAAATTAGTTTCATTTACTCAGAATTAGCCTGCAGACTCACGAGTGGCCCTCTTGTTAGGGATTTGAGGGCCTCCTAAATATTTTCTCTCTTGTAAACATTTTTCAAGATTTCTTGCCACATCTATAGTATGTGATACATGTTTGGTAATTGATAATAGAAAGGATTAATTGGGGGAATTAATATATGTAGTTGAGGGAGTCTACTTGCTTAGGAAAGGGAGGCACATTGGAAAACTTTTTATCTGACTTTTAAAAATTAATTTTCTGGTCTACTTCTTTAGATATCTGTTCACTCTTTTAGACCAATAGATACTTTCTTTTGATGGAATAGAGTACCAAATAGAATATAAGCCCTGCTCTAATAGCTACCACCAGAATTTCAGAAATACTAAGAGATGGTTCAGATACCCCTAAGGAGAATTTGAATCACAGACTTTTTAAAGCTGAAAGCGCCATGAGTGGTTATGTAGTCAGGTCCCTTAGGAATGGAGGCGCTCAGAGAGGTCACGTCAGTGGCCTTAGTTCGCACGGCTAGATAGCGGGTGGGCAGAACTCGCGCTGGGCTCAGCTGCCGGCCTGGAGGGCTCACTGCTCAACCACAGTAGATTCTGCAAGCTCAGGCTTTCCCTTAAACCGATCAGCATGAACAGGTGAGGAGGCCATGCTTCTCTGGGGTGAACAGGAAGTGAGAAAAACAGCAGGCTGTCCAGGGGGTTCATCCCTTTAACTACAGTGATTTTTGCTGCTTCCTGTTTAGTCCACTCTCTCCTGGGTTATTTTTTTGCCAGCAAAACATCTAAGGCTGAATCTTCATGTTGGCAGCCCTCGACTCTTCTTTCTACCGAGAGTTGTAAATGCTTCCCGGATTTGAATTTTCCCTCTAGAATATTGAGGTTGAGTTCCTATTTGCTTAAATACAGATGAAGTCAGGAAAGGAAAGCCTTCCCTTATCGGAGTCTGCAGTGTTATTAATACTCTGTTTGCACCATAGTAATCATTTGATGTGTTTGCTTGCTCAAGATAGAACTTGGGTCTCCTGGCTGGGAGTTTATTGCTCGCTTACGGAAAGATTCCACAGTTGGAGCAGGTGTGTTTATAATTATACGCTAGGAAATAGAATACTGTCTGTTTATAAAAGAAGAATGTTCTGGCAGCCCCTTGGATTCTTTGAAAATTCCCTGAGGAAGCAACTGTGGATCCCCTCTCTGTTGTTACCCCTGGCAACCATCAGTGCCCTGGGACACCAACACTGTCCCCAGGCCCTCAGGCTTTTGGATCTGGCCTTCTAAGCAGAGATGCCTGATCGCCTTTTATCATCTGTGGCTGTTCTGGAAATGAGTACAGCTCCTGAGGTTTCCCCTGCCAAGCCTGCTGTCCATGTGTGCGGGTGGAAACCAGCAGCCCACAGCTGGAGTTCTGCAGCAACTCCATTAAGAAACTTAATGAGAAACTGGCCCATGTTACAGGCAAGGCCTCCCACATAAAAACTGCAAACCAGCACTTCAGACTTGAACCCTGCTGAGGAGTAGCCCCTGAGCCAGGGTTATGACATGTCTGAAGAGCTGTGTCCCTGGGATGGGGAGGGACCACTACCCTTCAATGATAAAGGCCTCTCGGGTGTTGTGAGAGCAGAGGTGCAGTGAACTGCTGGGAAAAATAGCACAGCATCTTCTGAGTCTCTGTGTGTGCTCTGAGAAAGGAGGGTGAAGTGAGGACAGAGTCAGCGTCCCTGTAGGAGAGTGCATGGTGGAGGCCTTCTCAGCTGTCTCCTGGAGTGAAATTTCATTTGAAACCAGGAAGAGGAGGGTTTCCTTTTTCTTTTTATTATGATCATGATTTTTTTGTTGCTATTGCAAATCAAGAGGCAAGGTCTCCATCATTACCACCTGATTTTACCTCTTTCTTGGGGTTCAGGAAGAGGACAGTTGAGGGGAGAGGTGTAGAATGTTTCTGTTACCCCAGAAAGAAAACACCTCACGACCCATTCTTGGCTTTAAACAGACACCAGTGACTGCTCAAGACATTAGTTTATCTAACACTTGAGTGCCTGTTCCATTCCAGGTGCTTTGCTAGGAGTTTTGGATCCAGCAGTGCCCCAAATAGGCACAGTGTCTGCCCTTCTGGAGTTTATGGTTTTGCCACGGCAACAGACAATATTACAAGCCAATGTTAACTGAGACATGTAGGAAGGTAAAGTATAGGGAATCATGTTGTTCAGTCACTAGGTCAAGGCTGACTCTGTGACCCCATGGAGTGCAGCATGCCGGGCTTCCCCTTCTCCTGAAGTTGCTCAGATTCATGTCCGTTGAGTCGGTGATGCTATCTCTAACCATCTCATCCTCTGCCCCCACCTTTTCCTTCTGCCTTCAACCTTTCCTAGCATCAGGGTCTTTTCTAATGAGTTGGCTCTTCACTTGAAGTGGCCAAAGTTTTGGAGCTTCAGCTTCAGTACTTCCAGTGAATATTCAGGGTTGATTTCCTTTAGGATTTGGATCATGACAACATGGGGTCACAAGAATATGTAGTTTAGGGAATTGGACCTGAGCAAGGAGGTCAGTTCACAGCAGGCAAGGACCACTGGCAGGTGAGCTGTTAGTGACTCACTGCAATGGAAAAGCAAGATTGGTGCTCCCACTCCTTAAGGTGGCTGCAGCCCGCCTGTATCTGCCAGTATTGAGACCTCGGCTTCTGCCACCATGCCACCAAGAGCTGCTTCTGCAAGCAAGGGAGGCCCCTGTCAATATTAAAATTCAGCAAGGGGGCGAGGGGGAGAGAGAAAACAGAGAAACACAAGAATTATTCAATTTCACCTTCAGGGGGCGTTCTCATGACGTCCAAGCCAGAGTGGAGGTGTCCTACTTTTTTACATCGCTGTGAACTGCTGGGTTGGGCACCTGCCAACATTCAGGCGGCAGTTACATAAGAGCTTCTTTTTTTCCTGGAATTTAGGCTCGCTGCTGATGTGTGACCTTCAACAGTAATTGCCAATAAATGCAGCGGGGCTGTTTACTGTTAGACACTGGCAACCCTGGAGCAAGCGAGCTCAACTCAGAGCATAGAGAAGCTATTGCCGAATCTCGGGAAGTTTTTTTGTTTTTTCCTTTCTTTTTCTTTTTAATGCTGAGATGATTCCATAATGATAGAAGCTGTATAATTCAGTCAAGTCAGAATGCATTTTTTTAAAAATGATTTTCACTTTTGGGTTCAGTTCTGATGAACTTGTTCTGTAAAATATAGGTGAAACTGCATCATCAGAGCCAAATAATGTCTATTTCTTGTTTCAAAAAGCCAGTGCCATTAGTAAAGGGAATTATGCTAGCTGACGTGAAGATTCAGAGTTGTCCTGCTAAAATACTAGGTAACTTCTCTCTTTGCTCAGCTTTCTTTCGGGTGTTCTGTTCTCTTGATGTGGTTTACAAAGGCTTGTGAAAGGCAGGACCCAGCAAACATATTTGCAAACCCATTCGCTGTTTATTTGTTTATTTTTTTCCCTCCTCTGAGATGGAGTGGGTGAAAAGGAACTAAGGACTGATTCATGGCATTGGAGATGATAAATTCTCTTTGCCGTGCTGAGAATTCGGTCCACAATACAGTCTTATTTTTGTTGTTGTGTTCTTTTTCTTGTTGCTTTAGGTATAAGGTTGGGTTGTTTATTTGATGTTCAGTCTCATTTCTTGAACTCTCTTCAATGTCTGCCAGGGGTGGTCCATGAAAGGAAGACATCTTATTTCGAAGGAAGATTCTAGAAGCCTAGGTTTAGGATTCTTGTTGATGACATCAGGAAGCAGAGTCTCAGTGGCTGTGTCACGTGCTGGCCTGTGTCGGGCACACACAGATGCCTGCATGTGTGTGTATCCAGTATGTGTGCATGCGAGTGTGTGCTCTTGTACACACACCACAGATAGGAACCCTAGGAAGCCTGCGGGCTTCTTTTTATTTAAGAATAACAAAGGATAATTTCCCTTCATTTGTGGTAGACATTTATCCCTGGGTAAAATGGTAGGTACATTATGCACAGAAAGTGAGCGTTTCAATGTCTCTTGCATGAATCTACTTGCTACTCTGGTGCTGTAGTTAGGATAACCAGTTGGGATTCTCTGACTTGGGATTCTCTGGCTTTCTGCTTCAAAGCCAGTCATTTGAAATCTTTTTTTCTATGAAGGTTGATCTTGCTAACCTTGTCTAAAAGCTCTGGGAAGACTTAAGATCCTGGAAAAATGTGAAGAGGCAACAGAGGACAATAGTCAGTTTCTAAGTTCAAAACCAGATAGCGTCAGATCACTGTCAGTTAACTGCTGGTTTGGAGAGACCTCACCTTGACTGGAGATGTCAGCATCTCAATATACTGGCTGATCCTGGGGTGAGGTGGTAAAAGACAAGATGTGGAAAACACAGGCAAACTTTTTCTTAGAACAGTCTCCATTACCGTATGGTCACTGAGCATGATCTTTCATGTTAAAAAGAAAGTTATTTTGATAATAAAAATGTGCCGAGAAAGTCAGTTCATTCATTTACCAGAACTATCCTTTGCCTCGGGTAGTATGTATATGTATTTATGTAGCTTATGTAGTTGTGATTTGAACATATATGGCTTATTAATATGCTTATCTTTTCCATATTGTGGCTGACTGCCTGAAGGAGCCAATCCTCCCAGAAATACAGCCGAAATCCTCTTAGGAGGAAGTGCTAATAGAGACCGTTGGTTATTTTGCCAAATCATATGCCAAGCTTGGTTTGGCCTTTTCCATGCCTGAAATCATTCTGTGTTCTATTGGGTTGTGTTATTTAGGGAACTTAGCTGTTTGATGTTACAGAATAAAGTTTACTGAAAATATACCAAGCATAAGTTAATGTTTTAGCTGGAAGGAATCCTTATAATACCTGCTCCGGTCTCCTTGAACTACAGGTCAGGCGGTGGAAGCCCAGAGAGGTTCAGTGACTGGCTGAAGGTCATACAGCACCATTCCCTGCATGAGCTGCCGTCAGGCAATACCCGTCCATTGTTCTTGGTTTTTTCATTCTTTTTTATGAGTGGATGACATTAAAAAATTGTCCTCCTGTATAAATAGTGATTCTTGAAGAAGCAAACATTTTCTGTTGTCTCAGAGGTCTTCCTGTAACGTTCTAGGAGAAAAGGTCATTAATCTTAATTTTCATTTCAAAAATTAAACACCAATATGACAGCAGTTTAGGGAGGCAGTTGAGTACCAGTCCAATCATAAAACATACCAGAAACCACTGATCTCTTGAGTGCTGAAGAAACAACTCTGTGAACATTCTGAAAGAATTCAAGATGCTTCTTTGGACATAAGGGATATCAAACAAGAGAATTTTAAAAAGACACACGAGTTCCACTCCATCTTTTCTTTAACTATTATTTTGATTGGCAAGGCAGTAAGACAGGAGCTGTGTGGCTTCCTGTAGTAAATCCGTGTCTGTAATCCTTTTGTTCTGATCGTATAGAATCGGTATGAAGGGTATGTTGGTGGAATGTGGCCAAAGCTGACTGTAAATGATAGTACTTTTCTCCATCTGTGTCTCCGACTGCTCCAAAGCGCATGGGAACTTGCCTTCATTCTTCTTTTGCTCGTGTGTCCTTTGTGCATGAAGGGCAGATGGCGCGCGTGTGTGTATAGCTTTACTTCTTCAGCCTAAGCCTACAGAACACAGGGGTGGAGTTAAAACGCAGTCTTGGATCATGATATCATTTATGTTATCTGCAGAACACTTTCCCCGGAGCTCTGGTTTTGTTTCCCTCACCACACACAAGTCCTCTCTCAACACCCTGTGCCTCCCGACCCCAACAGGAAGCTAAACACATGGGAGAGAAAGTTGCTCCTTGAGGCAAGTGGAGTTGCACTCATGTCTGAGGGCTCTTCTGTCCAGAACTGCGTGAGCAGCTCTCCACATCTGCCTCTTCGTCCTTCATGACATAATCTTTGTGGTTAAAGAGATCTCTTAGATCTTTACTTCATTTTACCTGTTGGCAAATAGAGAAAAAAAAAAGAATTTATTAGGTTACAAAATAACAGTCTTGTATTAAGAGCGTTTTTTCTATCTTGAGGGTCACACCATGAAAGGGGTATCAATGTTGAGCTGGGTTGTGAACGCACTGGGTTTCCCAGCTCCCACCCCCACCCCTCGCTCTTAGCACCTGCTCCAGCTCACCGCCGACAGCCGCACTCTGGCCTCGGGAGAGGTCTGCTGTGTTGCTGGAGGCCCGCCGAGGGAGGCCAAGGTCACTCAGCGGCAGTGTGCGCCTTGGCTTCACTCCACGGCCCCAGCCCGCACCTTGAACCCGCCAGCCATGCCTGGTGTGTGACCGCGGCCCGGGGCGGGCCGGCAGCTCCATCTCTGCCCCGAGCACATGCCCTTCGCCGCCAGATTCGTGGCCCTGCCCTCACCTGGAGCTGTGGACTTCTTCAGCCGCTACCCGCATCCTCTCGCGGCCAGTCCTTTCCCTTAGGGCCGTCCTCTTGTCTCTCCTTTACGGGTTGGACGTAATGAATTCAGGAGTCATCGGAGGGGTGGGGTGTCCGCGTGGTATGGCAGGGGCCGACCGGGGAACCTAGTATCCCTGGAGCCTCGAGGGAAGTGTGTGGAGGGAGGAGAAAGCAGCCAAGAAAGCTGCAGCCAGGAGCCTTCCTTGCTCCTCCCAGAGCCACAGGAGGGGAGAGCTTTCTGTCCCCAGGCCCGAGCGTGGGGTGTCACCCTCTGAGGCAGGGCGGGGATGGGGAAAGGAGAGGCTGGGAGGACGCACGTGGAGACGCCGTCTAGGGCAGGCAGCGGTGCAGACCTCGCAGGGCCTTCCAGCCCCCAGGGAGGGGACTGCACCGGAGGCCCCTGTGGTCACCACCCGCCCCCTCCCTTCCCTGAGCCCCCGGGGGCATGTGCTGGATCACTTTTCCTCTATGGACAAGCGGAACAGAGACGTGCAGTGCCTCTGCCTTTGACATCTTTCATTATTTAGACGTAGTTCCTTCTGGATCAGTGCTAGGCTTTTTCTTTCTTTCATTTAGATGTGTTTTCCCATCTCAGGCCAGTCGTCTCTCCCAGCGCAACCACGTTAAGTTCATTCTAGAAGTGAGCGTGTCTCCTGCCCTCCACAGCTGAAACCCCCTTTAGCGGATGTGACAACCCGGTCACCTCATCGTCAATTTTGTCCCCAAGTGTTGGTCTCTGGACTTCTTTGTGATCACCAGATGCATGTGCTGTAACTAACCTGCTTCTTTTACTCCCAACTAGCTTCCCCAAGCTCCGGATTCTGAGAACTCCACCGAGGTGTGTGTCGCTCACCCGTATTTGCGATGCCAGCAAATACAGGCGCTTGTCAGTGTTGCCAGTTGGGTGTGAACTGTCATGGTGAAGTGTCTGTCTCTTGGGATGGTGCAGGAGGGACATGTCTAGCCTGGCTGGGATCTGATCATTGCTATAATTGGGTGGCCCTTGGTGTAGAAAGTTCTGAGGAACTCAAGCCACAGTGTCCTGCCAGTGAAGGCTCATGACTCTCTGAAGGTTTTTGCACAAAACCCTTCATCTCTACCTTGAAACGTTTGGCCGAGAAACTCTGGACAGTCCAGACCTTTCTGCTGTTACACAAAACAGAACTTTGGGTCCTGCGCAGAGGTGAAGCAGAATTCAGGTTCGGGGTATCTGTGTTATCGTTTGGGTGATGCTGTTGATGAAGGAGTAGTTTCACGCAAACTGTCTCTGTTCTTCCTGTCGCTAGCTCAGCTTGCTAAATGCGGGACTAGAATTCATTAAGGCGTCTAAAGTTACCGAGAAGCTTTTTGTGGGAGGCATCCTTCCAAGGATCAAAATTTACTCTCTGAAACTGTTCTAGAATCACAGGAGTCAGAGCTAAAACGTGTGCTCAATCTGAAAGGAGATCTTAGAAATGAAACTGATGATCAAAGAGCTGAGTTCCAGTGGGCATGCTTTGTGATGATCAGTCCTCTAATATTCTAATCAGAGCTCTTCAGCATCGGTGGCCTTGATTAGAATGCTGTGGGCTGGGGCAAAGCGTAGGTCTCACGTATGTGCTGGGAGTGTGTGCACTGATGCCCTCATGCATGTGCTGAGCAGTGATCCGGGGAGGAATCGTACAGGGACCTGCCCGGTTGCATCTTGCATTACACCCCCTTGGTGGGTTCATGTAAATGTACATAACATTGAACTTCGTTGTCATAATGTTTGCAAAAAATAATATTAACCAGACATTATTGTTCATGTGACTGCTCGTTTCACATGGTGCTCTGGGGTTGGGGATGGGCCAGTTGTTCAGTAGTAGCCAAGGTCATGAGCACTGGTGTCTGTCTGGGGAAAGTCACACTCAGGCCTGCGCTCCTTCTGTGTCAGTACTCACTGCGTACGTGCTCTCTGTGTATTTCATTTGTGACCGATCCTAAAGATGAGGGTGTCTTAGTCTCATACTTAAATGGAATTTCTGCCTGCTTAGCAGGAGCTCGAACCGAGTCCACCGCTGAGGCAGCTGGAGGATCATAAAAGGGTACGTAGTCCCGGGAGCTGGGAGTGACGACCGCAGCTCCGCCCTCAGCCATACGCTCTGATGGACACACGGACAGTTTTTGTTGTCGTCATCACTGTTGCAGCATTAATTGGCTCAGACCCAGTCACAGCCTTTTGTATAAATGAAACGAACTGATGGTTCTGCATATAATCTACCTCTTCACACACTGCTTCCAGCCAGTCTCCAAATAAAACCAAGTCACTAGTCACATCCTCTCTTCTTTTGCTGGGTTAGATTTTTCCTTATGTGTAGCCTTAAAAAAAAACTTTTTGTGAGTAACTGGTGATCATTATGGATAATGTATAGTAAACAAAAAAGTAAAATGGTAAAACTGTCCATGATTACCTGGCTATAAAGCTGCTAAAGATTTACTGTTTCCTTCTACCCTCTTTTTTGCACACGTGAGAATATGTGCCAACACACACACATGCTTTCATTGTCACTGGGGTTCTTTTGAGTGTACAATGTTTGTTCCTTGGTTTTGTCACGTATCTGAGTATTTTCTTCCTTGAAAGTTAACAGCTGCCTAAAGTTCCCGCTGATTAACAAGTCTTCTTTAATATTTTCCTTCGAGGGAATGAATAAGTGTGTACACAAGTGGATAGACGCATAAAAGGGGAATTTCTAGGCCAAAGGGTCGATATTGTCTTATAGTGCTAAACCATTTCCCAGAAGGCTACACATACCATCCACATGCTGACTCCTGATTGCGTGTAGTCAATGGAAAGTACCAGATATCCTGGTTTTCTAGGTGTCTATCGTGTGCCACTCACTATGCTAAGACTTTTACACACGTTCAGAGTAAATGTTTATAAATGCTGACGGTGACCCAGTGACACAGCCTGCAGCCCCATTTCACAGATGAGGAAACTGAAACCCAGCGAGCTTGCGTACCTTAGCCAAGTCATGGGGTTAGGAAGTGAGCAGTCGTGACGAGAACTGCTGTGAAATCGTGGTCATCAGCGTCCTGGAGAATGCTCGCCTGGGCCACCTTTGCTAAGCTCACAAGCTTTCAGTACCTACAGAGTCCCATCGCTTCTTGGGTCCTTTCCTTTTTCTCGCAATGGTTCTTTCTCAAATGACAAGCAAAGATGTGCTTCTAGGAAATTGATAGTCAGCCCTCCCCTCTCCAGCTCGCAGTGCCTCCTGCCATTCATTGATCAGGGGCACCTTGCCTTCCTGCTTTTTCCACCCCTGCCTGTTCCTCAAGAGTGTCCTGGGTCTTAGAAGTAGCCAGTAAAGGCACATAGCTATCCCTTTTTGCCCTGAGTTGGATGTTGCCCCAGGGCGTGAGCCCTGGAATTAGAAACTGGGTCAAGCCTGCTTTCGCCAGGTGCTCACTGTCTGATTTGGGGGACTTTTAACTCAGTTCCTTCTGCTGTAAAATGGGGACAAGAGTCTCCGCCCTTTCCTGCTCCCTGGACTCTTCTCCAGAGCCATGCACTCGAGGCGCTTAGCAGGGTGGCTGGACTCTGAGGAGGGGTGTTAATGACCCCAGTGGTCACCTTGCGGCCTGAGATACAGCCGTGATTTGACAGAAAACAGGAGTAGGAAGAGGGAAGTATTTTTAAAACGAGGCACTGCCCTAGTGCTGACTAAGGTGTGAGAGGCTCACTGCTCATGTGAGAGGCCGATCTTTCCTGAAGCACCTGACTTTTAAGTGGCTGGAACCTTGGAGCCCAAAGGTCACTTCTCTCCTTTGCAGTCTTAACTCTTGGTGCCCTGTTCAATGCTGGGCTGTATATCTCCACACAGTTTATTAGTCACTAGTTTAATGGACAGAATGAAGCTCGTGACTTGCGAGGCAGGAACTTGGTTTCTTGCCTCCACATCACTGACCTGCCATTTTCACCATTTTTCCCTGAAACTTAACTGCAGATGAAACTTTGCCTTTCTTTTCTCAGTCTTGGGTAATCATGCGTGTGGAGTTTCTTACCATGACACAAACATCTGATACTTGTTTGCATACTGTAGGTGTAAACTGCTGGGGAAGAAAACTAGTCTTTTTGAAAACAAAAAAAAAAAGAGGGGGGGCTGCATGGCCAAATGTGAGAACTGAAGAAGTGGTGTTGTTTGGGAAGTGACATTTTTTGCTTCTCTACAATCAGCTCTCTCAACCTGGTACTCTGTGAACAGCTTAGTGCTGTTGAGTAATTTATATTAAGATGATTAGGAATGCTTTTGTCTGTAGATTTTAATTTTTCCCAAATTAAACCACGACCTCAGAAAAACAGATTTGCCTTGAACCTAAGTTTTCACGCTAGGATTCACATCAGTTTTAATGATGCTTATCCATTTTCTGTCCTCCTTTTTTTTAACCTAAAATTTTCAGTCTTTATTCTTTCAGAAAAGAAACAATTCTCATCTTGTTCCTTTTTTTTTTTTAAAGCAAACCCCACATGTTCTCTTTTCCCCTCTTGCCTTAAAATTTATTTACCTTTGGAGAGAAGGTGAGGTACTTATGTGCCAAAAGCCTTATAATTAAGAGGAAAGAATTAAAAGTTTGTGGGGTGGAGCATGTATGTGTGTGTGTATGTTTCCATAATGAGCACATTTTATGATACTCTCCTATGGGGGAAAATGTACCATTTGATGCATCAGTTGCTATGGTAACCGCTAGGGTTTGTCTGTGCAAAGAGAGGCAAAATGGTAATGTGAGATCCCTTGGTAACTTCAGTTCGGCATCCAGGCTACACAATGTGAAGTTCCTGTTCCTGAAGTCCACGTGTTCCTGGAAGACACGTGCTTCCTTCCCTACCTCCTGCCTCCTTGATTGCAGATTCACCAGGGTCTCAATGATGAGACCCTCAAAACCTGGAGAAGCAAAAAATCTGAGCCAGTCTGGTCCTAGGTAGAATCCTAGGGTGAGGGCTCTGGTTGAGTCTTCTGTGACAAGTGCACGTCTGTCGGCTGGTGATGGTCACTCAGCTGTTGACCATTCACCCCTGTGATCTTCCAGATTCTTGCTGTGATAGGGACCTGGGCTCTTCTCTATGGCTGCAGCTTGCTGGTCTCAGCCGTCATTTACCTCTTAGACAGTGTTCTTGTGGTGTCCCAGAGGTTCGCATAGAAAACTGGGATGGTTTCCTACCAGCCATCCCTGTTGGGAGAACTCAAAAGTCCTTATCTCCTGAAACAAACTCCAGTAGATGCATCATTGAGTTGACAGAGGGACGTGGTATTTAATGTTATATTCTACAAACTCCTTTTCTTGACCATTCCTTTGACATCTGTGTTTCTTCTGTGAAGTCAGCCTTTTAAATCACCGCTCTCGATGACTGTTTTGGAGAGTGTTGATATGTTTGTACTGGTGCAAAGTTATGTCCTTATACCAAAACGTGGTTTTCTAAGCCATTGAAGGATATTATACTGAAAATAGTTTATTTTGAAGGAATTTTTAAAGATCACAAATAGCTTTCCCATTGAAAGTTCTCTCGGAATTTTGAATTTACTGATGGTCAGGGTACGAAGTGATTTTCTTATCCTAGTGAGAAGAATTCTCCTTTGTTTAACTACAGTGAGATGCATATTTGTGGATAGAATGGAGAGAAGACAGATGAGATTTTTTTCATTTCTGAACTTTTTCATTGAAAACTCAGGCTTGCCTCCCTGCTTCTCTCACTTGTCCTGTTTCCCCCATCTCCCCACTTATCCCTGGAGTCTTTGACCAGCAGCATGAATTTAACCAAGGAGAAAAGCCAGCTGGGTCACCTTGGGACCTCGTATCATTTTGACAGACTGAGTTTTCTGCTTTGTCCTTCTTCCCGAGTCCTGCCTCCTCAGGGCACCTCTGGCCTCCACCATCCTCAGCACACTCTGCTCCCTCCAATCTTGTCTTGCAAACACCTTCCTCGAAATCTCCAGACCTATTCTTGAAGCTTATTAACAAATCATTTTTAAGTTCTCCTGATTCTCAGTATAGTCGCAGGTCTCTTTGATAGAACTCTGGAGTCTCTATTTCAGAGACCAGCTGTATTGCAATGCATCTTCCCTCTGCTAACTTCTCACTTAACCTCTCTCCGGGATGTGCCAGAGGAACTCCAGGACTTACTAGTTTGTCCCTCAGAAACAGTCCAGGGGAATCTGTACAGCCTTTAACTGGTAAAAAGTTCCAGATTGGCGGGATGGGAGTTAGTGGGGTGGTCCCTCAGCGAGTGAGACTGCCGTGAAATAGAGCTGAGAGTGAATCCTGCTGCTTTGCCAGTGTGCAAAGTATTTGGGAATAGATCAGAGTGGTTTCTTTGCTCTGTTTTGGTTGGAATTGTGGAAAGAGTTGTTTATCCCCTGCCCAGGATTCTTTTAATATTTATATATATATATTTTAAGTTTTTTGTCATGGAAATGTTAAAAAAAAATATCCCAAAATACATGTTTTGAAGAGTTTTGAGAACCCTCTCTCATTCAGATTCCATGACTATCAGCTCATGCCCACATTTATATCCAGCTAGGCCCTTCCTCCCATATTCTTTAAAAGAAAATCTCAAATGTCATTTTCATCCATGCTGCTTGTTTGTTGATGACATGTCTGATATCTGCCAATAATTTATTTTCTGTTGCATTTATTTTCTTTACCATTTGGCTCATTGACTATTTCTGTAAGAAAGGCTTACTTTCAGCTTATGATTTTATTTATTACTTTGATATCATAAGAACTTAGAACGTTGGAAATAAATCCTGTGGTTACAGTAACATTTTCATATTGCTGTGTGGAAGTTGACCTGTAAATTTTTTAATTTGTCTGAATCCTACTGACACCTCAAAGGGACTTTTTTATTTGTTTTGTTGTTTTGTTAATCCTAGTTATCCTTCCAGATTCATGTTCTATCTTTATCAGTGTGAGAGAGTCCTTTCAGATATTTAATATTTTAGATTGATGCTTTTTTATAATCTTATTTCCTGAGAAAACATTGAAGAAGCTAACTTTAGAAGTTTCCAAGGGCTCTTATTAATAATTTATTTTTTCATGGAGTGAGACTGAGCCAATTATAACTGGGTACCCCTTTTTTTTTTTTTTTTTTTTTTAATGTGAGTCGCTCAGTTGTGCATTAAATTCAGAACCTGATTTCATTATCCTGTTTGAATTAAGGGTGAGGCCCTCAGGCAGATTTTGGTCAACCGTTACTATGGAAACATCAGACCTTCGGGAAGAAGAGAGAGCCTCACGAGCTTTGGCAATGGCCCGCTGTCGCCAGGAGGACCCAGCAAGCCTGGGGGAGGAGGTAGGCCCCATGGTGTGCTAATGAGCTGCACGTGTGAACTGAGTGTGCCACTCCAAAGCTGCGTGTTTCTGCTTAGCAGGTTAGACTCTAACAGATGCATTTGGGCTGCTAGTGTGTTATTTTAGCAACTTGTTTTGTCTTTGGTCTACCATCAAATTGGTATCTAAAAATGTCCCCCTGCAATGTGATATTTGCTAAGGCTTTCCCCCTCTTTCCCATGCAGCGAACCTCTTGGGGATACTTGAAGGACTCCATGAATTTAACTTGATTGCACATTTCCTCGTGGTCTTTCAGACTCATGTTTCCCCATAAGATGAGGATGCTGTTGGCAGTGAGGAGGGTGGAAGCTATGTTTTATAACACGTGTACCAAGGCGAGGGCTTTCCCAAGCATTTACCTCCTTCATCTCCTTTTCTCCTAAACATGACCCACTATCCGGCATTGAACAGAGGAAGGGGAGCTTGCTAGTGTCTGGGCGGTAACTTAAGGCAGGTGTGTCTAATCCTAGTGTCATGCTTTGTGCTTCCCTAAGCCTTAGGGGACTTTACACACACACACACACACACACACACACACACACACCCCGCTGTATTATTTTTGTTCAGTTGCGAACTCATGTCTGACTCTGCAACCCGGTGGACTGCATGCAGCGCACCAGGCTTCCCTGTCCCTCACTGTCTCCCAGAGTTTTCTCAAACTCATGTCTGTCAAGTCGATGATGCCATCCAACCATCTCATCCTCTGTCGCTCCCTTCTCATCCTGCCCTCAAACTTTCCCACCATCAGGGTCTTTTCCAGTGAGTCAGCTCTCTTCATCAGGTGTATCCCTATATGGGATTGTTTTAAAACACATCCTGAAAGGTGTCCCAAAACATCGTAGGCACAGTGACAGGTAAAAGCTGCAGAAACATTGAATTCAACTGTGGGCAATGGCGTTGGTTTTAAGGGGGCTGGTAGCTCCATGCTCAAAGCACAAATGTGAGTTGCATGATTCCTAGTCTGTGGTGATGACTCTTGAGAACGTCTGGTCCTTGCTGGGTTCTGCTCATAGCACAGAAACACTAGGTGCTTAATAAATTAATCCTGGCAACTTCTGGGGAGGAACTTGGGCTTCTCGTTTCATTTTCAAATGAAAATGTGGAGCAGATCTGCTCCCAGAGGACCCCAGAAACAGATCTTAGCTTCTCATCCAGAAGTTCCCAGTGATTGTCGAGCAGCTGTTTCTCCCACGATGTCTCAAAACTGTTTGTCTTTAAGAAGCTGTCAGAGGAAAGACGTGACACCCAATGTCCATCTTGGAAGACAGGTGCAGTAGATTCTAGGCAGTCAAGGACAAGCAGCATAAAGGAGGTGGCATTTGAATTGACCCCTGCAGAGAGGGACTGATGGTTTTCTGTTTTTCATAAATTGACTGCCCCATTTCTCCATGTCCATTAATATTTCAATTTTTGCAAATAATAATGTGAAGTTCTCAAGCTTTCTAAATCCAGTTGGAATCTGTTCTGCTAAGTGGCACAGGCCATCTCTTCCTAAGTATATTCATCTGAAGCTCAGTGAGGTGAACTTTTTTTGGTTCATTCCCCTATCCCCAGCTCTTGACTCCATGCCAAGCTCTGAGTCAACAGTGAATGAATGAATGAACAGATGCAAATTATGTGAAAGGATGAGTTTGGGGCCAGGGCGGGTTTCTTAAAAAGAGGGCTAAAGTGATCAGTATGGGCTATGCTTCTTAAGAGTGCTTAAGTTCAGTTTATCTCTTAAAATTGAATTGATTCTTAATTCTGGCCCAGGTCATTGTATTTTGATGTAAGGGAGAGTCTTGGCTGGATGGCTTTAGGTCTTTTGCTCAAAATGTATTACTCTTCCTTCATCCAATCTGTCTGCATTCAAGTTCCATCTCCATTACTTACCAGCTGGGCTGGGTGTTGTTGTACAAGTGACTTCATCTTGGTGCTAATAATGAGCACCTGCCTTGTGGGCTTGTTAAAAAGATCCAGAGAGATAGTATCATTGAACTGTTGAGTGCATAAAATGTTGGTATGCAGTAAGTATGCAATAAATGTTAGCTGCTCTGAGTGAAGTTGATAAGGGCAATATTGCGTCTTTTCCAGGGGGAGGCTCCGGATCAGCCCCATGAGCAGGGGTGAGATGAGCCTGGCCGAGGTTCAGTGCCACCTTGACAAGGAGGGGGCCTCCAACCTGGTCATTGACCTCATAATGAACGCATCCAGTGACCGAGTGTTCCATGAAAGCATCCTTCTGGCCATCGCCCTGCTGGAAGGAGGCAATACCACCATACAGGTAGGAGGCGGCCTGGCTGCTGGGGGGCGTCCCTGGAGGCTCTGTTCCGGGAGCCAGAGATAGGTGGCACTGAGCCTGGTGTACGAGAGAGCGCCTTCTCAGGGCACAAACTTGTATTGTTCTGAATAAGCGACTTCTGTTGCTCCCTTGCTGTGGTCATTCAGTCATTATTCAGACTTGCTTCTAATACATGGGTTACATTCCGAAGTGACTAAAATACTGAGGGTGTGCAAAGAAAATTGGCCTGGGATTTGGTGCATCATCGGTAATCCATAAATGTGTGCTCAATGAATGATTGAGTGCATTATATTTAGTTTGTAATCAAAGATCATAGAGGATCCCATCACCAGATGACTAGAAGGAGGCTGAACTACGTGTACTAATCAGACTTATTATATCCATGAATCTTGCAGCTCTTGCTCACTGTGTATTTATCTTGTAAATGAAATGCTCAATAAAACTCAACCAATTTGAACAAATACGTGCAAAGAGGGGAAAGCCAGGCTAGGTTAGTCAGACATAAATGGATGGCTTTTTGTTGGCTGATGATGATATGTATTTTAAAATAATAATGAGTAGAATTCTTAGACAAAGTCCTTAAAGAAGCCATTTTAATAATATATACATAATTTTCATATAGACATGGCAATGAAGATGACTCTTAAATATTTTAAAATATTTGTAATACTCCCTTCTTCATATGTTCTTCATTCTTTGTTGGCTCTGAACAAGGGTTTACTTAGCTCTGTGTGTGTTTGTACATACATATACGCACACACATATTTTGGTAATAGCTTTTGATTGAGATATAATGTATATATCCACAAAATTCCCCCTTATATATATATTGACTCAGCCTTATATTTTTGGTCTCAAATTTAAATTCAGAATCTGGATTAATGAAGTTTTGGTCCTTTGTGCAAATATCAAGGGCTTTTCTTCTCGTGGGCCTGAGACAGGGTGCCTGGGTCTCAGCCTGGCGTCCCATGCCTGCACGGCGGCTGTGGCCGCCCCGTCTCCTCACCCTCCAGCCCCTCCTTCCCCAGCACACACTTGGGAAGTTCACTATCCATGCTGCCCTCAGTTGAGGTTTGTACCGTGAGAGTCCACTGCATGGGCACCTGCGACCTGTGGGGTTGCCGTTTGATTCTGTCCCACGTGAGTCTGGCTGTGCACCCCTGGGCGGCTCCTGCTGTCTGGGTGCTTGTGCTGGCGTGGGAGCAGGGCTATAACACTCCTGGTCTCTGAACCATGTCATTTCCAGGGACTGGAGCAGTCAAACTAGACATTTACTGAGCACTTGCTGTGTGCATGGTGCTCCTCTAGCGACTCCCAGGCCGTGGTTTCCAGACACTGGGGCCAGTCAGTCTCTGAGGATTTTCTCCAGGCACAGGCAAGTGTGGAAACGAGGGCAGCGTGGTCAGTTTCATAAATCAAATGTATGAGTTTGAAGGACCATCTGACCAGTTTATTCTGAGGTTATATCCTGTCCAATTTATTTTAAGCTCTGATGTCTTTTCTCGGTTGAAGTGGTGTTGATAGTGGTGGTTTTTTTCTACTGGTACATCAGAAGTTGGAAACCCTAGGTTATTCCATCCCCTCCTAAAAAGCAAAAAAAAAAAAAAAAGCTGTGCTAATTTGCTAATCCTGGAAGCTCAGTCTTTAAGCAGTTGAAATCTTACAAGAGTATAAGACTTAGTGTCCTCGCACATAGGAAGAATGGCGTGCGGTGCCATCCAGGAGGCGGGACGGATACTGCAGACCCCCCAGAAAGAAGTAGCTACAGCTGTGTAAGCGGTTGGTGAAAGGCTTTTGGATGACCTGGGCTCTGTTGGAGGGTGTGGGTCTGAAAGTTGGAAATTGCACCAG
>SJXQ01010795.1:7152-129326 GCA_006408695.1 Aepyceros melampus | reverse complement strand
TGCACGGCAAGGAGGCCCAGTGGTGCACGTGTGATCAGTGCACTCATGGGACAAGGAGGAGACAGGGCTGGGGATATACTGGGGACAGGCAGCCCCTCAAGGGGCCTCAGAGCTCTAACAGAGAACTACAAATCTGATAGATAAATTGAGCGAAGCAGAGTCTAGAAGGAATCCAGTAATTTAAAAGAAGCGCAGTCCTATAATTTAAAAGTTAATCAGAACTTTTTTGGAGAGAGCTAATGAAAGCCTGAATTCAAAATTAATGTGTGGTAGACTTGGTCATATTGCGAGAGAGGATATGTTTTAGGAGGGCATAAGGGGATATTTCGGAGTGTTGGAGATGTTCTCTGGTGTGGTTTACCTGTACTTGTTTTGTGGGTATAAGTCTATTCTAACAGAACTGGTATGCTTTCTAGCGCAAAGTTCTACCTCAGTAGAAAAGAAAAAAATGGGGAGAAAAAGTACCCGCAGCCTGGTGAGGACAGGATGTCATGAATGGAGACTCTGCACCTTCCAGCCTCACACCTGGCACCTTGGACCCATGTATAGCTAATGCCTGTTAGCCGACGTGTCGCTGAGGAGATTCTAGAAGTGAGGAGGTCAGAGGGTCTCTGCCCCCATTGGCTCTGGAGGTTTTTTACTGAGTCTAGATGACAAGACACCATCAAGTAAGGAATAAGGAAGCCTGGGGAGGGCTCGAGGGGGCTGAGCCTGGCTGGCATGGCAAAGTCTTGAGTTACTGGCGAGCTGCCGTGTTTTTCACGGTGTACCCCTGATGGTGACGGCAAGGCTCACAGAAGCTGTTTCTCCTTCAAGTTCTTTATCTTGTAAAGTAATTATGAATATTAGTTTCATGTTTTCACACATTCATTAGTCATATGCTCAGGCTCCAGATGAGATGCCACGGTGGAGTTCCAGGACCAGCCTCTGAGGAGTCGGGCCGCTGTCTCTTGGAGAAGCCACCAGTATGCTCATGGGTGGGTGGGCCTGGATTGGGTTGCCTGCGAGCCCCCTGCCAGGAGGGGGGTCACAGTGCTCAGCATACGCTGGTTCTCCCCTGATCCCATCTCCCTGTCCTTCTGCAATCTCAGGGGTTGCTGGGAAAATCTCACTCACTGCCTCATTAGAAATCTGGGGCTCCGGGAAAATTGATTCTAGCCTGGAACTGACTTGTGAGACCCCCCCTTGAGAGCCCCAAGCTTCTCTTTCTCTGGAGAGAATAATCTGGAATTCAGATTGTCTGGGGCCAGCTGAGGACAGACACCCTGAAGCCCCCGGGGGGAGTGATTTCAGTTCCGTCTTGCTTTGGAGAAGCTGGTTAAGAGTAGTCAGTAGCAGCTGGGAAGTTTGTGTGAAGGGGGCGTGGGCTGCAGCGGTGACTGTTAATGATTGCTGAGGGCTGTCGGCCACGACCGGCAGGCGGCTTCCAGCTGGAGCTCACTGCCCCCCGGCTCTTCCTGTCCACCGCGCCAGGGTCGGGCTGTGGTCAGGTGGGCTCCCCTGGATGTGTGCTTCTCAGTGACAGGTGGTGGACAGGGCAGTCACAGGAGGGTGTGCAGGGCTGTCCAAGAAGACGGCTGCAGAAGAGCTCTTACCTTGCAGAAGAGCAAGCTTCACATGGAGAAGGGGAGGGAGACCCACTTTCTGAAAGTCTAGTTCGTGTGGGGTTAGGTCGGTCATCCCTGGGCTTGTGTCCTCTATCTGTCAAGCATGAGACACATATGCAGGTGGACTCCTGGCTTCCTTACTGCTTTGGATCAGGATTTTTTTTTTTAAGCAATTTAGATATTTTCTCAAAATCCAGCAGTGATGACTGGCTGGCTCCATTTCTGAACTCTTTTCTTCCCTGACTTGTGAAAATAATGATTAAAAGTATGGTAATTGGACCAACTGTGGTACGTCCTTGCAACAGATTCCTACTCAGCAATAAAAGGGAATGAACTGTTGATAAATGGGATTACATAGGTATACCTCAAAGGCCTTGTGCTAAGTGAAAAAAGGCAGTATCAGAGGTGGTGCCCTGGATGGTTCTGTGTACATGATATTCTCAAAGGACAAGGCTGTGGTGCGGGAGAATAGAGCAGCGCTTGCCAGCAAAGAGCGGAGCGGAGACTCTGACTTTAAGGGAACAGCTCAAAGGAACTTTCTGGTGATGCCACTGTTGTGTGTCCTGCCTTGGACACACAGATCTATACATTTTTGAAAATGTGTAGAACTGCACACCAAAAAAGTCAGTGTGATCATTAAAAAACAATTGAAGTAAAAACCATAATGATGACAGTGACCAACATTTATTAAGGGTTTCCTGTGGACCATGAACTATGCGTAAGTGTTTTCTCTTCTACCGTCCCATTTATCCTCACAGTCTCCCTAGGAGGTACATGCCCGATTATCTTTTTTTTTTAGATAAGGAAACTAAAGGCCTGGAGGGTTAAAAACTTGCCCCTCAGACAAGCAGTAAGTAGCAGAGCCAAGACGGGCATCAAGTCGTTTTTAGGGCCTGGACTTGGAATGTTTGGTACTGCCATGTTCTACTGGTTCAGACCAGCCCAGCTCCACAGAGAAGGAAAAAAGGTTGCACCTCTTGCTGTGAGTTGACCACATGCACTAAGAGAGGGAGTTGCGGAGGGCCACCTTGGGCTGCTGGCCCCCCAGCACCCCGGCTGTCATCAGTTGACCACCTATGATGGCTCAGTCTGGCCCCTGAGTTGGATACTGCAGCTACAGAAGAGAGAGGCGCCATTGTCTCTGCACTGGAGGAGCTCAGTTCTCCCTGGAAGTTCAGTCCCATTTCTGCAGAAGTGTCAGCTCCTGACCTTCCCCTTTTGATGGTGTATGAAATTCACCCTTGTACTGAGGACGGGTCATGGGGGACCAGAGTTCTTCAGAAGCTCTAAACGTCATTGTCCAGACCTCAGTGAATTCAGTTTATAGTAATTCAAAACTAAGGACCTAGCTGCCTGCTGGGAACCCTGCCAGGGAGAATTTGCTCTCTTGTTCTGAAACCTTGTAATCATCATTTAAGCCCTGAAATGCCCCAAAGCTGAATGGAGGGTAGTTCCTGGCCTGGCATAAGGGGCTCCGAGTCTTCCAATAGCTTCTGTCCCTGCCCTGGCTTCTCTGATGGTAATAATGTCTGAAGATAATGTCTCCAAAACTTCTACCTGGGTGCCATCAGGGTGGCTCAGGCTTCACAGCAAATCTCTGCTCACAGCAGTGGTGCCCTGCCCTGGGGTTCTCTAGGGACAGGTGACACTGGGAAGCCCTGGGATCAAGCTTCTCTTTAAGAGAAACGCCTTCTGTCTTCCTCCCCTCACTCATGCACCTTGCTTCCTGCCAGCCCCCAGAAGAAATCTTTCCTGCTTGATGTTTTGTAACGAGTGGGAAACTATGAAATAAGCATTTGCTTATGAATTAATTTTTGGCACACGCGGGACTCAGCAAGTCTCATGGCACCCGCATATCCGTCCTTCGAGTCCTTGCCAGTTTCTGTGTTCCTTCCTCCTGAGATGTTCCCACCAGCACCCGGAGGGTGCTCCTCCACTTCCTTTTCCCTGAGGGAGGGCGGTCACTGGCCTCACCTGGGGAGCAGGAGGAGGAATCTTTGAGCACACCCAGTGTTTGGGTTTCTTTTTTTTTTTAAGCACATGCAGATGTTCGGGGATCTATGTGCTAACACGACCATAGAAAACCCCACAGTAAATAAACGGGACAGATCAAAAAAAAATTTTTTTTTGCTTAATTGCTTCCGGTTGCAGAAGCACAGTGAATTGTATGTATCAAATGGCTGCCCACGGCTCTTCCTATGCCAAGTCTAGCCTACAGACACACCCAAAAAGGATTTTCTTTTCCGCACGTATGCAGCCTGAGTTGGAAAATGTGAGAAGCACTGTCGGCAACCTGGCTGTGGGTTCAGCTGAGAGAGCTCCCTCGTCCAGTGGCCTTTCCGTCACCGCACACTGATTTATTTTTTATTTTTTTGTTTTTTGAAGTTGGCTTAAGACATCATCCCAGGAGCCAGTTTAAGATAGGAAATCTCCCATTGCCTCCAGAAGAAGTCACCGCAAGAAGGCACTGGCGGGGGCGGGGGAGCACGTGATCTGGAGGCCCGCCCTGACCCAAGCGAGTGGAGAGGAGGGTGGGGAGGGTGGTGTCCTTAGCTTTTGCTGGAGATGGAGGGCCAGCTGGTAAGGAAGATCAGCCTTAGTTTGACAGAGCACCACCCCAGGAGGAGGAGGAGATTGGTGTGCGAGCGAGAGTTACGTAAAAGGGTGTTGTATTTGGCAGGGGAGTGAGAAATGAGTCACTGGTGAGCGGTGTTTTCTGACCTCGGGTTTTATCCACGTGGGAGGAGAGCTTGGCCAGCAGTGGAGTCGGGAGACTGCTGTCTACCCGGCCTGGGGGGCGGGTGTGAGAGCCGTTGCCATGACAATAAGAGGAAGGCAGGTGGCTCAGTCCCCTCTGCCCTTTGGCTGAAGCCATGCAAGGTCTGGATGTTGAGGCTTCCTAGCCTGCTTCAGGGAGAGGCTGCAGGCACTGCCAGTCGGCCATGCTTGGAGAGTGGGTGGTGTGGGGTCAGGGAATTTGAGGGACATCGCCCAGAAGGGCAGGCGGAGAAGGGAGCTTGGCCTCCGTGGTGGAAACACCTGGGCCAGAGTCCTAGCCCTGCTCTCGCCAATGGGGTGACCTTGGACTTTCTCAGGATGCTCAGAAACTCGGTTCTCTCATTTGGGAGTTAGAAGAACTGAGTCCCTTCCTTATGCAATTGTTGAGACGATTTAACGGTCACATAGGGCTAAGAGTGCGCCTCCCAGTTGAGTTGCAGGAATAGGACTGCCCAGCGCTGGTTTGCTGGAGGAAGGCCAGTCTACCCCATCTCTTCACCTCCCTCCGCAGGGCTCAGGGCAAAGTCCTAGACCTCCCTGCCCAGCTCCTGCACAGGAAGGAGGACAGGGCTTCTGCGACGGTTGGAGAGGGTGATTCACTGAAAGTGCCTCACTCAGGGCCCAGGCCATAGAAGGACCTCAAAAGGAGGTGGTGATTATTTATGTGAATGCAGTCTTTAGTATTTAAAATGCGCTTTGTTTTATTCAGTTTGTTTTCTATCAGAAATACAGCTTCTGTCTAGTGGTTGATGATCCAGTGGGCCTGGGAGAATGTGCTGTTTTATGTTCTTCTCGCATACAGTTCACTTCAGTCCCTCTCACCCTGTCTGTATTTGAGATAATTTCAGAGATCCAGGAGGGTGGGAGGCTTCCTTGCCTTGGGTTCAGTTCGGTTCGGTTGCTCAGTCGTGTCTGACTCTCTGCGACCCCATGAATCGCAGCACACCAGGGCTCCCTGTCCATTACCAGCTCCTGGAGTTCACTTAGACTCGGGTCCATCGAGTCAGTGATGCCATCCAGCCATCTCATCCTCTGTCGTCCCCTTCTTCTCCTGCCCCCAATCCCTCCCAGCATCAAAGTCTTTTCCAATGAATCAACTCTTCGCATGAGGTGGCCAAAGTACTGGAGTTTCAGCTTTAGCATCATTCCTTCCAAAGAAATCCCAGGGCTGATCTCCTTTAGGATGGACTGGTTGGATCTCCTTGCAGTCCAAGGGACTCTCAAGAGTCTTCTCCAACACCACAGTTCAAATGCATCAATACAGCCATCTCATCCTCTGTCGTCCCCTTCTTCTCCTGCCCCCAATCCCTCCCAGCATCAAAGTCTTTTCCAATGAATCAACTCTTCGCATGAGGTGGCCAAAGTACTGGAGTTTCAGCTTTAGCATCATTCTTTCCAAAGAAATCCCAGGGTTGATCTCCTTCAGAATGGACTGGTTGGATCTCCTTGCAGTCCAAGGGACTCGGTTGGTAGTATTTTTTTGTTTGCAGACAAGGGAGTCTTGCTCTCTTTGGGATCCTGCAGAGCCTTGCATGTTGTTTGTTATTTTTTTCAAAAGTTTTTCCAGCACATTTATGCTTACATCCTATTGGCCAGAATTGTGTAAGAGGCAGAGAAAGAAAGCAGCCTTTTATTAAAAAATTAAATATAATTATTAAGCTTTTAAATTATTGTATACTTGATTAACAATGTTGTGTTAGTTCAGGGGTACAGCAAAGTGATTCAGTTATACATAGATGTGTATCTATTCTTTTTTTAAAATTTCTTTTCCTGTTTAGGTTGTTACATAATATTGAGCAAAGTTCCTTCCTGCACCATAGTTTGTTTGGAGTTGAAAGCTTATAAAATTGTCTTTAATTGCACACCTGTTGGATGATAATGACCCAAGATCTCCTTTTAGCCAGTAACACTATAGATAAGCAATTCGCTTCAGTGTTCTTGTCTGGAGAATCTCATGGACAGGGTAGCCTGGTGGGCTACAGTCCATGGGATCCCAGAGTTGGAAACGACTGAAGTGACTTAGCATGATAGATAAGCAGTTAGTGCTGATAGCAGCTGGCTTCAGTGTGCTTGCTGAAGTCCCCAACAGATGAAGCATCCTGCTGATGTCCTGAGCAGATCACCTGAGCCAACTGAGCACCCAGCAGATGCTCACCCACATTGACTTAGTGATTAGCTTCTGTGTTCGTGTATATATCCTCTTTACATATACACATTTGCACAAGCATTTATTCAACAAGTATTTGAGTATCTACCCTGGGTTATTTACTAGGCTGGGGCTGGTGAGGAGACAGATGTTAAACAAATGAATGCAAACACTTAAGGAGTGGCAAGAGTTCNTAGTGATTAGCTTCTGTGTTCGTGTATATATCCTCTTTACATATACACATTTGCACAAGCATTTATTCAACAAGTATTTGAGTATCTACCCTGGGTTATTTACTAGGCTGGGGCTGGTGAGGAGACAGATGTTAAACAAATGAATGCAAACACTTAAGGAGTGGCAAGAGTTCCAAAGAATTGTATCTGGGAGAGTAGCAGGGATGGGGTTGCGGACGCTCATTTAGGTGGGGGAGCTGGGAGACCTTATTGAGGAAGAGACTTCTTTCTGAGAGGGGAAGAGGAGTTTATCACATTGAAAAGGCAGAGAGAGAGAGAGAGATTTCCAGGCTGCGGAGGGTGTGAAGATTCTAGACAGGAATGAACCTGGACAGTTGGAGGAACTCTAGGAGAATCGGCCAAGGTGCTAGGAGGTGTTCAGAGAGGAAGGCAGGGGCCAGGTCATGCTGTGCACTTAGGGCCAAGTTCAGGATCTTAAGAGCTTATCACCAGGGCTCTGGGGAGGAGTTCATGGATTTGTGGCAGGGGAGTGTCAGGAGCCAGTTTATGTTTCTAGAAGATCACCCGTGAAGGCTGTGAAAATGAGAGTAGAGATGAAGAGATTGGAGAGGTTCTGGCGTGGCCATGGGGAGGCTAGTTAGAGGCATGTTGGAGAGGTGAGACCTCAAGCCAGCTGGGACTGAGTGAGAATGAATAGGTAGTGAGGACGTGGAGAGCCTACAGGTGTAGGCCAGTTATCAAAGGGAACAAACACAGGGCTGAGGGCAGGGGAGGCTTGGCGTCTGTGTCTGTCCGTGTGGAAGGCGACTGTGGCTGAGGTTAGGGAGCTGAAGCCAGCTCCTTGGTAAACGAACACGCACCCATCGCTGAATGGGGAGTTAAACAATACTAGCACTTCTAGAAGATTAGACATTCCTCTGGCTTTGTCTCCAGTTGCTGAGTAAGTTTGAGTGTGTTACTTGTCCTTCCCTGCTTTTCTCCCCACAACCTGGCAATTTTATGATTAAAAAAATAGATGATCTTTCTACAAATATTCTTCTTCCATAGAGTCATTTAGATGTGTTAATTTGGATCATTTTTATAAATTGAATTAGGAGAACTATGAGTGGGTATGTGGGAACATTTGTGGTGAGATTCTAAGCATTTGGTCTTTGATGATCACCAGCAAGCTGCTTTCAAACTGACTTAAATGGAAAGACATCCGTGATCAGCGTGCTGCCGGGGAGATGCGGAGCCTCTCCCAAGATATATGGGGGCGAGGCCTGATGGGGAGCGTCAGGCATGGCTAGAAGCCAACTTTCTGCATCTCAGCGGAATCCTTCTTTACCGGGTCTTCCTCATCACATGGGACTCTTCCTTTGTACCCATGGGGATCCGTAGAAAGATGCAAGAGAGTGACATATGGTCTGTCATCTGGGAACCCACGTGTAGCAGAATATGCTGGCCTGAAGATCAACAAGGAACATCACAGGGAGCCTGATGGAGTCTTGAAGAAATGATGGACTACCCAGTGACCAATCAATTGTTGAAGGGAAATGACAGCATAAACAGGACCATGGAATTGAAAATTACTCCAAAGATCAGTGAAGAGGCATCTGCCTCTTGAAGGCTGCTTGCAGTAGTGCTGACTTATATCCTGACAAATCATTAGTGTGTTCAGATAAAAGAATGCCAGAGACTAACATTTTGGGCTTGAACATGTTTGCTTTTTTTTTTTTTTTTTTTACTTTCATTCCTTTGTCATCTTGTTTGGCTCTCCTAAGTCCTGATCTGCCTGCCAAGGTGAACCTAAAATCATGTACTTGGGCTTCCCTAGTGGCTCAGATGGTAAAGAATCTGCCTGCAATGCAGGAGACCCCAGTTCATTTCCTGGGTTGGGAAGATCCTCTGGAGAAGGGAGGGGCTACCCACTCCAGTATTCTTTCATGAACAGAGGAGCCTGGCGGGCTACAGCCCATGGGGTCACAAAGAGTCAGACACAACTGAGTGACTAACAGTTAACACTTAACGGTTTACAAATTTATTGGCCAAAGAGATGAGAGAACTCCGGGGTTAAAGACTGTAGTTTGCATATTTGGGTTGTGAAGAGATGCCTGGATTCTGGAAAGGGTATTTCAGCATTTTGGTCTTTGAGGTCAATAAATCATAGTGTTTTTCTTGTGGGTTCTTAAGGTCCCAGTTTTCTAAGTGTGGTACCTTCATGAGGTGGTGTCATGGGAATCCACCTGCCAATGCAGGAGATACGGGGTCGATCCCTGGCTTGGGAAGATTCCCTGGAGAAGGAAATGGCAACCCATTCTAGTATTCTCGCCTGGAGAATTCCATGGACACAGGAGCCTGGTGGGTAACAGTTCACGGGGTCGCAGAGAGTAAGACACACCTGAGCAACTAAACAGACCGCCTCACGAGGACCCTGCCCACCCTGCTCCTCCTGGTGATTAGCTCTTGCCTGGCTAAGATTTAGCCCCTTGGCTCTTTCAGGGTTGAACCTTCTTGGTGAAGCTTGTCTCCTCATCCCTAAATGTGTAAATACAAAGTGTCATCATGTAACGGTGTTTATCTCTCTTTCTATCTTTGAGGAAGTATAAAAAGGTATCAGTATCCTCATACCTTCTCATCACCTCCCTAAATCACACATCCTATGGTGTAGGCGCTCCGGATATGCAAAAATAGGAATCTCATGCAAGTTCATATGGTGCCTGAGAGCTTTACCTTTAAGCCGTTTCCCCAAGCTTCTGGATCTAATTAGAAATCAAATGTCAGCGTGGTGCCTCTTTTTGGTGATGAGCCCTGAATTCCCTTCTTCCAGCTCCTCCAGACTTAAAATGTGGAAGCTGCAGCACACTTTGCCTTCTCATCTCATGCCTTTTATTCGGGGCTTTGAAGTAGAGAGTATCCAGTAGGATGTGCAGTTATGTAAGGGGACCCTCACAGCTCCTGAGTTAGCTTTTAGTTGCTTTTTTACCAGTTGCTTCTCTCACCCACATCAGCAGATAAGAGCACACCAGCAAACCCTTCATTTGTAAGTTAGTATCAGCAACTTGGAAATAATCCCCACTTAAATGCTATTTCTGTTGCAAGGCAGAGCTGTGTTCCCTCCCTGTTATGTGACCTGAGGTCAAACTATGGTGGAGGTAAGGAAGACAATGGCGACCTCCTTCAAAAGGTCCCATGCATGCACTGCTGTGCTCAGTGCCCCCAGCCCTGCAGCAGGCCACCGCCAACCCGCGCCTCTGCCTGAGACTCCTGGACACTCACGGGCAAGTCTGGGTCGGTCTCTTGTGGGGTCACTGCTCCTTTCTCCTGGGTCCTGGTGCCCCCAAGTTTCTATTTGTGCCCTCCAAGAGTCTGTTTCCCCAGTCCTGTGTCAGTTCTGGTGGCTCTATGGTGGGTTAATGGCGACTTCCTCCAAGAGGGCTATGCCATACCCAGGTCTGCTGCTACTGCTGCTAAGTTGCTTCAGTCATGTCCGACCCTGTGCGACCCCATAGACGGCAGCCCACCAGGCTCCCCCATCCCTGGGATTCTCTAGGCAAGAATACTGGAGTGGGTTGCCATTTCCTTCTCCAGTGCATGAAAGTGAAAAGTCAAAGTGAAGTCGCTCAGTCATGTCCAACTCTTCGTGACCCCATGGACTGCAGCCTATCAGGCTCCTCCATCCATGGGATTTTCCAGGCAAGAGTACTGGAATGGGGTGCCATTGCCTTCTCCATACCCAGGTCTACTGCACCCAAAGCCCCTACCACCACAGCAGTCCACTGCTGACCTGTACCTCCTCAGGAGACACCCAAACAAACAAACAAAAAACCAGTTCTGTCTCAGACTGTGGAAGCTGGAATCAAGACTGCCAGGTGTAATATCAATAACCTCAGAAATGCAGATAACACTACCCTTATGGCAAGAAAGTGAAGAACTAAAGAGCATCTTTGCTCAGTCACTTCAGTCATGTCTGACTCTTTTGATCCCATGGACTGTAGCCCCCTAGTCTCCTCTGTTCATGGGATTCTCCAGGCAAGAACACTGGAGTGAGTTGCCATGCCCAGTTCCAGGGGATCTTCCTGACTCAGGGAAAGAACCCAGATCTCCTAAAGCTCCTGCATCGCAGGCAGATTTCTTACTGCTGAGCCACCCGGGAAGCCCGTAGAGCCTCTTGATGAAAGTGAAAGAGGAGGAGAGTGAAAAAGTTGGCTTAAAACTCAACATTCAAAAAACTAAGATCATGGCATCTGGTCCCATCACTTCATGGCACATAGATGGGGAAACAGTGGAAACAGTGTCAGACTCTATTTTTTTTTTGGTCTCCAAAATCTCTGCAGATAGATAGTGATTGCAGCCATGAAATTAAAAGATGCTTGCTCCTTGGAAGAAAAGCTATGACCAACCTAGACAGCTTATTAAAAAGCAGAGACATTACTTTGTCAACAAAGGTCCATCTAGTCAAGCTATGGTTTTTCCAGTAGTCACATATGGATGTGAGAGTTGGACTATAAAGAAAGCTGAGTGCCGAAGAATTGATGCATTTGAACTGTGGTGTTGCAGAAGACTCTTGAGAGTCCCTTGGACTGCAAAGAGATCCAACCAGTCCATCCAAAGGAAACCAGTCCTGAATATTCATTGGAAGGACTGATGCTGAAGCTGAAGCTCCAATACTTTGGCTACCTGATGCGAAGAACTGACTCATTTGAAAAGACTCTGATGCTGGGAAAGATTGAAGGTGGGAGGAGAAGGGGACAACAGAGGATGAGATGGTTGGATGGCATCACCAACTCAATGGACGTGAGTTTGAGTAAACTCCAGGAGTTGGTGATAGACAGGCCTGGAGTGCTGCAGTCAATGGGGTCACAAAGAGTCGGACACGATTGAGCGACTGAACTGAAATGCTATTAGATGTTGGGGTAAAGTTTCAGAATGCCCCATGAAGGCAGAGTTAAATCATGAGGAGTGGAACTGGAGGTGGTTTTGAGCAGTGGACATCTGGGACTGTGTGGTGTAGATAGGAGGGGATGGAGTTGTCTCTCCTGGGTACAGGGTTCTGCCCCACACACCCATCTACACAGCTACACACCCTAGAGGAGGAAGGGTCCCATTAGTGTGGACTGATTAGCTGATTGGACAAAGTAGACAGATCCACAAAAAGTACCGTATTGGGTAGAGAGTTCCAGTTTTAAGCATGAAAAGAGTTCTGGAGTTTCAGATGGTGTTTGCATGTTATTATGAATGCTTTTAATACCATTGAGCTGTATACTTCAGAATGGTTGAGAGGGTGAATTTTAGGTCATGTATACTTTACTACAATAAAAAAATCAGAAAAAAAAAAGAAATTGAGATTACATTGCTGTGAAATTGCATTTTCAAATGTTTTAGTCTGTATATGCTTAAGAGGTTTTGTTTTAAGCTTTTGTTAATGTGAAAGTCACTCAGCTGTGTCGAACTCTTTGCAACCCCGTAGACTATATAGTCCAGGAATTCTTCAGGCTAGAATACTGGGGTATGTAGCTGTTCCCTGCTCCAGGGCAGCTTCCCAACCCAGGGATCGAACCCAGGTCTCCCGCATTGCAGGCAGATTCTTTCCAACCTGAGCCACCAGGGAAGACCAAGAATACTGGAGTGGGTAGCCTATCCCTTTTCCAGGGGATTTTCCCAGCCTGGGAGTGAACTGGGGTCTGCTGCCTTGCAGGCAGATTCTTTACCAACTGAATTACCAGGTAATGTTTACATTAGAAATGAAAATAGATACATTTCAAATTAATCATTAATTCATTTAAACTAACGATAATAATCTCATACCATGTTAACATAAATGGTATATTTTTATGAAAAATAACTATCTTTTTTAAACAAAAAATTATAAGTGACATTATTTTACACTTTTACAAATTTATTTGTCTAGGTTAATAGAACACAATGGAATGCTTAGCTTTGCTTCTCAACTAAGTCTGTTATGTTCTCAAACATCCTATATCCTCTGGAAAACTCCATAGGACACTTGTGAGAGAAAGAGAAGGAAACAGGAAAATAACATCTTAGTTTATTATGAAAACAGTTCTGACCTCATGTACCCTTTAAAGAATCTTAGGAACCCCAGAGGTCCCTGACAACACTTTGAGAACTACTTGGCTGGCTTGTGTGTGTGCTGAGCCATGTCCGACTCTTTGCAACCCCATGGACTGTATAGCCCGTCAGGCTCCTCTGTCCATGGGATTTCCCAGCCAAGAAGAATGGAGTGTGTTGCTATTTCCTCCTCCAAGGATCCTCCTGACCTAGGGATCAAACTCACATCTCCTACATTGGCAAGTGGATTCTTCACCACTGAGCCATCAGGGAATCGCTTGAGAACCACTGCTATAGAATAAATCCACAGCCAGAGTAACTTTTGGTTATGTCATATGTTTTTGTCTCTTTTCACGTCATACTATCTGATTTTGGACCTTCACAATTCCCTGTATTGTTGATCTACGATTTCAAGTGAAAAAACTAGGTGGCTCTGAAAAAGAGAAGTATCATATCATTTGTTGTTTTCAAGCGTGCATTCCTATTTACTGTGGAGTGAGGACTTCTGCTTAGAAGGTCAGGCAGAAAGTCTGCACTGGTCCAGAGATGGTGCCAAAAGCCATCTCTGGGGCTCTGTCCATGTCACTGCTTGCTTGCCAGAGGGCTTGGGGTCTCTCCTTTTCTTCTTTCCTGTTCTACCCCACCTTGTTCTGTCTTGTATGGAGAACTCTGAAACTCAGAGAGAAGTGAACACCCTTAAGATGTAGACTGGAGAAAGGAGAGGTGCGCGAATTAATTTTAATAGTCAAATAGAAAACTCTTGTTTAACTCACTTTTTAATGAAACAGTAACAATAACAATTGATGAAAGCAACCACAGGATTGGAGACAATATTTGTTCTACCCATATCTGACAAAAGAAATTCTAGGGCATTTTAGGAATTTTTAATTTCTATGCTAGTCTACAGTTTGAATTTGTGACAGGTATATATGATCATAAGGCTTCCCTGGTAACTCAGACAGTAAAGAATCTGCTTGAAATGTAGGAGACCCAGTTTCAATCCCTGGGTTGAGAAGATCCCTTGGCGAAGGGAATGGCAACCCACTCCAGGATTCTTGCCTGGAGAATTCCAAACTGGGATTTCCCAGGTGGTGCTAGTGGTAAAGAAACCACGTGCCAATGCAGGAAATGTAAGAGACACAGATTTGATCAGTGCGTTGGGACAATCCCCTGGAGTAGGAATGGCAACCCACTATGGTATCCCACTACTGCCAACGGTGTGTTTGGACTTCTGTGGTGGCTCAGACAGTAAAGCGTCTGTCTACAATGTGGGAGACCTGGGTTCATGCCCTGGGTTGGGAAGATCCCCTGGAGAAGGAAATGGCAATCCACTCCAGTACTATTGCCTGGAAAATCCCATGGACAGAGGAGCCTGGTAGGCTACAGTCTATGGGGTCGCAAAGAGTCGGACACGACTGAATGACTTCATTCACTCACTTATAGTATTCTTGCCTGTGAATCCCACGGACAGATGAGTCTGGCAGGCTATAGGGTCACACAGAGCTGGACATGACTGAAGCGACTTAGCATGCACACATATGATCAAAGGGAAGAGTTTATAATCAAATATGGGGATCTCTATGTTATTGGCATTTTTGTTATTTGAGTGTTAAGTATTTACTCTAGGGTTGGCAGTTTATTTCTATGAAGGGCAAGATAGTAGTATTTTAGAATTTGAGGACCGTGCATTTTTGGTTATATCTACAAATGGTCCTGACATGATATTTTGACTTACTGTTTTTCAACTTTATGATGGTGTGAAAGCAATACAGACTCAATAGAAACTATACTTTGAATCTTGAATTTTGTCTTTTTTCTGGGCTCGGGATATGCCATTAGATTCTTTCTCATGATGTTGGGCAGTGGGAGCCAGCTGCATCTCCCACTCAATCACATGATTCTGACTCGCACCCCCTGGGGATCTCATTATTTTATAATTTTTTTATATTGATAAAGTTTGGAGTGAGTCATAGTGGATAGTTCTTGGCAAAATGTTAAAAAAAAAAACCTCCCGGCTTGGTTTCCAGGAGCTGGATGTGGATATTTGTGAGGCATAAAAACATTTTTTCTCCCTTCCAAATAATGGATTAGATGTTACATAAACCATCATATTTAAACTGTTAAGTGAAACTTCTTTTTTCACTCCATGAAATAAATAGTCTCTGTGACAACTTACTACAGCAATAGACATTTGGCTGTCTCAGAGTTTTGTTGTAAATATGTTGAGGATTTATGATTTAGCAAAATCTGTGACTTCTAGCAGCAATAGATGATTTTCTACAATCCTTTGGAAAGACCTTGATGTATCAGGGGCACAGACTAGGTAGAAATGATAACTTGGTCAAACATTCCCATCCCACATCCTGGAGCCTCAAGGGAAGACTGTTATGTAAAGGCACCCTCTGAGCAGGCTTCTCCACTCTTGAGCAGGAAAATCCTTGTGGCTTTTTTTTACCGTTAGGTAGAACATTCATTTATCAGGATCCCACCAGGCATGTCCCACTTGCCTGCTGTGTATTGGGTGCTGATATCACTGTGTGTCGGTGATAATGCTGAGAAGTACAGGTCTGTAAGCACCGAGTATCGTGCCTGTGTAACTAGAGATGTGTGCGTGGAAGTGTGGGCACGTGAACATGTGTGCAGTGCCTCAAAAGAGAGTGTCCTGGAAGAGATGACACTGGAGCTCGTTTCTTGAAGACCGAACAGGAATTAACTGCAAAAGGAGGGAACCAAGGGGACAGCTTCAGTGAGATTTGGGAAAGAGAGTGTACCCTGTGGCTGGGGATGGAAAGGAATATGTCGCAGCCCAGGAAGAGGGGTTGGAAGTAGATGGGGGAGACAGTGGTCAGAGATACAGGTGGGGATGTTCTGGCTTTGACATCTATGGAAGGAAGTTTGAACTCTGTCCTGAACACACTGGGGAGCTCCTGTAGGTTATGGAAAGTGTAGACACATTCTGACATGTAGTTTAGAAAAGTCTCTGGCTGTTTGTGGAGAGGGAAGGGGTGTTCGTGAGAAGTAGGGGTGAGATGATGTCACTGACTTGACTACAAGTGGGATTTGGGGCATTAGGAACCTCAGTCACCCACAGAGGTAATTTGACCTGTTCCTTGAGACCTGAAATTCCTTAGACTTCTGCAGTATTCATGTTGTTGTTGTTCAGTTGCTCAGTCCTGTCCCACTCTTTGTGACCCCATGGACTGTGGCCCACCAGGCTCCTCTGTCCATGGGATTTCCCAGGCAAGAGTACTGGAGTGGGTTGTCATTTCCTCCTCCAGGGGATCTTCCTGCCCCAGGGGTTGAACCCGAGTCTCCTGCATTGGCACGTGGCTTTCTTTCCACTGAGACACCGGGGAAGCCCGTACGTTATTCATACTTATATTTATATTTATAGTTCTAAGGTTGAGAGTAGACAACTCTGTGGGAAAGTTGAATGGACTTTTCAGCCACACATCAGTTTCCTCTTCCTGCAGCCCTCTCATTTCCTTTGGGTAATTATCCTCCCCGTCTGGTTGTTGTCTTGGTGGGATGGTGGTTGTTAAGGATGCCCCTGAGATTCCTTCTGCTCCAGTCCAGCCATGGGATGAACAGACAGTTCGCCCAGCCTGTCAGGCGTCTGTCAGTGGAGGGACGGCAGGATGGAGGAGCCTCCTGGTGTGTTCCTTGCTCTCTCTGACTAGACCGCTGCTTCTGTCAGTTGTTTCTGTCTCTGTGTCCTTCAGAAGTGCCCTGGCTCCTGTCTGTGGCCACGTGCGCATCTTCAGGCTTCTCTTTGGCCCACAGAGCTTCAAAGAGCCTTCTGTCTGACACAGATTGGATTTGTCAGTGAGCCAGCCCAGGTGCTATTGTTTGTATCCAAAGAGCCCTTGGTGTTGTGAGAAGTGTCCAGAGGCCTCACTTCATACCTGAGCACGAAGACTAACCTCACAGCACTTCCTACTGGTTTTGAAAGGGGAACAGGGCAAACGCAAGAATGGTGTTGGCTGGAAGTGAGTGACGGGTGTGCTGAAAGAGACACAGGAGACTAAAGCTCTGCCGGTGAATTTTGCTGGCCTCTCATTATTGCTGTGGGTGAACCTAATGCAAGTGTGTCTACCTCGGGGGCTGGGGTGGGGGTCAACGTAGCATCAAAGAAATGGGTCAGTCTCTGTATACTTAGAATTCCAGGTCTTACTCAGATGACACCCAGAGCTCTGGCAATGCTTAACGATAAAATAGAATAATAAGTATTTATATAATGCTGTTCTTAGGTGGTGCAATGGGAAAGAATACACCTGTCAATGCAGGAGATGTGGGTTTGATCCCTGGGTGGGGAAGATCCCCTGGAGGAGGAAATGGCAGCCCACTCCAGTATTCTGGCCTGAAAAATCCCATGGACAGAGGTGCCAGGTGGGCTGCAGCCTATGGAGTCACGAAAGAGTCAGACATGACTGAGCCCGTGTGGCCTTGGTCTTAGATTAAGTTTTGGGCAGATTCAGACTCAAGCAGTGTGGATCCAGAGTTTATCCTGAAGGCCTGGGGGCCATCAGAGCATGTTAAGGTTGTACATTTTATTTATTTATCTTTTTTCCTTTTTTTTTTTTTAAAAAGAACTTAAATTGGAGGATAATTCTTCACGATGTTGTGTTGGTTTCTGCTATACAACAGTGTGAATCAGCCATAAGTGTACATGTGTCCCCTCCCTCTTGAACCCACTCCCTCCCATATCCCACCCCCTCTAGGTTGTCACAGAGCACCAGTTTGAGTTCCCTGTGTTATACAAGGCTGTGCCTTTTAGAAGGTAGCTTTAGCTTGGATGGAAGAATGAATCTGAGAGTAGAGAATGTGGACAGGCCTGGGTGGGGAAACCGTGGAAAACACTGTGTGTCTGAATTGAGGCGGAGGCAGGGGAGAGAGGGGAAGGAAAGGGACTTGAGAGATGTTTGGGAACAGAGGATGAAGGGAAAGTGTACACGTGTTTTATTTCAAGGTCCCATTAGGACATTTGAATGGATACATCCAGTAGGCAGTTCCATGAATCCACAAGGTAGAAGGGGGCTGTGGGCTGGAGATTCACACCTGAGCTCTTAGATCGAGTGAAATTTTCAGGGAGAAGAATAGCGAGATGAGAAACCCACGGGATGGGGGAAATGACACAAATTTGAGGTCCATAGGCTGTATCCAGGCTACAGATCTGTTGATTTGGCTAACAGTATTAAAACATTAACCACGAAATTGATGACATTGAAAAAGTTGGGAAAGTTCCTGTAAAAATAAGATTAATGGATATCCTTGACAGTGTGGGGTCATCTGGCCACCTGATGCTCACAGATGAGGGGCAGTGATTCTTTTCTGGCAGGACTGGTGCTCTCCAGGTTGTCACAGTGGCCAGGTGACCTCCTTTCTCATCTTACCTAATCCCTGCAGGTATTTTATTTTGTGAACTCAGATTTAAGGTTTGGGAAGAAGCAGAGTCTCATAGGAAACCAAGAATAAGTAGCCAGAGAAGTGGTATCAGGGAACTGCAAGGGCTGGGAGGTGGGCAGTGACAAAGGCCTTCAACAGCAGGTCACCCAGAGATGTGACGTGAACTTCGGCTTTGGTTATTTGGAGGTGCCTTTAGCAAAACACTTAGTGCAGCATTAGGGCAAGTATTGCAGGAGAAGCAAGGATGAGTGTAAAAACTGTTTTCGAAAAGCTGTGTTGCAAGGAGGAATTTGGAAGATTTTTTGTATTTTATTTTTTAGTTTATTTGACTGTTCCTGGTCTTAGTTATGACACGGGGGATCTAGTTCCCTGACCAGGGATTGAACCTGGGCCCCCTGCTTTGGGAGTGTGGAGTCTTATCCACTGGACCACCAGGGAAGTCCCTATTTTGTGTTATTTTTTAATATGTGAGTGACTTGAGTGTGTCTGTATAGGGATGTATGTGATATAAAATAGTACTTCTTTTATTTGTCCTTGACTTACCTTTTATAACTGCAAGAAGTCCAGTCTTATGTTGCCTGGTTGGCAGATTATCCTACAAGAGAAAGGTTGTTCTTATTAAAACCACACACTCCTGGGGTGTAGCATGGAGTGAGGTGCTTTATATGTCTATGAAGATAGCGCTATGAGCTTCAGATTTTATCAATATTAAAGGCAGCTTTGCTATTTTAATAGATAAGCAGCAAAGCCTTCAAACGGGTAATTCTGCATTTTAAAAGCAGCAGGTTAAGTCAAGCAGTATCCATGTAGTGATTTCTTACGTGTGTTTACTCATGCTTTTGTAAGCTGTCCAGTTCCTTTTTAAAATCATTTGCCAGGTGAAATCTGTGTGATGGTCATATCAGCCAGCGTCACTTCTACTACATTCTGAGTTAGTGTGCCTTTATTGGTTGTATGCCATATGCCAGTTTTTCTATTTACTTTTTTGTATTTGTTATGCTATAACTTGATTCATAACTTGTATGTGTTAGAACTTATCTATTTTGTCTTTGATGTAAAACTCTTTTTATTAAGGAAAAAAATGTATCTCCCATCTGCAGTGGCTGATAAGTAAGCTCCTTTTCATCTGTGGTGACCACAGTTTCAAAAGCATATTTTGGAGATTTTTCTTTCCTCCTAGTGGGCAACAGAGACTTTCAAATTTGACATGGTGTGGAAGCAGCCAGTATCCAAGATATGTGATAAATGTCAACCAACTAATTGATTCATCAATCAATTAATTCAGTATGCAATTTTTGAGAACCTCATATGTGTCATGTGAGGTTCAAGGTGCTGGGGATACAGTGAAGCATAAGATAAAAATGTCTGCCTTTATGGGGCTCATATCCAAGTGGGGAATCAAACTATAAATAAGATAAAGAAACAAAGCATATGTCTCTATGTATTTTACAGATTAACAAATGCTAAGGAGAAAAAATACAGTAAGGAAGGGGGCTAGGAGTTTCATCGAGGGATATTTTAGATAGTGTAAACAAGGAAAGCATCATTGAGAAGCTGTTATTTGAGCAAAGACCTGAAGGATGTGAGGAAGAAGGATGAGGGATTCAATCACCTGGACACAGAGCATTCGAGGCACAAAGATCAACCAGTGCAAAGGCCCTGAGGCAGGAATGTGCTTCACTTGGCAGGATTAAGGACTGTTACAGAGACCAGTCCCTGCACTGGGATGATCCTTTGGAGAAGGAGATGTCAACCCACTTCAGTATCCTTGCCTGGAAAATTCCACTCACAGAGGAGCCTGGCGGGCTACAGTCCATGGGTCACAGAGCTGGACACAGCTGAGCAACTGAGCACGCAAAGAGACCAGTATGCCAGATGGCAGTGAGAGAGAGCGAGAGGCGTAGGAGATGAAATCAGATAGATCAGGCCAGGGAAGGGAAATTTTACTCTGAGTAAGATGGAAGTTACTACTGGAGTAACATGAAGTGATTTACAATTTTATATTCTTAACTTTTTTTGTACCATGGCATCCTTTGGCAGTCCTGGGACGTCTATGGACCACTTTTTAAAATAGCATTTTTAAATGCAAAAAAAGAAAAAAAAAAGCCATAGAATATAAAAGAATCCAACTGTATGGAAATACAGTTACCAGAATATTAAAACCAATTTATAACTTAGCAAATATGTTCTTCTCTATTAATTCATTAAAGACGATCTAGCCATTTTGGATCACTGCAGTTCCTAGTGCACTGTTCTACTCGGTGATAGCTTCTAATTTTTCAGATATTCTAGAACAGTGATAATGCCAAAGGGTTTTTTTTTTTTTTTTAATTTCTCTGACCACAGCTTTGACTAGATGGACCTTTGTTGGCAAAGTAAAGTCTCTGATTTTTAATAAGCTGTCTGCTACTGCTGCTAAGTCACTTCAGTTGTGTCCGACTCTTTGCGACCCCATAGATGGCAGCCCACCAGGCTCCCCCGTCCCTGGGATTTTCCAGGCAAGAGTACTGGAGTGAGGCCCCATTGCCTTCTCCAACAAGCTGTCTAGGTATCTAGGTTGGTCTTAACTTTATTTCCAAGGAGCAAGCATCTTTTAATTGCATGGCTGCAGTCACCATCTGCAGTGATTTTGGAGCCCCCCAAAAGTAAAGTTTGTCACTTTTTCCACTGTTTCCTCATCTATTTGCCATGAAGTGGTGAGACCAGATGCCATGATCTTCATTTTCTGAATGTTGAGCTTGAAGCCAAATTCTTCACTGTCCTTTTTCACTTTCATCAAGAGGCTCTTCAGTTTCTCTTCACTTTCTGCCATAAGCGTGGTATTATCTGCATATCTGAGGTTATTGATATTTCTCCTAGCAATCTTGATTCCAGCTTGTGCTTCTTCCAGCCCAGTGTTTCTCGTGAGGTACTCTGCATATAAGTTAAATAAGCAGGGTGACAATATACAGCCTTGATGTACTCCTTTTCCGATTTGGAACCAGTCTGTTGTTCCATGTCTGGTTATAACTGTTGCTTCTTGACCTCCACAAAGATTTCTTAGGAGGCAGGTAAGTTTGTCTGGTATTCCTATTTCTTTAACAATTTTCCACAGCTTGTTGTGATCCACACAGTCAAAGGCTTTGGCATAGTCAAAGCTATGGTTTTTCCAATAGTGATATATGGATGTGAGAGTTGGACTATAAAAAAAGCTGAGTGCTAAAAATTGATGCTTTTGAACTGTGGTGTTAGAGAAGACTCTTGAGAGTACCTTGGACTGCAAGGAGATCCTACCAGTCCATCCTAAAGGAAATTAGTCCTTAATAGTCATTGGAAGGACTGATGCTAAAGCTGAAACTCCAATATTTTGGCCACCTGATTCGAAGAATTGACTCATTTGAAAAGACTCTGATGCTGGGAAAGATTGAAGGCGGGAGCAGCAGGGGACAACAGAGGATGGGATGGTTGGATGGCATCACCAACTCAATGAACATGAGTTTGAGCAAGCTCCAGCAGTTGGTGATGGACAGGGAAGCCTGGCATGCTGCAGACCATGGGGTCACAAGGAGTCAGACATGACTAAACGACTGAACTGAAAGCTGGATTTCTGACTGTTCCTTGTGACTGAATAGTTCAGGACACCTGGGGTGTGGTCTCATGTTTCAGCAGATTCTCTGTATGGCCACATGCAATCCATTTTGCTTCTATAGAGACATCTCTCACCTGGGTAACTCCCAGCTCACCAAGGTGTGGACAGTACAAGTTCTTCATATTCTGAGAAGAAAGAATCTATTTAAATATGTCCAGGGACTTCCCTGGCAGTCCAGTGGTTAAGACTCTGAGCTTCCACTATTGGGGAATCCCTGGTTGGGGAACTAAGATCCCACAAGTCACAAGGTACAGCCAAAAAAAAAAAAAAAAGTAAAATCAAGAAGTCTAGGTCACATGGCTACATCTTGGGCGAGTCCAGCCATTTTCTGCTCTCTGCCTACTATGGCGTTTTAGTCCCCTCATTTTAGATGAGTTCTTTCCTCTACTTGGAGAGCAGCCTTACTCTCAACTGTTCTCCTTTGCTTGTTCGTATCTGACCCAACTCTTAGGGCTCAGCTCTGATACACCTGGTCAGGCAGTGTCCCTGCTTCCCCGTCCCACGGGACCCTTTGCCTCCTCTGAACTGCAGCACCGTCTCAGTATCTCCTCTTGTATTGGTATTCTGCCTTGGGTTTGCAGTTGTTTGTTTACCTATTACTCTCCTCCAGCATTGTCTAAGCTCCTTAAGCACAGAGGGCAAGAGCCATGTTGTGTTTTGTCTTCCGTTATTTTCAGGACAGGCCTGCCTTAAAGCAGACGGAATGAAAAGCAGAAGCTTATAATCCTACATATGACGCCAGAGCACGTCGGCAGAGGGCCCTGTCTCACCTGGACCTGTAAGTTGACTTAATGTCTGCTCGTCTGTCTCTCCTCCCTTCCCAAATACTGACCAAGGCTGCTTATGACCTTTTATTTTCCCAAGTAGAAATAACTTTTTTCTTCAGTATTTGTAATACTGTAAAGAAATTCACAGAATGCTGAGAGATACAGAATAGAAGGCAAAAATCACCCCAAATTCCATCATTCAGAGAGAACATGTTTAGCATTTTGGGGCATATTTGTATAGTTTTTTTTTTTCCATTTCATAAAGGCAGACATAGTTTATAAAGATCAGATCATGACACTGTTGTATTATAATTATTTTCTTCTCTTACTTACCATTTTGTGACTTACTTTTCCTGAATCTCTGGGCAGTGGAGTCCAGTGGATGAACATGGCTTTAGAGCATAGTTGTTTGAATTTAAACCATCAAACCATCACTTAGGAGCTACTGACTCTGGAGAGTTAGTTACCTTCTCTGTTTGCCAGTTGCTCCCCCTGTAAAATGAACCCAGTGGAAATACTACTGGTCCAAGTGTTGTGAGGATTAAATGGGTTCAGGTGTGAACACTTAGAGAGGAGCCTGACTTGGTATGCAGAGCTGTTATGACCATGTAGCGGTTTTAATGGCCACAGAGTATTCTTTGGCATGGCCCGCTCCTAATCTTATTTCACCATTCCCCTATGGATGGACTTTTAGGTTGCTTTTTTACTCTTATGAATAATTAATGATTCAGTGACATCGTTGTATCCACATCCTTGGACATGTGTCTGATTTATTTCCTCAGGATACATTCCAAAAGGTGAAGCTGTAGGATTCTGTGATATACCTTACTAGTGTCCTCCAGATTTCCTTTATCAATTGACACTGCTACCATCATTGCATGATAGATTTCCGGCCCCCGCCTCCAGCCCTGTACCCACAGAACTTAGCTTTCAGTTGATCATTTTATCCCTGTGTTAGTGTAGATATTGGATGCATCAGTCATGTCATTGCAAATGTGGGGACAGATAAGACTGAACTCAAAGTCTAAAGTCCCCAGGTGGGATGATTTTCCTGTTTCCTGGCTGCAGGCTGAACCCCTGCTTGTCAGCCGTGAAGCTGGGGGACTCCTGCAAAGTGGAGGCAGCCAGGGCATTCCTCCCTGGGGCCAGTGGGATGGTGGCAGTCGTGGAGGAGGACCACACTAGGGTCAGTGGCAGTGTGGTTTTGCTTTTCCTTATGAGGTGCACAGCCTTCCACAGGACCCTCCTTACCTTCCTGTTTGTGGGTTGTGTTTGAAGATGACTCAGCAGCTGCCTGCTGCCTTTTACTGCTCCCCAGGGGAGGTCGTCTAGGAACAGAACCCTGGGGGAGGACAGTGGTGTTCAGTTACCACGCTTGCAGCCCTTGGGATTTCTGGGGATGCTATTGCATTCACCCATTCTGGATGGCCAAGAGAAGTATAATTTGTATTAACCTTTCAAATATCATTTAGAGGCCTTGCTTTAGCAAGCACTTACTGGTTTTCTGTCTGAATACCAGAATTCCTATCAATTTATTTTTAATTCCTCAATATTTTAGACCCTGGAAAGCTTTCATTTTCCTCTTGAAACAGAGCAAAAGGAAGGAAAAAAAAAATGCTTTGTTAATTTAAGGATTTTTTGTATTGACTTAAGGTATTTCATTTTTAATGGCCTCTATATTTTATATTTTAGGCTTCCCTTGTGGCTCAGGTGGTAAAGAATCCACCTGCAATGCAGGAGACCTGGGTTTGATCCCTGGGTTGGAAAGATCCCCTGGGGAAGGGAAAGGCTACCCACTCCAGTATTCTGGCCTGGAGAATTCCATGGACTGTATAGTCTGTGGGGTCACAAAGAGTCAGATATGACTGAGTGACTTCACTATCACTTTCATATTTTATTCATTTATTATTTTATTATTGGAGTATAATTGCTATAAATGTTGTATTAGTTTCTGCTGTACGACAAAGTGAATCATCTATATTTATATCTGTATATATATACACATATATCCCTTCCCTCTCGAGCCTCCCTCTCACTTCCCCCATCCCACCCCTCCAGGTCATTAGAGCACCAGCTTCCTGTGCTACTCAGCAGCTTCCAACTAGCTGTTTTACACATGGTAGGTATATATATCAGCGCTAGTCTCCCACCCTCCCCTTCCCACTCTGTGTCCACATGTTCATTCTCCACTGAAATTTGATAATTTGGAAAAAATAAATCATTTGGAGATAGATATTCTTAGTAAACTACTTTCTGAATTGACTAGACAGGGTTGTATTATTCTGATTGCGTTGGATTATAGGATTTAAATATGATTTTACTGGCACATTAAATTCTACTATGGTGGCCTGATAGTGTTATTTTAGCTTTATTTAAGCAAAACCCTTGACCACAGTTCTTACTAATGAAGCAAGCTAGAGGCAGGGTCAGTGTTTACCTTTTCTTTGTACTTGAATCGCATCATTACTCTTAGATTTTATGGGAAATTGGTCTGTAGATGATGAATAGGGGCAAGACTACCAAACTGATATTTTGTGGCAGATCAGAGTTTCCACCAGATTGGCAGATTTGATTAGGAGTGAGTATGGCCAGCAGGAGCACCCAGCCCACAGGAAGCAGGCCATATAGTTGAAACTGTATGAATGTGTGGCCCTGGGTGTTATTCTAGCACTGAAAATGTTAGCAAACAGAAGACCGACTCGCTGAGAAAATCACTAATCTTTACACTAGACTCAAGATTCAAGTTGTGTGATGCATACTTTGACTTTCAACAAAAGGTTAACCTTGCTTTTATCTTTCCTCATTTGCAAAATTTTGCTTGTCTGACACCAGAAATGCCAGCACTGATTCTAAAAGAATATGTGTTTTGGGGAAATTTCCCCAACCCCTGTCAGCAATGAAGTATTAGTACAATCTGTCGTTCTGACCTTTCTGAACTTCCAGCTCCCATATCGGTGTCTGAGGTGTTTTTCACGCTGCTTGTTGATTTTGCTCTGGGGGGACATTTGGCGGTGTCTGGAGACATTTTGGTTGTCACACCCTGGGGGGCAGGAAGGAGGTATACTGCTGGCATCTAGCAGGTAGCGTCCAGTGCATGGGTGCATACTCAGTCGCTCAGTCATGCCTGACTCCTGTGACCTCATGGTCTGTAGCCCACCAGGCTCCTCTGTCCATGGAATTTCCCAGGCAAGAATACTGGAGTGGGTTGCCATGCCCTTCTCCAGGAAGGATCTTGCTCCTTTCAGGCATCTTCCAACCCAGGGATCACACCTGTGTCTCCTGCATTGGCAGGTGGATTCTTTAGGACTGAGCCACCTGGGAAGCCTTTGGGTAGAGGCCAGAGATGCTGCTGAATGTCCTGTAGTGCATAGGACATCCCCCAGGAAAAAAAGAATTATCTGGCCTCAAAATGTCAGTGGTGCTGAGGCTAAGAGTCCCTGCTATAGAAGTTTGCAAGGTCAGCATGTCTCCAGGGAAGTTGGTGGGTTGCTGGGGGCTGGGGGGGAGGTGCTCCAAGGTGTCATTTACCTGGTAACCTTATCACGGGTCGGAGTCAGCTCTGTCTCAGACTTGTGACTTCAGAAACTCAGCTGTCCCAGAGCTGAGTAAATAAACTTCTGTTTGCTTTACTAAGTTCCACTCTTTAAATAGAAGTGGTGGACAGAGTGGACACTTGAGTCAGCTGCATAGCTTATTTCCTCTGGGTTGGCAAGGAAGCTGGGAACTGAAATCACCAGCAGGTGCCTCAAGGAGCTGAGAGTCAGAACAAGGGGAGATTTGGGAGTATGTAATGATACCTGAGACTCTTGAGCTCTGGAGACTTAAAACCACACTCAAGATGTATCATATCAGTGTTGGAGATGCTGTGTTTTCAGGATAAAACTCTTCTCCTTTAGAAAGTGCTGGAATGGATCTTGGACCCGATGTTGATCTTTGACACTTTCTTCCTCTGCTTCCATTGCTGATCCTCTGCCTTTCATTATCCATATTGATTCTTTTAATTAGTTTACTCTTTAGTCTTGTTGGCTTGAGGGAGAGGAATTGGCTAAAAACAAAAACAAAAACCTGCCAGGTGTCATTGTATAACAGAGACGATTAATTTGAAGATTGATATTAGGATACTGTCCCTAGCTGCAGGCTTCTCAGTCTTGTGGGTGGCACTGAAGTGACAACATTTCAGAAGAATGTGAGCAGGGCAGTGACAGGTGCTCTCAGCATTCTCTTTACACTCAGAGGACACAGACCTAGGCTGCAGTGTCACAGGAGTGCTGCTTTAAGTTCTCAGGCGCTGGTTTTAAAGTGTAATTTTGGGAGAGCAACATTATTCCTGTGATTCTCTGGGAGAATGAGGCGGGGCATCATTATGAGTCTTGTGTACTGTCTGCTTGTCCATTTGATTGTCCTCGTTCTGTTCCAAGATTGGATGTCAGGCCTCCGGGTGATGAAAGAGTCTGATCTGTCACTTACTCTTCACCTTTCCCCTCTCAGTATTGGAGGCGGTCATCGTGTTCATTTTTGAAAGCTGTAGTTAACCCAGCAGGAAATAGAGCCAGGCTGGACGGGAGCCCAAGGATGCCACCAAGGGTCTCCCTTTGTCCTGTAAAGAGAGGAATTCTGTGGAGGCTGGAGATATTTGAATGAGGTTGACGTGTTTTGCTAGGATCCTGCTGAATCACTCAACAAAGTCAGAAACCAGCGTAAGTGCAAAATCACGAATGCTTCCAGTATTTTTTTTTTTTTTTTGAACAGTTGCACACAGATAGGGATGATGGGAACACAGAAACAGAGCCAGTTGGTGGGATTGTTCAGCAGGAAGGGGAGAATGTGTCAGGTGTACACATTTTTCTTCTCCTCAAACCTGCTGGTTTGGGCCACGTCTGCCATCTCTCCCAACCCTTCCTTATTTTCCCCCAAGGGCTAGAAGAGCATCTTGATTTTCTTATTCATTGAAATCAGGCAGACCTACCTGAGTTCGAATCCCATCTCTGGTACTCACAGGTGTGGAGCTTTGGGCAAACAGTGTCTTTGAGCCTCAGTGTCCCACCAGTAAATGGGAAGGTTCCTGGTGTGTTGTAGAGACTCAGAAAATGCTAGTTATCATTTTACATGGAGAAGTCACACCCAGTGTATGAATGCCATAAGCAGGGGGTGAACTGACATAAATTCACATCAGTTCAGTTCAGTCACTTAGTCATGTCTGACTCTTTGTGACCCCATGGACTGCAGCATGCGAGGCCTCCCTGTCCATCACCCAACTCCCAGAGTTTACTCAGACTCATGTCCATTGAGTTGGTGATGCCATCCAACCATCTCTATCCTCTATCATCCCCTTCTTCTCCTGCCTTCAATCTTTCCCTGCATCAGAGTCTTTTCCAGTGAGTCAGTTCTTCACATCAGGTGGCCAAAGTATTGGAGCTTCACCTTCAACGTCAGTCCTTCCAATGAGCATTCAGGACCAATTTCCTTGAGGATTGACTGATTGGATCTCCTTGCAGTCCAAGGGACTCTCAAGAGTCTTCTCCAACACCACAGTTCAAAAGCATCAATTCTTCAGCGCTCAGCTTTCTTGATAGTCCAATTCTCATATCCATACATGACCACTGGAAAAACCATAGCCTTGACTTGATGGACCTTTGTTGTCAAAGTAATGTCTCTGCTTTTTAACATGCTGTCTAGGTTGGTCCTAACTTTTCTTCCAAGGAGTAAATGTCTTTTAATTTCATGGCTGCAGTCACCATCTACAGTGATTTTGGAGCCCCCCAAAATAAAGTCTGCCACTGTTTCTCCATCTATTTCCCATGAAGTGATGGGACCGGATGCCATGATCTTAGTTTTCTGAATGTTGAGTTTTAAGCCAACCTTTTCACTCTCCTCTTTCACTTTCATCAAGAGGCTTTTTAGTTCCTCTTCACTTTCTGCCATAAGGGGGGTGTCATCTGCATATCTGAGGTGATTGATGTTTCTTCTGGCAATCTTGATTCCAGCTTGTGCTTCTTCCAGCCCAGCGTTTCTCATGATGTACTCTGCATATAAGTTAAATAAGCAGGGTGACAATATACAGCCTTGATGTACTCCTTTTCCTATTTGAACCAGTCTGTTGTTCCATGTCCAATTCTAACTGTTGCTTCCTGACCTGCATATAGGTTTCTCAAGAGGCAGGTCAGGTGGTGTGGTATTCCCATCTCTTTCAGAATTTTCTACAGTTGTGATCCACACAGTTAAAGGCTTTGACATAGTCAGTAAAGCAGAAATAGATGTTTTTCTGGAACTCTCTTGCTTTTTCCATGATCCAGCAGATGTTGGCAATTTGATCTCTGGTTCCTCTGCCTTTTCTAAAACCAGCTTGAACATCAGGGAGTTCACGGTTCATGTATTGCTGAAGTCTGGCTTGGAGAATTTTGAGCATTACTTTACTAGCATGTGAGATGAGTGCAATTGTGCGGTAGTTTGAGCATTCTTTGGCATTGCCTTTCTTTGGGATTGGAATGAAAACTGACCTTTTCCAGTCCTGTGGCCACTGCTGAGTTTTCCAAATTTGCTGGCATATTGAGTGCAGCACTTTCACAGCATCATCNGTGGTAGTTTGAGCAGTCTTTGCCATTGCCTTTCTTTGGGATTGGAATGAAAACTGACCTTTTCCAGTCCTGTGGCCACTGCTGAGTTTTCCAGATTTGCTGGCATATTGAGTGCAGCACTTTCACAGCATCATCTTTCAGGATTTGAAACAGCTCAACTGGAATTCCATCACCTCCACTAGCTTTGTTCGTAGTGATGCTTTCTAAGGCCCACTTGACTTCACATTCCAGGACGTCTGGCTCTAGGTGAGTGATCACACCATTGTGATTTTCTGGGTCATGAAGATCTTTTTTATACAGTTCTGTGCATTCTTGACCCTCTTCTTAATATCTTCTGCTTCTGTTAGGTCCATACCATTTCTGTCCTTTATCAAGCCCATCTTTGCATGAAATGTTCCCTTGGTATTGCTAATTTTCTTGAAGAGATCTCTAGTCTTCCCCATTCTATTGTTTTCCTCTATTTATTTGCACTGATCACTGAGGAAGACTTTCTTATCTCTCTTTGCTATTCTTTGGAACTCTATTCAAATGAGACTGAGACAGATCTGTGTTTGAGCGTCTCCTGTGGAGGTTCGGGTTGGCAGTGCTCTGCCTCAGGGACAGGGCCTCTGGGTGTGGGTATGGCATAAGCTCTCTTCGAAGAGGTCACCATTAACCTCACTATAGAGCTGCCAGAACTTACATAAATTCATATAGAGAAATATTGACTGAGTTTATGTGTTTTCCAAAAACCCAGTCTTTTGGACAGAAATCATGGTGAGAGGAAATGAGGCAAGGCACAAGAATTCTGATTTTCAGGGGAAGAAAGAGAAAAAGACAGCTTAGGATGTTGTTCATGCATCAGACATTGATGCCCACTGGGCACCAGTTTCTGTAAAAATGATACATTTGGGTAGGGTCACAGTCTGTCCTTGGACCAGCCCCATCTGAGAAGGTGATGAGCCAGTGTCCAGCAGTGCTGAGGTTTCTCAGAAGTGCTGAATAGCCTAAGGACTTGGTTGCTTTTTTTTTCTTCAGTAATTAATGTAGTCATATCAAAGCTGTTTGTAGTTAATTATCTCCTAGCCAGATTAATCTTACCTTCCTTTAAAATGTGCTACTTTTGGAAAGGTGTCTGGTAGGGAAAGGAAGCCTATATTTGTGTGCTGTACCCTTTAAAAAAGGCATGACATTTCTACATTTCCAGTGGAATACAAATATCTGAGGCTAACCCTTTGAGGTGCTGCTGGGAGGCCATGGAGGATGAGGAGGAGGATGTTAAGGGGGAGGAGGGAGAGAGTAAGGAAGAGGAGGAGGAGGTGGAGATGGAGAGGGGGAGAGGAGGAGAAGGAGCGGAAGGAAAGGTGGCGGGGGGAGGAGGGGAAGGGTGGAAGGAATGGAGGAGGAGGCTAGCTCCTGAATTTTATTTATCCGTGTTGAAATTTCTCTACCTCTTTGCCAAGGGTCCCAATCACAGAAGTTCAGTGTGGGTAGAGCTGCACTTTTTCTGTGTCCTTCCTCACTGTCATCTCTGTTAGAGGTGGAAATTCGCTGCAGGGTTGCTCTGGCCCTTGCTGGGACCGGCTTGTGGTTCCTGCTTTGCTTCCCGCCCCGTTGCCCCCTGGATGTTGGTAGGACCCCTCCATGTGTTTGTTGTCTGGCTTGGTCCTATGGGCTCCGAGATGGGGGCGAGGGCAGGGGCTGCATCTTGTTTGTAATCCCAGTGCCCGGATAATATCAGGCAGAGCTTCGGCTGTAATGAAAGTTTGCAGTGACTGACACAGCTGGAAGCATGTCTTTCACTTCTTCCTGAAGCTCAGGATCAATCCTTTCTTCTTTATCTTCCCCATTTCCCCTTTGAACTTAGCATTGATTGGAAAACATGAAAATCGATAGATAGACGCTTAGATACTACCATGGGAAAGCACCACCATGAGGCAAAGCTTACCTTGTTGGCAAGTAAAGGTTTTTTTTTTTTTTTGCTTTATTCAGAGAGAAAAAATAAAATTTATCCTCTTATTTTCATATTAACTCTCCCTCATACATAACACACACACACACACACACACACACACACACGCATTAACTAGAGAACTTTGATCTAGCCTGTGTAGTCATTTCTGATCTGTGAAAGACGACAGTGACTAATCAAGCAACATTGAATTTGGCCAGCCTTTGAAACCTATTGATTTCAAATTAGAGCAGCAGTATTCATTCTATTAGTGCAGTCACACTCAAAACTTGGTCTCTAATATGGATTAAAGGTATTCAATTAGAAGTTTATAAATATGTTGTTGTTCAGTTGCTAAGTCATGTCTGACTCTTTGTGACACTGTGAACTGCAGTTGGTGATGGCATCCAACCATCTCATCCCCTGTCGCCCCCTTCTCCCGCCCTCAATCTTTCCCAACATGAGGGTCTTTTTATAAGTATATCCTTGATGAATTAGCTAGGAAAATGATGCTCCTGGAAGAAACAGTGCAGGAGGTGAGTGACTAACGTCCTAATTCTGGGACCTCATGTTAGGGATATTTTGTTGGCCTTGGGGTCAGTGGAGATGCCCCAGGTGTCCACTGCAGTCAAGATCTGAGTCCTGGAGCCTGAAAGTGATTGCGAATCACTCCGTGATGTCTCCCTAGCCACGTGACCAGGGGGAGTGATGGGTCCTGGGAGTTTGATTTGGCTCACGATATGAGTCTAATTAGTAAAATGCCCAGAGCATTGAGTCTGAGATAAAACTTCTTGGATGTGTTTTCTCCTTGGAGTTACAACATGACTGATACTTTCTTCTGCAGGTGAGAGTGATTTCCCAGCGATTGCTTCAGCCGGTACAACCAGAGAACAGGATTCTTTTCTTTTTGGCCACTAAATGCCTCTGTACCCCACACTTTCCAGTGAGGGGAGAAGGCTGGAGCTTCTTGGATGATGATGGATATTCCGCTGGGCAGGATGAAGGCAGAGTGTGTGACATCAACACCACAAGGGTAAGAGCTGCCTGTCTGGTGTTTTCTCTGATGCCAGAATTTACCAAAGGAAGGGGAGAAAAACCTAGTGACAGAAATGAGGGTTAAACATCCGGGAGACTCTTCTGTTTGTAAAAATCCATGGGGCAGTTGGGGTAGATGACTGAGGAAGGAAGGGAGAGGGCTGGCCTGGAAGGACTGGGTTGCTGTGTGCTGGGAGACACAGCAGGTCAACTTGGAGGATCCTGTTGTCCATGTGGCCCGCTCTCTTTTGTGGTTATAGTTCAGACTTAAGGAAGTGACACTCCTCACTGTGACAAGGTTCCATTTGTGTCCATTTGAGTTAGCCTGGCCTGAAATGAGTGCTATGGTGCTGAAGCTGAGAAGAATCTCGCTCTGGTCCCAGATTGAGGACTTATTGGCAGTACTGGGCCCGGGAGACACACTTTTGTTTCTGCTATATAAGTGGCTCAGATGGTAAAGAATCTGCCTCTAATTCAGGAGACTTGAGTTCGATCCCTGGGTTGAGAGGATCCACTGGAGAAAGAAATGGTAACCCTCTCCAGTATTCTTGACTGGGAAATCCCAGGGACAGAGGATCCTGGTGGGCTAGAGTTGATGGGGTCCCAAAGAATTGGACTCAACTGCACAACTGACACTTCGTATAGTGTTAAAAACTTTTTGGATCAATTCTGATTAATGTTGAGATATCCCACGTAAAAATGAGGATTTCTGTGTTTTCCAGAACACTGTAAGATACCCCAAACTGGCCTTCTGTTCTGAAAAAGGACTCATGCCGAGTAGTCTTTGCCTCTGAGATAAGCCTGGGTGGTTCACTGCAGTCCCAACCATCCCACTTCATTTGTGTAACTTACTTGTTTGGTTGTTTGGTCACTGGAGGCATGTCATTTCACCATGCCTGATCTATAGCCTTCTGCTAGCTCTTTCACGAAAACAGTTGTTTTTTTTTTTTTTTTTTAAAGAACGCTTTACAGAAAAATTGTGCAGAAATTGCTGAGTTCCCATGTACACCCTCCCCTTATCCACACAGTTCATCCTACTTTTAACATCTTGCCTTGGTGCAGTGTTTATTACAATTGATAGCCAATACTGACATATTATTATTGACTTAAGTCCATAGTACATATTAGGGTTGACTCTTGGTGTGGAATTTTCTATGGGTTTTGACAAATAGTGGCATGTATGGACCATCACAGAATCATAGAGGATAGTTTCACTGCCCTCAAATGCTCTGTGCTCCATCTGTTCACAGTGATAGTTTTTATTGATTCTTCCAGATCAAAATGAATATCTTTCATAGACCATGGGCAGCACTTAGCATAAGGGACTGGGGCTGTGGTGATGACAAGACATAGTCCCCTCCATGGAAAAGCTTGGAGTCTGGTGACAGTAATGGCCAGAGTTGTGGAGGATAAAGAGAACTATAAAGGCAATAAAGAGAAGGATAAAGAAGATAAACATAACTATAAGTATATAAAGATAACTAATTGATTATACAGTGGAAGTGAGAAATAGATTTAAGAGTCTAGATCTGATACATAGAGTGCCTGATGAACTATGGAATGAGGTTTGTGACACTGCACAGGAGACAGGGATCAAGACCATCCCCATGGGAAAGAAATGAAAAAAGCAAAATGGCTGTCTGGGGAGGCCTTACAAATAGCTGTGAAAAGAAGAGAAGTGAAAAGCAAAGGAGAAAAGGAAAGATATAAGCATCTGAATGCAGAGTTCCAAAGAATAGCAAGAAGAGATAAGAAAGCCTTCTTCAGCAATCAATGCAAAGAAATAGAGGAAAAGAACAGAAGGGGAAAGACTAGAGATCTCTTCAAGAAAATTAGAGATACCAAGGGAACATTTCATGCAAAAATGGGCTCGATAAAGGACAGAAATGGTCTGGACCTAACAGAAGCAGAAGATATTAAGAAAAGGTGGCAAGAATACACAGAAGAACTGTACAAAAAAANCTTGTTTGACCACTTCCAATTTGCCCCAGTAAGGCCAAATTAATTTCTAAAAGGACCTGTTAACTTGGGGGCAGAGAGAGGTGATGTGAATAATAAAAGAGTAGAAAAGAAGTAAATCTGTAACTTGCCCAATCAAACCTCAGTAAGGTCAAATTAATTTCTAAAAGGACATTAACTTGGGGGCAGAGAGAGGTGATGTGAATAACAAAAGAGTAGAATGTCAGGCTTTTGCAACACTGGTGATTGGGCATCAAGTGCAATGTGCCTTCATATGAGTCCAGAAATTCAGGGCCTGTAAATTACCTGCACCCCCTCACAGCTCTCCTAATTACACGCTCTTAATTGGACTGATTAAATCCAATTGGTCTAGATCCAAGATTCTAAAGTTAAAAAAAAATTAGAACAACAAGTCATTGTGACTAAAATCTCCCAGTCAAATTGGGCCATGCCTAGGGAAAACAAAAAGATAAGATACACACCTCTTGGGTATCACCTGAAGAGACCCAGTTTCTTGAGCTCAAAGACAGTCTTACCTATAGAGCATGTCCTAAGGCATGGATCTTGAGGGCAAGCTTATCTAAAATTACACGTGCTACTTGTACGTCATATGGACCTAATTTGTAACTTGCATTGGCAAAAACTCTGTCTCCAAAAGTAAAGAATCTAATTTAAAAATAAATTTAAAAGCCCACCAGATGGACTTTGCTGGTGGTTCAGTCAAGTGGGCCTTAGAAAGCATCACTACGAACAAAGCTAGTGGAGGTGATGGAATTCCCGCTGAGCTGTTTCAAATCCTGAAAGATGATGCTGTGTAAGTGCTGCACTCAATTTGCCAGCAAATCTGGAAAACTCAGCAGTGGCCACAGGACTGGAAAAGGTCAGTTTTCATCCCAATTCCAAAGAAAGGCAATGCCAAAGAATGCTCCAACTACTGAACAATTGCACTCATCTCACATGCTAGTAAAGTAATGCTCAAAATTCTCCAACCCAGACTTCAGCAATATGTGAACCGTGAACTCCCTGATGTTCAAGCTGGTTTTAGAAAAGGCAGAGGAACCAGAGATCAAATTGCCAACATCCACTGGATCATGGAAAAAGCAAGAGAGTTCCAGAAAAACATCTATTTCTGCTTTATTGACTATGCCAAAGCCTTTGACTGTGTGGATCACAGTAAACTGTGGAAAATTCTGAAAGAGATGGGAATACCAGACCACCTGACCTGCCTCTTGAGAAATCTGTATGCAGGTCAGGAAGCAACAGTTAGAACTGGACATGGAACAACAGACTGGTTCCAAATAGGAAAAGGNCCAAGCCAGGCTTCAGCAATACATGAACCGTGAACGCCCTGATGTTCAAGCTGGTTTTAGAAAAGGCAGAGGAACCAGAGATCAAATTGCCAACATCTGCTGGATCATGGAAAAAGCAAGAGAGTTCCAGAAAAACATCTATTTCTGCCTTATTGACTATGCCAAAGCCTTTGACTGTGTGGATCACAATCAACTGTGGAAAATTCTGAAAGAGATGGGAATACCACACCACCTGACCTGCCTCTTGAGAAATCTGTATGCAGGTCAGGAAGCAACAGTTAGAATTGGACATGGAACAACAGACTGGTTCCAAACAGGAAAAGGAGTACGTCAAGGCTGTATATTGTCACCCTGCTTATTTAACTTATATGCAGAGTACATCATGAGAAATGCTGGGCTGGAAGAAACACAAGCTGGAATCAAGATTGCTGGGAGAAATATCAATAATCTCAGATATGCAGATGACACCACCCTTATGGCAGAAAGTGAAGAGGAACTAAAGAGCCTCTTGATGAAAGTGAAAGAGGAGAGTGAAAAAGTTGGCTTAAAACTCAACATTCAGAAAACTAAGATCATGGCATCCGGTCCCATCACTTCATGGGAAATAGATGGAGAAACAGTGGAAACTGTCAGACTTTATTTTTTTGGGCTCCAAAATCACTGCAGATGGTGATTGCAGCCATGAAATTAAAAGACACTTACTCCTTGGAAGAAAAGTTATGACCAACCTAGATACCATATTCAAAAGCAGAGATATTACTTTGCTGACTAAGGTCCGTCTAGTCAAGGCTATGGTTTTTCAAGTATGTATGGATGTGAGAGTTGGACTGTGAAAAAGGCTGAGTGCCGAAGAATTGATGCTTTTGAACTGTGGTGTTGGAGAAGACTCTTGAGAGTCCCTTGGACTGCAAGGAGATCTAACCAGTCCATTCTGAAGGAGATCAGCCCTGGGATTTCTTTGGAAGGAATGATGCTAAAGCTGAAACTCCAGTACTTTGGCCACCTCATGCGAAGAGTTGACTCATTGGAAAAGACTGTGATGCTGGGAGGGATTGGGGGCAGGAGGAGAAGAGGATGACCGAGGATGAGATGGCTGGATGGCTTCACTGATTCAGTGGACGTGAGTCTGAGTGAACTCCGGGAGTTGCTGATGGACAGGGAGGCCTGGCATGCTGCGATTCATGGGGTCGCAAAGAGTTGGACATGACTGAGCGACTGAACTGAACTGAACTGAAGGATAAAGAGAACTATAAAGGCAATAAAGAGAAGGATAAAGAGGATAAAGATAACTATAAGGATATAAAGATAACTAAGGATAAAGAGAACTATAAAGGCACTGTAATCCCTTGCTGGGACGGGGGTGGAGGGTGGGCAGTGCAGATAAAAATCACCTGGAAGACTATGGGAGAAGGTGAGCAGAGCTGAGAAGTAAGGGCAGGGGGAATGATTCACGTGGTGCAGATCGTTCAGTGCTCCAGCACTCTGCCTCTGGACCTCATTGCGTCACCCTGACAGCTGTCTTTAGGGTCTTCTCCAGTGAGTTGGCTCTTCACATCAGGTGGCCAGCTGTCTGCATGAGGGTTTCTCTATGTAATGTGACTCAGTTGGAGATGTGATGAGGTAGCTGAAGGTGAAGGTGAAGTCGCTCAGTCGTGTCCGACTCTTTGCGACCCCGTGGACTGTAATGTACTAGGCTTCTCCATCCATGGGATTCTCCAGGCAAGAATACTGGAGTGGATTGCCATTTCCTTCTCCAGGGGGTCTTCCCGACCCAGGGATCGAACCCGGGTCTCCCGCATTGGAGGCAGATGCTTTAACCTCTGAGCCACCAGGGAAGCCCGATGAGGTAGCTACTGGAGAGTTAAAGTCTCCCCTCTTGTGGCAAAGTCCACATTTTTCCAATTTCTGGTTGAATATCTTTCACCTCTGGTTGTTTGCTTTTTACAAATAGGACAGATTTATGGCTTTGGGGTTCACTGAATTAGCGTTCTAAAGCAGATCCCTGGAGTTTGCCAAGGGAGTCAGCCATTCTAAATGTAATCCGGGGGAAATGAGCACCTCTCTAGTATGACGGTCCAGATGGAGGTGGCAAGAGAGGGAAAGGAGTAAGTAGGGGCAGGAACAAGGAGGTAGGGGGACTCATCTGTTTTTTTTTTAGTTCTACTATTTATTGCTACCAACCCATCTCCCTCCACCCACCTCATGCCTGTGTGCTCCGTCTTGTGACCCCATGGACTACAGCCCTGCCAGGCTCTTCTGGCCATGGAATTTTCCAGGCAAGGATACTGGAGTGGGTTGCCATTTCCTCCTCCAGGGGACTCTTATCTTAATCTCTTATTTTTGAAATAAGGCTTTACATGTATCTTATGCTTTGTGTTTTCAGAAGACGTTTGTGTTTGTTATCATATCACAAAGTGTGCACATCATCTTTTATTGATCAAGAACCTCCCATCCATGGTCACAGAGCTGGGAAGTGGCACTTCAGGCACAAGTTTTCAGAGTCTTAACCTTGTCTTCTTTTCTTTAGTTGCTTCTGATAGTTCAGCATGGATAAGAGGACCTGGTGGGTTCATTTCTTTCAGTGCAACATTTAAAAGTTGCGTTTGGGTTATGAATCTTCTGAATTAGGGTGGCTGGGGACTTATGCCACTGGTGTGTTGTCAGCTGCACGAAATGCTGTGGGAACACCATTGTGGAAGAGACCAGGAGAGAGTTTCCTTGCTCTGCTTGGCCAGTGGGACTCTTTGTATCCAGGCTTCCTCATGGGCTGAGAAGGGCCGTTTGGAAGGTTACTGGGGGAATTGGCCCCACTTAGAAGCCTCAGGATACCCAGGAAATGCTGATCCCTGCAAACAAAGACGTAAATCTAGAAGGCTCTTTGAGGCTTTGTATGGCCTGCACTCTGGCTCTGGGTATGTCCTCCTAGATGTCTCATAAAGAGCTATTTCTTTTTCAGGACTGTGCTATAAAGACATCTGATCCACAAAGATCTGAATCAAGGATCACTAGCATCTCCATTTCCAAATCCACAGTCAAGGTGGACCATTCAGTGCCACTGACATTTCATCATACTTTCTGCTCCTCTGTGACCCAATGCTGACTTCTGATTTTCTTTTCCTTGCATGCTACCCACCCCAGTGCATGGGGAGCTTGCTCTGGGAGAAGGTCATCACCAGGGAAGGTTCCTGGTGAGAGGATGCTCAGTACTTGGGTGTGGATGGAATTTAGATGTTCACTTCTGTTTACATTTGTTTCGTTTTATTTGGAATATTCTCACACAGCATGGCTAGAAATAGAATTTAGCATGATGGTAAAGAATCCACCCGCAGTGCAGGAGACCAGGGTTCGATCCCTGGTTTGGGTAGATCCCCTGGAGATGGGCATGGCAGCCCACTCCAGTATTCTTGCCTGGAGAATTCCCTTGGAGCCTGGGGGCTAGAGTCCATGAGGTCACACAGAGTCGGACACGACTGATGGACTAAGCACAGCACATCACCCTTTTAAAAAACATATAAGATTTTTCTTTGAAAGTTAATAGAATGAAATACAGCTTTTCCAGATGATTATTCCATAAAGACTGCAATATTAATGCAGAAAAATGTCCCTCACTTCTCCTTTGATGATAGGACTAATGTAGATTTTGGACAAGTGGGAAGGACAAAAGAATCTAGGTTTTTTTGTTTGTTTGTTTGTTTGCTTTTATGGAATTGATTTTAAAGAGTGGTTCTGCCCAATAAAGCAAGTAGAAGTGGCTTGTGTTTATTATGCCTTTCTTACTTTTTTGAGCAAATCCAGTGCATTATTAAAGCCACCCATGGACATGTGTGCATGGATATGTGTCAACCTTTAAAAGACACAGTTTTGAGAGCATTTATAAAGTGAGTTTGAGAGCATGAAGCAAGGAGAGTGGTAAGAAGTTAATGGCTTTGGAAAGGCTTTATGGATCCCACTTGGAGAGAAATAGATCAGCGTGGTGTTTAGTTTAAACTGCCAGAGAATATCTTGGATTTTTGACATCTTTTTTCTTTCTTTTCAGTCTTACAAACACCAGGAGACACAAGGTGGCCAAACACAGTATATGGTGTCCTCACCATGCGTGACTTGTGTTGATAGTAGGCAGGAGGACTGATGCAATGAAGTGAGCTCTTGAGGAAGAGAATGAAAATAGCGCTTGAGTTTTCTCCCCTGTGGCCAGATGCCTTTGGTACACACAGATGTGCCTGATCAGAGACTGCATGTTACCTTGACATGCCAGTACCAAATCCCCTACCAGAGTAGGGAGCATTCTTTATTGAGGCTGATACAATGTATAAAATTGAAGACCAGCTGGTTAAAGACCTTCCTCCTTCCAGTTAAAAAAGTTAAATGTTTGAAACACAGTGGGAAAAGTTTGCCCTGTAAATCTGTATAATGTTGGCTAAATCCTGAGCCTCAGGTTTCTCTATTTGCGATACGGGTGTAAGATCTATTGCTAGGACTGCGGGAGAATTAAATGAAGTCATTCATTCAATGATAATTACTCATTGCTTATACTGAGGCACTACGTGAGTTGCTGGGAATTAAAGGATGCACAATAATGTGTATGAAAACATGTATCACAGTGCATAGCCACCCAAGGTGCTTGGTAGATTTTTCTTAAAACATTTTTTGATGGAGAATTTTTATATGTACAAAAAGAGAGAGAATAATTCATTAAATTGCTCTGTACCTGTCACTCAGCTAAAATAATTGTCGTAATTATTAATTCATAGCCATCTTGTATGATCAGTGACTCCTCCCTGTCATCCCAACCCCACACCAATGAATTATTATGAAGTAAATTCTCAATGCAGTAAAATTTTATCCATAAAATCTTAGCATATATTTCCAAAAGATAAAGGTTTTTTTTAGTGCATAATTACAATACCATTAGCACATTGAAAAATTGAACAATTATAATTTTACATTATCAAGTGTCTAGTTTCATGTTCAGATACTCCTGACTTTCCTATATATATTTTTGAAAGCACTTGGCTAACTCAAATCAGTATCCACACAGAGCCACACACTGAATCTATTTGATGTGTCATTCATTTGATCCATCATTTGTCCTGTATAATTTCCCACAGTCTGGTTTTTGCTGATTGCATCCCTACAGTGTCTTTGAACATGTTCCTCTGAAATATCCTATTTGATTTTAACTGTTAGACCTAGAGCTAGATCAAGTTTATGTCTTATTTTATTTTTTGGCTGGGACAGTTCAGAATTGTGTACGTGTTTCCATCAGAAGGCACATTCTGTCTTGTCTCTTTGTTACACTGGCTTGAACAGTGAGTTCAGGTATTGTTCCTCTGAACTAACCATTGTGGAGTTCCCTATTCATTTTTTAACTGGGTTTTAGCAGCCTTTTATGAACACACTCAGATCTGTTATTTTATTATGAGTTGCACAATGGTGAGATTTTAATTCTATCGTTCCTTCACTGTTTTCCAAATTGTCACACCATTTTCCACTACTACTCATTATGCTTGAAGGTTCTAATTTCTCTGCATCGTCACAAACACTTACTGTGTTATAACATAAGACTTGTATTATTATTACTTTTTGATTATATCCATCCTAGTTGTGTGAAATGGTATCGCATTGTGACTCTGACTTGTGTTTCCTAGTGACCAGTGATGTTGAGCATCTTTTCATGTATTTTTTTGGCCATTTATATATCTTTGAAGAAGTGTCTATAAAATCCTTTGCCCATATGTCTTTTGGAGGGACTGGGGGCAGGAGGAGAAGGGGACGACCGAGGATGAGATGGCTTGTTGGCATCACAGACTCAATGGACGTGAGTCTGAGTGAACTCTGGGAGTTGGTGATGGACAGGGAGGCCTGGCGTACTGCGATTCATGGGGTCGCAAAGAGACACGACTGAGTGACTGAACTGAACTGAAGAGTTTTTTATTTTTTAAATCTGTCCTGGATTTTAAACTCCTATTAAATCTATCAAGTCAAATCAAGTGTTAGTCACTCAGCTGTGTCTGACTCTTTGTGACCTCATGGACCATCAGGCTCCTCTGTCCATGGAATTCTCCAGGCTAAGAATTCTGGAGTGGGTTGCCATTCCCTTCTTCAGGGGATCTTCCTGACCCAGGGATTGAACTCGTGCCTCCTGCATTGGAGGCAGATTCTTTACCATCTGAGTGAACCCCAGGGAAGCCCAACAACTTGCAAATATTTTCTCCTAATTTGCAGGCAGTTTTGCTCAGTATTTCCAAATTCCCCTTCATAAGAGTTTCCTTTCATTTTGTTTCCCCAATTGCAGTGTGCAAAAGTACCTGCTTCCCCACATACTTAGTAATAGAGTATGTAGCTCAGTTTTTGTATTTTTTCCTATTTTGGTATTAGATATGATTTGCTGTTGTTTAGTCGCTAAGTCATGTCCGACTCTTTGTGACCCCATGGTCTGAAGCCCTCCAGGCTCCTCTGTCCATGGGATTTCCCAGGCAAGAATACTGGAGTGGGTTGCATTTCATTCTTCAGGGGATCTTCCCGACCTAGGGGATCAAACTCACGTCTCCTGCTTGGCAGGTGAATTCTTTACCATTGAACCACCTGGGAAGCCTGTTAGATATAATACTGCTCCGTAATTTTAATGTGCGTTTATCTTACTATGAGCAAGGTAGAACATTGTTTTCCTGTTTTAAGACCCATTGACTTTTTTTTTTTGTAAACTGTCTATTCATATCTGGCCCATTTTTCTATATTGTTTTTTCTCTTTTTCTTCTCAGTCTAAAGCCTTTTTATATGCTAGGTATATTAACCACTTGTTTGTGATATAAGTGGCAAATATTTTTTTCAGCATTGCTTATGGCATGGTTTTCCATACCAAAATTTTACTTTTATATAATCAAAACTTTTTTTTTTGTATTTTTAGTCAAAATTAAAGAGATTTGTCTCATTTATAGAGGAATTGACCCAAATCTTTATTTAGTATTTGTATAATTCTCTCTCTAAATATGGTTCACACTATATGTATATTATATATATTCCTTTATGTGTACATTTACATATAGCTTCATGTATAAGATATATGTAAGATAATTATATATAAGTTATACTATAAGTATATATTGAATGTATATATAAATATACCTTCGAGACATTGTATTTTCTGAATGGGAATGAACGATGCTGTTAAATGCTGGCCTGAATATAGCAGTCTTGTAAATAACGATGTTCATTATCTGCTTTTCTTACTTGCTTCTTCAAGTGGGTGAACCAGTACACTACAGAGCAGAGAGGCCGATATAGGGAGCCCTGGCTTGAGTTTTGTTCTAACCCTTAATAGCTATGTGATGCCCATCTCTTCTAATCCTGCTTCCTCACCTGCAAAATCTCAAGGTAATAGTGAGGAGCAGATGATATAAGGACTGATTGTAATTTGCCAAGGACTAGCTTCATGTAAGGGAACCTTGCTACAGTTTATAAAGGTGAGGTCTTTTTCTTCCTTACTCTCCATAGGCTGCTGTGGGCCAGACGCAGCCAAGAAGTCAGCAGTGTACTCTGGCAGCCATGATGTGGAGAATCTCATCTTGTCCTCTGAGCTGAAGCATTTGATCTCATATAGAGATGCTTTCTTTTTTCTCTCCTCTCAAAGTCTTATAATGAGAGATCCCTGGTTTTATGATGTGTGCTGCTATTGTGATTAGGCTTTGTGGAATGAGGGCTTTCCTGGTGGCTTAGGTGGTAAAAATTTGCCTGCCAAGCAGGAGACCCAGGTTTGATCCCTGGGTTGGGAAGATTCCCCTGGAGGAGGGAGTGGCAACCCACTCCAGTATTCTTGCCTGGAGAATTCCATGGACAGAGGAGCCTGGTGGGCTATAGTCCATGGGGTCAAAAAGAGTTGGACATGACTGAGCGACTAACACTTTTTGTGGAATGCATGGACCTCAGAACAGCCTCCTTTTTACTGGCATAGAGTGAATACAAAGCAAGGAGGACAGAACAGGAAGATGGCTGTTATGGTTGATAACAGTGTTCTTTGGAAAAGTGATTTTGGAGCAGTTGGGAAATGGATGGCACATTTTCTGATTATGAGACTGACTTCAGCACGTTGTATCATGAAGGGAGACAGTGGCTTTCAACCATTGTGGGTTTCTGGGAAAGCTAAGGAGATAAAAAATAATTCACCAGAAGAAAATGTCCATGAAAGCTTTAATGCTAGCTTAGCTAAAACTCATTCCTTGGAACATTTTACTCTTGTACTTGCCACGAACATAAGCCTGCTTTCAGAGATCTGAGGTTCCATAAATACTTGGACCACGCCATGAGCTCTGGTTTAGGCCCTTCAAAGAAGATCTCTAACTAAAAATAGAAAGCTGAGGCAGGAAAAAAATCATGTCTTTTGGGGAGGTCAGCACATCTGTGAAGTGTTTTGCTATGCCAGGCCGTGGTCTCTGGTTTCACGGGAACATTGTCAGTGCTGGTGTGTCCAGAGCAAATGGAGCAAATAGCCTTGTATTCTCTCTCACAGTGAGCTTCCTCCTAGGGTGGATGGCAGAGGGCTGTGTTTCAGGCTGTGTTCTCTGGAGTGTCCTTTTCAGAGGTGGAATCTCTTGTCTCGCTGACAGCTTTGTCTCTGTAAACATAAGGACAAGAAATTTCTACCTGACCTTTATGTTTCCTCTAATGATGTCATCCAGTTGTGCAGAGTAGGAAACACATCTTCCTTTTGACTTTCTTCTTCCTTGTCTTTTCCTTCCAATCAATGACCAAGTCCTCTTGATTCTACTTTATTTGTTGTTCAGTCACTAAGTCATGTTCGACTCTTTGCAACCCCATGAACTTCAGCATGCTAGCCTTCCCTGTCCTTTGCTGTCTCCTAGAGCTTGCTCAAACTCATATCCATTGAGTCAGTGATGCCATTCAACCATGTCATCCTCTGTCACCCCCTTCTCCTCCTGCCTTCAATCTTTCCCATCATCAAGGTCTTTTCCAGTGAGTCAGCCCTTCACATCAGATGGCCAAAGTATTGGAGCTTCAGCTTCAACATCAGTCCTTCCAATGAATATTCAGGTTTGATTTCCTTTAGGATTGACTGGTTTCATCTCCTTGCTGTCCAAGGGACTCTCAAATCTTCTCCAGCACCACAGTTCAAGAGCATCAATTCTTTGGCGATCAACTTTCTTTAGGTCCCTCTCTCACATCCATACATGACTACTGGAAAAACCATAGCTTTGACTATACCACTTTGTTGGCAAAGTGATATCTCTGCTTCTTAATACCCTGTCTAGGTTTATCATAGCTTTTCCTGAAAGAAGCAAGTGTCTTTTAATTTTGTGGCTATGGTCACCATCTACAGTGATTTTGGAGCCCAGGAAAATAAAGTCTGTCACTGTTTCCACTTTTTACCCTTCTATTTGGCATAAAGTGATGGGACTGAATGCTATGATCTTAGTTTTTGAATGTTGAGTTTTAAGCCAGCTTTTTCACTCTCCTCTTTCACCTTCATCAAGAGGCTCTTTAGTTCTTCTTCACCTTCTGCCATTAAAGTGGTATCATCTGCATGCCTGAGATTATTGATATTTCTGGCAGTCTTGATTCCAGTTTGTGAGTCATCCAGCCTAGCATTTTGTATGATGTACTCTGCATATAAGTTAAATAAGCAGAGTGACAATATACAGCACTGATATGCTCCTTTCCCAAATTTGAACTAGTCCATTGTTCCTTGTCCAGTTCTAACTGTTCCTTCTATCTGCAGGAGGGCAGGTAAGGTGATCTGGTATTCCTATCTCTTTAAGAATTTTCCAGAGTCTTTTGTGATCCACACAGTCAAAGGCTTTAGCATAATAAATGAAGCAGAAGTAGATGTTTTTGGGGGATTCCCTTGCTTTTTCTATGATGCAGTGGATGTTGGCAATTTGATCTCTGATTTCTCTTGCCTTTTCTAAATCAAGCTTGACCATCTGGAAGTTCTATGTTCACATACTGCTGAAGCCTAGGTTGGAGAATTTTGAGCATTACCTTGCTAGCATGTGAAATGAGTGCAGTTTTATGGTAATTTGAACATTCTTTGGCATTGCCTTTCTTTGGGATCGGAATGAAAACTGACCTTTTTCCAGTTCTGTGGCCATTGCTGAATTTTCCAAATTTGCTGGCATATTGAGTGGAACCCTTTCACAGCTATAAAATTCTTGAGTTTGTCACCTCCTCTTTATACACACCACTGCTGTATGAGTTTGTGTCCTCTCACCCATTCTGTTGTAACCCTACCTCCTTGGCGCCAGTCATTCCTGCCAACAGTCTTCTATCCTGCTGTCAGTGGGATCTTTCTAAGTTATAGTCACAAATACAGCCATGTCCACTTGTTGATTAAGGTGATTTAGCAGTCTCATCTACAGGATCAAGTCCAGACTCTCTATTTTATTTTATTTTATTTTTTAAATATTTTTTTTGATGTGGACCATTTTTAAAGTCTTAAGTGAATTTTGTTACAGTATTGCTTCTCTTTTATGTTTTGTTTTTTCTTGCCCCATGGCATGTGGGATCTTAGCTCCTCAACCAGGGATCCAGCCTTCACAACCTGCAGGCAGTCTTAGCCATTGGACCACCAGGAAGTCCCATGTCTAGACTCTTTAGATTGATTCACAATTCTCTTTGCAGTCTGACTTGTCCCCACCTTTTGATGCCCAATGTTGGGAGTGTCCTTTGCCCTCATTGCTCAGCTCTGCTTAAACCTTTAACATTTACTTAAATAGAACTTCTGCTATGAAGCTTCTCCAGACAGAGGTCATTGGTGGTTCCACAGTAACCCCAAAGATGCCTGACTCACTTTGGTCATAATACTACTACCTATATTGGGTTATTGAATTATAATAAGGAAAAAAAAAACAGAAAGAGGTGGGAGGGATATGTGTGTAGTGGATACAGCATGGGCTTTGGAGTTTATCAGCCTGGGTTTAAATCATGTCTTTGCCATTTGCTTATCTTGTGATCTTGGACCTAACTTCTCTGAGTGTTTACTTTCCTATACATCTACTGTGTAGTATTGAAAGGATGAAATCACATGATATATGCAAAAATTTATTAGTACTTGGTTGGAACGCAGTACATGACAATCTCCTACCTTTCTTTTATTTGCATCATCAGCTCTGAGGAATCAGCATTGTATTGGATGACGGCCAAAACCTATTATTTTCTCTCTGAGAAACAGTTTTGGTGCATCTTGGTTACAATCAAGACTAAAATAGCCTGTATATGCTGGGCCAGTATAGACTTGAGTATCAAAGATTGGGAGTGTGTAGGAGACTGTTTGTGAAGGGAGGAAGGAGATGGCAGAGGAGCATAGTTGTGTCAGGAAACTGATACTGCAATTAACATAAAAAAGGTTTCCCTAAGTCACTTTCTTCCCTGTGGATGCACCTGAAACCCCATCCCATGAAGTGTAACTGTATCTTTAAGATACTAATGGGACAAGGAGGTAATTATATCCTCTTGATTGTCCACATCCAAATGTGGGGAATAGAGCTCTCTCTAAAAGGAGTGAAACATGGGGGCATAAGAGGAAACCTACATCTTTTGTAAGAGCTGATCTGAGCCCCAGTGATGTGTGGCTTGTGTACGAGGTACAGAGCAGGAGCTGGTCCTGAGTGTGCTTGACCAAGCCGTAGGGAACCAGAGAGATGAGCTGCAAGCCAGGCAGCAAATAGCCTGCCACATCTGAACTGAGCATTTCCAAATGAAGAAGCCTTGTGGTTGAAGCTGGAGATGCTTGTATTGAGTAAGTGATCTCAAATGCATTGCTTTTGGGGTATGGCATGTTATTATGAACGCTTCAAAAATAGAGAAATAGGAACTGGAAATTCATAAAAATTATACGGCAGTCTTTTCCAAAAAATGGATATATAAACCCATTTTTAAAAAACCAAAACCCTATTTTATGTTGAATTTCTTATAGTCAAAGGGGGATAGTGTATTCTTTTTTATTCTGTTTTCTATTTTGCTTTCTTTTTTTTAATGGTATGTAATCTTTCTTTTTTAAAAAGATGATTTTTGTTTCATTTATTTATTTTTTCTGATTGAGTCATGTGGCACGTGGGATCTCAGTTCCCCAACCAGGGATCGAATCCACACCCGCTGCGTTGGAGGTATGGCATCCCAACCCCTGGATCGCCAGGAAAGTCCCTCTGTTTTTGCTTTTAATGTAGCCCATCATCCTGGAAAGGGCAGATTAAAAATAAGCTTGGCAGGGCTGCTCGGAACAGGGCTCACGCCGTCTTGTGTTCCTTCCAGGGCCAGCGTGAACTCCCTCGTCTCCCTTCCCAGCCAGCTCTCCACTGCCTGGATCCACCATGGTGTTTGGTGAGTTTTTCCATCGCCCTGGACCAGACGAGGAACTTGTCAACTTGAACGTGGGGGGCTTTAAGCAGACGGTCGACCAGAGCACCCTCCTGCGCTTCCCTCACACCAGACTTGGGAAACTGCTCAGCTGCCACTCGGAAGAGGCCATCCTGGAGCTGTGCGATGACTACAGCGTGGCTGATAAAGAGTACTACTTTGATCGCAACCCCTCGCTGTTCAGATACGTCTTGAACTTCTATTACACGGGGAAGCTGCACGTCATGGAGGAGCTGTGCGTGTTTTCGTTCTGCCAGGAGATGAGTACTGGGGCATCAACGAGCTCTTCCTGGATTCCTGCTGCAGTAATCGCTACCAGGAGCGCAAGGAGGAGAACCACGAGAAGGACTGGGATCAGAAGAGCAACGACGTGAGTACCGACTCCTCCTTCGAAGAGTCGTCTCTGTTCGAGAAGGAGCTGGAGAAGTTTGACAAGCTGCGATTCGGCCAGCTCCGGAAGAAGATCTGGATCCGGATGGAGAACCCAGCCTACTGCCTGTCGGCCAAGCTCATTGCCATCTCCTCTCTCAGCGTGGTGCTGGCCTCCATCGTGGCCATGTGCATCCACAGCATGTCGGAATTCCAGAACGAGGATGGGGACGTGGACGACCCCGTGCTGGAAGGCGTGGAGATTGCGTGCATCGCCTGGTTCACGGGCGAGCTGGCTATCCGGCTGGTTACTGCTCCCTGTCAAAAGAAATTCTGGAAGAACCCGCTGAACATAATTGACTTCGTGTCCATCGTTCCCTTTTATGCCACGTTGGCTGTAGACACCAAGGAGGAAGAGAGTGAGGACATCGAGAACATGGGCAAAGTGGTCCAGATCCTCAGGCTCATGAGGATTTTCCGAATTCTCAAGCTTGCCCGGCACTCGGTGGGACTTCGATCTCTTGGTGCCACACTGAGGCATAGCTACCACGAGGTTGGCCTGCTGCTTCTCTTCCTGTCGGTGGGCATCTCCATCTTTTCTGTGCTCATCTACTCCGTGGAGAAAGACGAGCACACCTCCAGCCTCACCAGCATCCCAATCTGCTGGTGGTGGGCCACCATCAGCATGACGACCGTGGGCTATGGAGACACCCACCCCGTCACCTTGGTGGGAAAGCTTATTGCCAGCACGTGCATCATCTGTGGCATCTTGGTGGTGGCCCTTCCCATCACCATTATCTTCAACAAGTTCTCCAAGTACTACCAGAAGCAAAAGGACATTGATGTGGACCAGTGTAGTGAGGACCCGCCAGAGAAGTGTCAGGAGCTCCCTTACTTTAACATTAGAGACATTTTGCCCAACGGATGCACGCCTTCATCACCAGTCTCTCTTCGGTGGGAATCGTGGTGAGCGACCCCGACTCCACAGACGCTTCAAGCATTGAAGACAACGAGGATGTTTATAACACAGCATCCTTGGAGAATTTACCCCCAACGTGAGCAGGGACTTTGTGCCTGGACCTTGTGTCCCTTCCCGATGTTAGGTTAACACAGCTTTATCAACCTCAATGGGTTCGTTAAAATCATTTACTTCTCAGGGTGTACTCTTCAGCCATAGTTGGACATTTCATTGCTCTGAAATGATAGAAACGTCTTTATTTTTCTCAGTGAGGCGAATGAAATGCCTTGCTCTGAAATTTATTTTTTACAAGAGAGTTGTGATATGATTTTGATTTTGCAAAAAAAAAAATTATGGTATATGGTATTGGGTGGGATTTCTTGCTCTGGCTTCTGTATCATTCTGTGTTTATCATTTACTCACATTGAGCTAACTGACAAGTAGAATCAAAGGCCCAGCTGGAGGCTACATGCATGTAAGATCCACAAAATGAGACAATGCATGTCAATCCATGTTCACATTCTAGACATGGACAATAGGAGCCTAATAAATTGCCTAATTCAGTACAGAGAATGTCTTGGTGGTATGTTTTTATGTAAAGTAACTATATTTCAATACGTTCACAATCGACTTGGTAGAGAAAATGCTCTTTTTAGCACATCAAGAGCCCATTCTGTATGTTTTTGAATTTTGGATATACATCATCAGTGGGCTAGTTCTTCTGTTCAGTAGCATTGGTGGAGGTTGGCAGGCAGAAGGGTCATGTTCATGATTAAACCACACTTTCCAGTGTAACCTGATTATGCATGTACACGTTTAGGACATACTCAAATTGGTATATGTGCATAAAACATGTGCCCCTACAGATCTGTTTCCAGTATTTATTTTCTAATTTCAACTGCTAGAATAAAACCTCATCATCTGAAAATTGTGGAGCAGAGTGAACCTACACATTCACAGACAGAGATAACATTCAGTACTGGAAGGAAAGAGAAATGCTGTCCAAACCCACAGACGTGACTCACTGTGGCCAGAGAAGTGAGACTTAAATCACTGAACACGGCTATGCCAGCAGCTGTGAAATGAGCCAATATTCAAAAATAGCCTGAGAGGCAGTTACGTCCACCTCTTATGTTTCTACTCCTCATAATGGGAGAAGACATATTAATACATACTCATTTCCAGAGCAGTGACAGCAGTTCTATCCAATGTGAAGAGAATGTAGCTAAAATCTTAATTTTGGAGATGCATGGCTTCCCTGGTGGCTCAGACAGTAAAGAATCTGCCTGCAATGAGGGAGACCTGGGTTCGATCCCTGAGTTGGGAAGATCCCCTGGAGGAAGGCATGGCAGTCCACTCCAGTATCCTTGCCTAGAGAATCCCCGTGGACATAGGGGCCTGGTGGGCTACAGTCCATGCAGTCAGAGTCGGACATGACTGAGCGAGTAAGCACCACCAATGGCAACTCTAACTCATGCTGTCAGATTGGGTTCTTCTGTGAGATCTTCTAAATGGAGGAGCTGCGTGGATTTGTGCTCCAACTTTTTAGGTTTACAGATGTGTTTTGTTGAAAGAAGGTTGTTCTCTCTAGGTTATCTGATGAAGGTAATTTTTTGACTCACCACTCCTGCTGTGTCCTTGACTTTTGAGATGGTTACAACTAACAGGGTTTATAGTCACTTTTAAATCTGTAGGCTTATTACATGTATCTGTGTCATCTCCTGGGACTTCCCTGATGGCTCAGTTGGTAAAGAATCCACCTGCAATGCAGAAGACATGGGTTTGATCCCTGGGTCAGGAAGATCCCCTGAAGGGAAAGGCTGCTCACTCCAGTATTCTTGCCTGGAGAATTCCATGGACAGAGGAGCCTGTGGGTTACTGCTCTTTTGAAGAAATGTTTCTTTTCCCAAATGCCTTTGATGTTGGCATAATTATGTTGACTTTGAAGCATGGCAATAGGATTTGGAACCCAGTTTTATTTAAGACTTCCTAAATAGTAATGTTGGGAAGATCCCCTGGAGGAAGGCATGGCAGTCCACTCCAGTATCCTTGCCTAGAGAATCCCCGTGGACATAGGGGCCTGGTGGGCTACAGTCCATGCAGTCAGAGTCGGACATGACTGAGCGAGTAAGCACCACCAATGGCAACTCTAACTCATGCTGTCAGATTGGGTTCTTCTGTGAGATCTTCTAAATGGAGGAGCTGCGTGGATTTGTGCTCCAACTTTTTAGGTTTACAGATGTGTTTTGTTGAAAGAAGGTTGTTCTCTCTAGGTTATCTGATGAAGGTAATTTTTTGACTCACCACTCCTGCTGTGTCCTTGACTTTTGAGATGGTTACAACTAACAGGGTTTATAGTCACTTTTAAATCTGTAGGCTTATTACATGTATCTGTGTCATCTCCTGGGACTTCCCTGATGGCTCAGTTGGTAAAGAATCCACCTGCAATGCAGAAGACATGGGTTTGATCCCTGGGTCAGGAAGATCCCCTGAAGGGAAAGGCTGCTCACTCCAGTATTCTTGCCTGGAGAATTCCATGGACAGAGGAGCCTGTGGGTTACTGCTCTTTTGAAGAAATGTTTCTTTTCCCAAATGCCTTTGATGTTGGCATAATTATGTTGACTTTGAAGCATGGCAATAGGATTTGGAACCCAGTTTTATTTAAGACTTCCTAAATAGTAATGGACTTCCCTGGTGGCTCAGAGGTTAAAGCATCTGCCTCCAATGCGGGAGACCTGGGTTCGATCCCTGGGTCGGGAAGATCCCTGGAGAAGGAAATGGCAACCCACTCTAGTATTCTTGCCTGGAGAATCTCATGGACTGAGGAGCCTGGTGGGCTGCAGTCCATGGGGTCACAAAGAGTCGGACACGACTGAGTGACTTTACTTACTTACTTACTGAATAGTAGTAATGAAGTAATTGAAGACTGCTTAGATAGAAATAGTGATAGCAGTAGTCATAGTAATAGCAATAGTAGTGGTGATAAACAGCAACAGCAATAATAATAATAATAAGCTACTATGTAAAGGCTTTACCTGTATAATCTCATTTATTCCTCACAATATCCCTAGCAGCAAGGTCTGATTAATGTTGGGTCTGGGGGATGGGGGAGAGCAGGGAGGGTGTAGGAAGTGAGTGTTTTAATAGGGACAGTTTCAATGTAGGAAAAGTTCAGGAAATGGGTGATGGTGAGAATTACACAACCACGTGAACGCGTTTAGTGCTACTGTACAGGTAAACATGGTTAAAATAGCATATTTTCTATTATGTGAGTTTTACCACAATTAAAAAATGAGGACACAGGTCATAGGAAAATGGCTCGAGTTCTCATGGCAAGTAACAGACTTGGGCTCAGAACCCTGGGAGCCAGATTCCGGAGCCTGTCCCTTGAACCCTGCACTGCACTGCCTCCTGCTCCGCTGGGTTCAGGAGTGGATTTGAGGATGCGTCAGGGCCATGTGCATCTGAAGAGGAAAAAAGCAACAGACTCTGTCAGATGTTGATTTTTCCAGGATGTGAGTAGAAAGGGAAAATACTGGCATGTGTACCGTCCTCCTCCCGACTCATAAAACTGACACAGTTGTTGACAGAGCAGGGTTTTCTAGAAGCTGGAGCAGCCTCTAAGGGTCCTTCCCTGATCCTGAGTGGCAGATGCAGTGGGAAGCTTATGGTTTTATAAGAATCCGGAGTATCTCCCAATTAGTGGGTCCTTAAGAACAGCTTGCTGGATCCTTTCACTCTTGAGTTCTTACAGGCTGTAAAGGACTTGTGTTTCTGCCCGTTGTGTTCAGTCGCTTGGTTGTGTCTGACTCTGTGACCCCATGGACTGCAGCTTGCCAGCCCTCCCTGTCCCCTACCATCTCCCGGAGTTTGCCCAAGTTCATGTCCATTGAATTGGTGATGCTATCCAGCCATCTCCACTGGTATCATGTGTTAATTCCTAGGGGTGGCTGGCCAGAGCACATGATGGCATGTGGAGGGCATGATGGGCTTTGCCAGCTGGAACTCTCTCTCCCAGAGCCTCACCTCAGTCCCTGCTGTGCTCTTCAGTTGAAATTTGTGCCGCATCATTAAGGCTCTAGCAACTGAGCTGCAGACTCTTCTTATGTTTATGGCTCTCTCAGCTTTCCTGCGATGCACGCAGGTCACCTGTTGGTCATTCCCACGTGCTGAGATGGGGGTTCCTTCTTGAGGGAGGAGCTGAGTGAGTGGCTAAATGCCCACTCTAGAGGGATTCTGGAGGTGGAGTGGGTGCTGAGGGCAGAGGAGGAAGCCAGACAACCTACCCTAACTGGCATGGCTTCTCTTGGAGTTGATCAGTCCCAGCCACTGGGGTTCATTTGTTCCAGTGGGACCAGATAACCTTGCAGAATTTTGTCTTCTCGTTCTTTCAAATTCCTGTACCTACCCTGTGGCCACTTCCTCCATTTCCTTGGATTTGTTGTATCATTCTCAATAGCAGTTCCTATGTTGCTTTGGAAGGTCCTTGGAGCACCCAAGGACCTATCCCACCAGGCATGGTTTCCTCCCTGCCAGTCCTTCCCCTTTGGAAATAGTTTTAGTTTCTTGGGTCTCCACTCAGCACGACCTGAGTGCTTACTGGGGTGTGTGCTCAGGGCAGGCACTGAAAATATAAGAATGAGGCACAGTCATTGCCCTCAGGGAGTCTTTAAAAGGCTGATGAGAGATGGATAAATCCATTGACTTGCGTGTGTGTGTGAGAGAGAGAGAGAGAGAGAGAGAAGGAAGGCTTCCTGGAGGAGGTGACATCCTCTGTTGGGGATCATTGGTCTCAGATCGTGGTGAGTCAGTTCAGTCTTAGGGATAAAAACTTCACTGATTGAGGACAGGTCCCAGTCACAGACATGGCTAATCTCTGCCTCAGGGCTTCTTTCCCCACCCCTGCTGACCACCCTTCTTTAGTTAAAGGATCTTCTGCCTTTAGTTGTAATGATCCCCTACCCCCTTTTTTTTTCACTGTGGGACTTTAGTGATGCCCATATAGGTGGACTTTGTGTCTTTGCTTGCTTGCCCTCTCTGTGATTTGTTTGCTGTTGCCAGCAATATTTGGTCACAGTTGCTTTTGTATGTGCCTGAGCTCATCCTCCTATATTGATCTGATAGTTAACTGAGAGTTTTGGGGGCACTTGATATTGTCCCTGTCTAGAAGATCAAGATGAGCCATTGCCTTGGGACTTCCATGCTCTGAGACCTCTGTTCTATTTTATAGAGATTGATTGATGTTATTGAAGAAGGTTTTCTAACGTCCAGAAAGGGATTATTCATGTGATTATTTTGACCTAGAATAATAGCAGTTTCAATATGGTCCAATTTAAGGTTAAAGATTTGCCTCGTGTTAGCAAAAAGGAATTTCTCAAGTTCTTAGGCAAACCCTGTGGCTGGTGCCATCTGTATGTCTAGTTTAAGGAAGAAGTGGGCATCAAGAGGGGCTTCCCAGGCAGTGTTAGTGATAAAGAACCTGCCTGCCAATGCAGGAGACAGGGGTTCGATCCCTGGGTCAGGAAGATCCCCTGGAGGAGGGCATGAATACTTCAGTATTCTTGTCTGGAGAATCCCATGGACAGAGAAGCCTGGTGGGCTACAGTCCATGGGGTTACAAAGAGTTGGACATGACTGAGTGCATGCCCAGGTCACCTGGGAAGCCCCTCATGTAGCTATGGTAGTAGTGGTTTAGTCGCTAAGTTGCGTCCAACTCTTGCGACCCCATGGACTGTAGCCGGCCAGGCTCCTCTGTCCATAGGGTTCTCCAGGCAAGAATGCTGGAGTGGGTTGCCATTTCCTTCTCCAGGGAATCTTCCTGACCCAGGATCGAACCCGGGTCTCCTGCATCATGAGCCTGCTATTCAGCTTCTGCTATTATCAAAACATTTTCTCTTCCTCAACTCACTTCCTCTCCTCCTCAGGTTATTTTGAAGCAATTGCCAGTCATATCATTGAATCCATAAGTATTTCAGTATATTTAAAAGAATAAATTTTTGCTAAACACAATTGCAGTGCCATTAGAAAACTTAAAAATAATTTCTCAGTACTCTGAATGATACACTCTTAGAAGATACTGCAGAGCCATTACTTTCCAGTTTCCTAGCATCTTTGAACACCTGATTCAGGTAATAATTTCTACAAATCAAGGCTAAAAGAGTCACAGGAAAGCAAGGAGCCTCAAGAAGTAATTGAAGTGATTTCTGCTTAGACCTGCAAACAGTGATTTCTGTCTTAGACCCCGAGACACAACTATTTCCTCCAGATTTAAAAATCTCCAGAGGCTCAGCTTACAGCTGAGAACACACCTTACAGCTTACATTTAATGTTACAGCTTATAGCTAAATGTTGCCAACATGGTGGCTCAGATAGTAAAGAATCTGCCTGTAATGGAGACCTGAACTTGATCCTTGGGTTAGGAGAATCCCCTAGAGAGGGGCGTGGCTACCCACTCTAGTATTGTTGCCTGGGAAATCCCATGGGCAGAGGAGCCTGGCTGGCTACAGCCCATGGCCTCACAAAAGAGTGAGCAACTAACACGTTCAACACTTGTCAACAGTAGTTTCAAGTTCTTTCATCCTTGTTTCACTCTCCCTAAAGGTGGAACCAACTACAGCTGCCCCTGAATAAGGAATGTCTGTGTCTGAGCTATTCAGTTTCCATCCTGGGTTCTCTTCTTAAAAATCTCTAAACTCATCCTGAGTTCTCTAAAGAATCCTAGTTTTGAAAACATAACTCAGTTTTTTTCCAGGAAGGTAAGAGAAGAGGATAAAATATTTATTAGGTGTTACTCAATTCGAACAACAGTCAAATGAGGGAAGGTATTTTAGTAGAGTGCTTAAATGACTTTCCAAGAGTGATAGTTTCCTGAGGCTGCTGTGACAAATCATCACCAACTGGGTGACTTAAAGCAATAGAAATTGATTCTGTCCCAGTTCTGGAGGCCGGAAATTTGAACTGAGTCTAAAAGAGGCTAAAATTGAGGTGCTGGCAGAGCTGTTTCTTCTGGAGGCCCTGGGCTTGGGGAAGTGGGGATCAATTCTGTGCATCTTCCAGCCTCTGATGGCTGCCTGCATCCCTCAGCTTGTGGGTGCACCACTCCAGTCTCTGCCAGTGTGATCACATTGCCTCCTCTTCTGTGTCACACTTCTCTCTGCCTCCCATTTATAAGGATGCTTGTGATTACAGAGCTTCCCCTGTGGCTCAGCTGGTGAAGAATCTGCCTGCAATGTGGGAGACCTGGGTTCGATCCCTGGTTTGGGAAGATCCCCTGGAGAAGGGAAAGGCTACTCACTCTGGTATTCTGGCCTGGAGAATTCCATATAGTCCATGGGGTCACAAATAGTCGGACACAGCTGAGCGACTTTCACTTTGTGATTGCTGTTAGAATCCACTCAGATAATTCAGGGTAATCTCCCCATGTCAAGATCTCCAGTTTAACCAAAGCTGGAAGTACCTTTCCCTGTAAGGTTCCAGCTGCCAGGAATGAGGCCCTGGATATCTTCCAGGGCCCATTTCAGCCTACTATTCCAAAAATTATACTGTTACTAGGAAGCTTTCATTTTATTTATTTATTTATGGCTGCGCTGGGTCTTGTTTCTTTGCTCAGACATTCTCAAGTTGTGGCCAGCAGAGGCTACTCTTCCTTGAGGTGCATGGGCTTCTCATTGTGGTGGCTTTTCTTGTTGTGGAGCACAGACTCTAGGCACAAGGACTTCAATAGTTGCAGCTGGTGGGCTCTAGAGCACGGACTCAGTTATCATGGTGCAGAGGCTTATTTGCTCCACGGCATGTGTAATCTTCCCGCACCAGGGATTGAACCTATATCCCCTGCTTTGACAGGTGGACTTTGCTATCCACTGCACCACCAGAGAGTCCAAGAAGCCTTCATTTCAATCATATGCTAATATAAATAATCTTATTGGTTGGGAGAAAGGAACATTGGATAAGAACATGGGTTTTGGCATCTGATAAACTTGAGCTCTAATCCTAGCCTGGTCTGTAATCATAGACAAGCTCTTTAACCTCTCTTGAGTCTCATCTTTTCATCTATGCATGGGGTTGATACCGATCTTCTCAGAGAGATAGTATAAGGATTAAATTGGCTAGTCAATATAAACTTTCTGGTGCAGTGCCTGGCATATAGGATACACTGTGTAAATGGTCTTCCATGTTATTTTAGTGCAAGGCATCTTTTGATTTATCTCAAGTGGTATCCAGGCAGGACCTGGTATTTTCTGTCTGATGTAGTACATTAATGAAATCAAACCCAATTTCTACTGACACCTGTAAGACATTTACAGGTGTCAGCAGAAAAGTTATTTATGAAGTAGTATTGTGTGAAAAGACCCTGAAGCTAATACAAAATCAAGAAATATAAATCTAAAACAGAAGAATCACATTTAATGTTAGGCCAACTTTTAAGTAGATAGTAAGGGCTTTTGGAAAACAGAAAATGTCACTGAGCTGTAACAAATTTGAAGATGGAACAAAAGCACTGGATCTGGAGTCAGAATACCCTTTGTTCACATCCAGACCTGCTGATTTCTTTCTGAATGGACTTGGGAAGCCACTTCACCTCTCTAAACCTCAGTGTCTTAATGTATGAAAAGGGAACAAGGTCATAGTTGTGAGGATGTAAAATGCTTCACACATGTTCCACAAACACTGCATAGTAAGAAGCTATCATGAGGCCTTTTTATAAGCAAGGGAAAGAAGCAACTACACATGGTGCCTATCTATGATGGACTTTACTGCCTCATTAAAAAAAAAAAATCAATGAACATGGGTCCTGAAGCTTTGCGTAGCTTTATTTGAACACAGCTTTCTTTTCAAATGAATCCTGCAAGCTCCCAATGTGAGTATACATTTTATTGTGAAGTTCCATGGCGCTGTAGGCCAGATGTATGAAGCACGCAGAGAGCTCTTTTTCCAGTAGCAATTATCTGATGAAATTGCGCCTTGTCTGCAGCAGGCAAACCGGATCTATTCCCATTGGAGTAGGGAGCACGTGCTGTGGTATTTATAAACTGTAAAAGATGTTTGTCAGCATGCACAGCGCATACTTTCATCCCTGAGTACTGGCAAGAAACAGCCTTATTGTTTCTGAAGAACTAATGATGGATTCATAAATTCTGTTAGCAGAGTTATTGCTGCATGGGATTCTCTCCATGGATGGTAAGGATTCTAGGACGTGCAGTTCTGACTGTGGACTGAATTAAGTGCAAGGACCCAGATCAGACTCTTGGCCCATTCTTCCCTGGATCAATCCCAGCAGATTCCAGAAGCAAGGGAAGAGTCATAGTGTAGAGTCCTTGGTGACATAGAGAAGATGGATCATGGAAGGTCAGCTCACTTACAGTATTCATCTTCATCCCTGCCATTGCCCAGCAAGAGAGCTTTCAGAACCATCTCAGATATATTTCGCTGCCATACTGGGGGCTGGGATCTGCAAAGACCAGGACATTTGAATGTTTTTCAGGTTCTCAAGGGGGTTGGCTCTGTTAGGATAGGGGCAAGAGTGGTTCACGGTTTCTATACCTTTTGTCTCCTGGCCAACCCAGCTGCCTACCTCATGAAAGTGAACTACAAGTTCACAGCCATCAACCCAGACCCTCTTGTTCACAGCAATAGACTTCAGGCCCTCTTCACTGGTCCCTTCTAGCTTCCAGTGGATCTGGATGTGATCTGGCTCTTGACTCTCAGGTTTGGCTTTTGTTTATCATCTTCCTATCAGTTCAGTTCAGTTCAGTCACTCAGTGATGTCCGACTCTTTACAACCTCATGGTCTGCAGCACACCAGGCTTCCCTGTCCATCACCAACTCCCAGTTGACTCAAACTCATGTCTATTGAGTCAGTGATGCCATCCAATCATCTCATCCTCTGTCGTCCTCTTCTCTTCTTGCTTTCAATCTTTCCAGCATCAGGATCTTTTCCAATGAGTCAGTTCTTCGCATCAGGTGGCCAAAGTATTGGAGTTTCAGCTTCAACATCAGTCTTTCCAGTGAACATTCAGGACTGATTTCCTTTAGGATGGACTGGTTTGATCTCCTTGCCGTCCAAGGGACGCTCAAGAGTTTTCTCCAACATGACAGTTTAAAAGCATCAATTCTTCAGTGCTTAGCTTTCTTTATAGTCCAACTCTCACATCCATACATGACTACTGGAAAAAACCATAGGCTTGACTAGACGGACCTTTGTTGGCAAAGTAATGTGGATCTTGGCAAGTGATTTCTCTGTTCCTCACATAATTTGCTCTCTTACCCTCTGTATTTATTTGTCTCTTCATTTCAAACCATTTTTAATGTGAATCTACCCCCAGCTGGCCTCTTAGGAAAACCCAAAACCCCAACCAGCCAGGGATCAGCCCAACCCCCTGAAAGTTCTGCAGGGAGAAATGACATTTCTGGCTGTTAAAATCCATGAGCCTAGCTGATTGATGTAGGACCAATTAGACTTCACTCCAGGCTTCATAGCAAGAGTTATCAGCTAACAGTGGGAGCCCAGGGTCAAACCTAAGAAAATGCATGATGGGTAGTAGGGTTTTGAATGGACCACCCTTCCCCTTGCGTATTTTGGGACCTCCAGTATAACTAGCAGTTATAACCAGCAGTCCCAGCTGCTTTTGGTGGTTAAGGGACTTTGTGGAGTTGAGTAGTTACTTGTGGTAGCTTCTTAGGTTGTTGTAAGAGGACCCTAGAGCTCTTAGGGCTTTTCAGGTAGCTCAGTGGGAAAGAATCCACCTGCCAGCACAGGAGATGCAGAGACACAGTTTTAATCCCTGGGTTGGGAAGTTCCCTGGAAAAGGGAATGACAACCCACTCCAGTATTCTTGTCTGGAAAATTCCACGGACAGAGGAGCCTGGTGGGCTATAGTCCATAGGGTCACAAAAGAGTTGGATGTGACTGAGTACTCACTCACTCACTAGAGTACTTATTTGTGTGATTGCTTTTAAGGATCCAGATTACTTATTATGATTTTGCCTGATTTACAATTTCATTTGTTCAATGTAAGTTTATTAAGGGCTCTATGTTAATATATATTTATTTAATACATATGTCTATATATTCTGATATACATGTGAAAAGGACACAGATCCTGCTTCCAGGAAGCTCATGGTGTAATGGAATGGGCAACTGAGCTGAGGTGCCTGAGGGAGAGCAGGGACAGAGTACAAGCCTTGGAGGGACTTCCCTGGTGGTCCTGAGGTTAAGACTCCAAGCTTCCACTGCTGGGAGCACAAGTTGGATCCCTGGTTGGAGAACTAAGATCCCACATGCCATGTGACACAGCCAAAGGAAAAAAAAAAAAAGCACAAGCCTTGGAGTATGGAGCTTATTGAAGGTCTGGCTTCATTGCTTACTTCTCTGGTCGTGGTCAGGTTACTGAACCTCTCTGAAGACCTCTGTTTTCTCAACTAGTCAAAAGGGGCTAATCCAGCCCATTTCACAAGGCTCAGATAATGCACATTAAAGATACATGAAAAGAAAGTGAAAGTGAAAGTCGCTCAATCGTGTCCAACTCTTTGTGACCCCAAGGACTATACAGTCCATGGAGTTCTCCAGGCAAGAATGCTAGAGTGGATAGCCTTTCCCGTCACCAGGAGATCTTCCCAATGCAGGGATCAAACCCAGGTCTCCCCCTTTGCAGGCAGATTCTTTACCAGCTGAGCCACAAGGGAAGACCAAAGATGCATAGTGGGGGCTCAATAAACATTATTTTCCTGTTCTTTCCATTAACCAGTATTGCACTCTTGGCTAAGCTTTCTAGATAAGAAGAGCTGAACCCTTGGCATGTATTTAGTGAATCTGAATAACGTGGACAGTAAGCCAGATGATTCAGACTTACCATCTTCTGGCTCATCACCTCATCCTTTGCCTGATAAATTTGCATTGGCTCCTCAGAATGATATTAAATGCCCTTCGTGCTCCGAGGTCAAGAGCAACCTCTTTCACCCCTGCTGCCAATACTGACCTTTTAATCTTCCCCTGATGATCATGTGCGTTCTGAATCAGGAGATCCCTGAACCACAGGAACTTCCTTGAGCAGCTATGGATTTGCTGAGGTTTGTGAGTTCAGTGTTGCCTTGTCAAACAATGAGGGATTCTAAAAACAACATGGGCCCAAAATAACTGCCTCATGAATAGTATTTGAGTGATGACAGTCATCACCATGGCCCATAAAAATTTTGGCAAAGGTTTCCATCCTTTGCTGAGTACCAGACTTTTACAATGGAGCCGCACAGCTTTGTCCTGGGACAAGCCTCCTTCATTTATGATGGTTAAATGCTTCAGTCCATCTTAGGAAATCATCTGCAATCAGCAGATCTAATAAAGCTGGAGTTTTTTAAGTAATTTTGGTGCCTTTGGGATGTGTGGTTGCATTTGAAGTGGCAGCTGTACAGTAATAATATTACATGTGTCCTTGGCATTGGTTTGAGTGCTTTATATAAATACACTCATTTAATCCTTACAACAACCCCATGAAGTAAGTTACTGCCTTTACCCTCATTTTACCATTAAGAAAACTAAAGAACAGAGGGGTTATGAAACCTGCCCTAAGTCACCCAGCTGCTAATATGGAAGCTAGAATTTGAACCAAGGCAATTGGTTTGACCTCAGAATTCATGTTCTCAACCGTTACAATTATTGAAAAGAAAGTGTTACTCAGTCATGTTCGATTGTTTTGCAACCCCATGCCCCCCAGGTTATTCTTTTCATGGGATTCTCCAGGCAAGAATACTGGAGTGGGTAGCCATTCCCTTCTCCAGGGAATCTTCCCCACCCAGGGATCAAAGCTGAGTCTTTTGCATTACAGGCAGGTTCTTTAACATCTGAGTCACCAGGGAAGCCCCACAATATACTGATTCAATACTAATTTAAGTCACACAATTAATTGTTGTTCAGAAATTTGATTGATGAGATTTTGACTATCTCAAAAGGCTGAGTTTTTAACCTTTAGTGAAAGTGTGACTTCCAAATCGAATGTTGAAAATCGGTTGCTCCTTTTCTTGTCATGGCTGTTTTTATGGAGACCCTGCTCTGCGATGAGGATTTTCTTAATTTGAGGGAGAGAAGACTGGAGGATCATTCGATACAGTCCTGTAGAGGACTGTGTAGAATCTGAAATTTTACCCTGCTTGCACAGTCCTGAGTCTGTCTGTCACACATTCACAGATGCTGGTGGAGAACACAGGATTCCGGGCTCAGAGACAATAGGCAGTTCATTAATCACAGCAATAACAGTCACCAGAGTGTCAGCGTTGACTCTTGTTTCCAAGCCCGTTTCCTTAGGGTGATGCAAAGTGGGCCTGAAGAAGACACTAGAGCTGAGGGATCTCAGATGTCTTATATTGGGAAGTAAGCATGTCCACCCTTTGCCTCAGAGGTGGCGTTAACTTTGTTATACTGCACAGTTAGCAAACTTACCTTTTGTTTCCAGGCACCACCTGGAGACACTCTTTCCATTGTCTGAGGCTGTTTGTTCTACAAACATCGTTGAAAAGGTAATTTAGAATGAAGGCAATTCATGGGTCTCTTGGGTTTCTTCTCATCTTGTGAGCATGAATTGTCTCCTAACAGGTCCCTAGACTCCTAAGAAGACTCTAGAATTTCATTGTGTGGATATGAACAACAGACATGAAACAACATCTGAGTAATATAGAGGGATTGTATAGTTTGACCACAAATATAAAGGGCGTCTTGGAGGGGAAAGTCATTGTGAGCTGCGAGGGGTATAGAAGTATGAAAGAGTTGCTATTACACTAAGCAGAAGAAATTGGAAAGTGGAAAAAGGGTGAACATTTTACGTAGCATCACACCTGAGGCTAGGTGTTCAATCATACAGGGCTTTGCACTTGGGGTCAGACCTGAGCGCCGATCATGGCTCATTTGTTTGTTTGCTATGTGCCCTATGCAACCTCTATAAACTTTCTGGCAGTTGCTTATTGACTTTTTCTTTCCTTTTCTAAAGGGTATATGAGTACTTATTACCTGCAGATGTAGGGTCAGAATTTTGATCAAAATCATAGTGAAAAATGACAAGACCTTTGCTTATCTACACCCGCAATGCAGAGTTAAGAAAAAAGTTTCTTTGTATTGAGGAAAATGGTGATGTGGCCACAGTTACTCAGATTGTTCGAATAATTGCTGATCCTTCCTCTCTCAACCAGTGAGACACAGGCAAGCGATCTCCCTTCTCAGTGAGTTTTCTTTGACTACCCTAACTCAACCTAGCTTTCTCTTTCTGATCATGTCACTGTTGCTCCCAGTCCCTCGGTTGTGCTCACTGTCTAAGGGTGAATTTCTGACTCCACAGCTCAGCTCACATGACCTCTGTGAACTGGCTCAGCTCTGCCACTTCTGCTCCATCTCTTCTCTGCTCTTTAGACTTCACTAACCAGCTAGACTGAAAGTGGTACTGTTGGTACTCACACATACACACACACAACTGGTTTTTCAGCTTTTCCTGTTTTTGCTTACACTGCTCTGTCTCTCTGGAAAGCTTTGTTTCCTGCTCATTCCTGTTCATCCTTTATGGAACAGCTCAAGAATTCCTTCTCCTCTTCCCTTAAAAATAAAACAACTAAACTTAATGTTCCTAGTTAATTTCTCACCTTTTCCCTCTGATCTCTCCATCCATCCATTCATCCATCTATATCTTGCTATATTTACTCCCATGGTAATATAAAATGTGTATATAAGTGTCTCTCCATTAGCTGGGTTTTTAAAGGCAGATAATAAGCCTTCAGTGGATATTTTTCTAATGAGTGAATGAAAACATTTAAATGGTTTTGTGAATGAATGACTGCTTTGGGGCCAACAAGCGTACATCTGAGTCAAGACCCTCGTGGCAAGTGCACAGTGTGTCAGAGATTCATAGCCTCTCCTGCACGTGTGGATGCAAAGGAGGGTGGAGGGTAGGGCTGGCTCTGGGCACAGCCTGTCTTCTCCAACTCTTTCTTACCTGCTCATCTCTTACACTGCCCATCCCTGTCACTTATCCCTTTCTCACAGCAGATTAGTCAAACTAGAAGCTAGGATTAGAAGTTTGTGGGTGGGCGTAAATTTCCATGGACTCTCATCTCCCTTCTAAGAGCACTTTGGTTTTTAGAGAGGCCTCATGAAAATGCAGGGCTTCCCAGGTGGCACTAGTGGTAAAGAATCCGCCTGCCAATGCAGGAGACACAAGAGACGCGGGTTCCATCTCTGGATCAGGAAGATTCCCTGGAGAAGGGCATGGCGACCCACTCTGGTATTCCTGCCTGGAGAATCCCATGGGCAGAGAAGCCTGGTGGGCTACAGTCCATGGGGTTACAACGGGTTGGACACATCTGAACACATGCATGTGCACACATGAAGATCCAAGAGCCTTTAGCCCTCCTAACCTGGGAGAATCCTGAGCAGTGAATTCTAGGTCAGAAGGGAACACAGGCTCTTCAGAGCTCTGCTCCAGACCCTTCTGTTCTGTCCGCAGGAATGAAAGTGGACCCTGCTCTCTGTTATGCTCATCCAAGCTTTCAGGGTCATAGTGAGGTCATACTGCATCTCTGTAAGCCTGTAGACAACTTTGAGAAAACAGGCATTATCAGGAAAGGTGGTAGATAAGTTCATTTTCTCAGGGCATCCCAGTGGCAAGCTGGCACCTAACTTCCATGAAGCTGAAGCCAGAGAAGTTTTGGGATATGACCACCACTTTTTCTGAGGCATGAAGTGTGTGTGAGGGTTCTACAGATGTTCATCGCTTGTGCCTTTGAATTCTCAAAGAGAGACACAATTCAGTGAATTGGTGGATCTGAGGTGGAGATGACCTTGAGATGGACCACAAAGCCGCAGAAAGCTGTTTTTGCTATGTTTGAGTTCTGGGAGGGAGACTTTGACCTTGGGGACATTGCTGGAGAAATCAGGATGATAGGTTGAATTCAGGGGCACATTCTAGCCCTTCCCACTTATTTGGTGTTCTGTGGGGTGTTTGTGTATACCCGTGCACACATTTCTATATATGTGTGCATTTTAGAGGAAAAAGCCAGGTGTCTGGTACACTTGGATTAGATCTCTAACTAGCTGAGTGATCTGTATAGCTTCTTCCATCTTCAGTTTCCTCATCAGTAAAGTGGGGAAACCACCCAATTTAGCTATCATGAGGGCTTTATGAAATAAAATATGAAGAGTCCTTGGGCACAGTCCCCAGTGAATATAAGGTACTCAGTAAATGGTATCTATTGTTACTCTAGAAACAGACTGCATTTATTTGTTTGGTTACTAATACTCTACCTTATTCCAGGAAATAAAAAAAAAACGGGTCGCTTACAGAGTTAAAAAAGATTAGTTCCCCAAACATATTCTAACCCCAGCTACCGCTTCAGTCAGGACTCGAATAGAGATGAGAGAAACAAGAAGATAGAGATAAATTACTTGAGGAAAACACATTGGTATTTTCTCTTTGAATTCTCACGTAAAATACATGTATCACGTAAAGTACACTGGTAAGTATGCAGAGCTATACACTTCAAAAGTAAATATTTTAAAATTATTTGTACCTTGACTCATTTTAGGAGGGTTTTTTTAGATGGACCATTTTAAAAGTATTTGTTGAATTTGTTACCCTATTGCTCTGTTTTATGTTTTGGTTTTTTGTCCTCAAGGCTTGTGGGATCTTAGCTCTTCAACCAGGGATCGAACCCTCACTCTCTGCACTAAGAGAATGAAGTCTTAACCACTGGACCACCAGGGAAGTCCCTGTTAGAAGGTTCTAATGTAATTTACAAAGATGTATTCATCTAACGTGACAGAGTTAAAAGACCAGCAATATATCCATTCATGCCCTGACTGCTGCCCCAAATGACTTTAACTTGTACATTCAGAACAAATGCCAGAAAATTAATATTAATAAAAAAGAACGAAAATGAATTAGCAGGAGAAAAGTTGAATTGAGCTGAGATGCAGTGTGTGGTTTCCATGAGCAGTAAGTGGCCTCTGGTATCCGTCCAGACCCTTCATGATAGTGCCTAAACACTAACCGGGGCAAATGTGAGACCCTGAGAGATCATGGTTTTCGGCAATCATCTGGCTCCCCTGCTTTGCTTCCAATCATCTCTTCTGCCTCTGCCCTGACTCTTGACTTTGATTCCTCTCTGTTTTGCTCCTGCTCTCCAGCTTATACACCAAACCCTCTCCTCATTTGACTTCAGCGAATCCCTTGGGGCTTTGGTTCAGGCCTCCCCCAGCACTCTGTTCCTGGCTGCTCCATCTTGGATTAATCCGAATCCCCATATGGATGGAGTTGTCTGGTAGGATGGGATGCGCTGCTCAGTTAGCAGCCTCGCATCCACTCTGATGGACCCCCTTCTCTGGTTGTTTCATTTGCTTGACTGTGTTTCACCAACTTGTCTGCCTTTGCTGTGAAGCCTGGACTTGGGACCCTTCCGTTCTCTCGACCGTGTATCAGGCATGGGAGTACTTTGTGCACTGCTGGTGGTTTCTGAAAGTCACTGGCTGGCTTGTCAATTTGCTGATGGGACACTGTGCAAGTGTAATCAAGGCAGCCACTTACAAATGGTTTTCAGGTTTCTGCTAAATAAAATATTTAGACACAGGAGGGCTTGCTTCTTGGCTGCAAAACAACAACATCAACACAAACAACAGCATCCTCTTCAATTTTTGAGCGCTTCTGTGGCAGGTGCAGTGCTAGACACATTATGCTTGTTCTCACAACATTCCTTGACCGAAGGATAATATTTAGCACTGTTCTGCAAGTAACAAACAGGTACAGAGAGGTTAGATTTTCCCAAGGTCAAATGAGCAAAAGTTTTTTTTTTTTCTTCAAATGAGCAAAAGTTTTGAACAGGATTATAAACTATGCCTTCATGACTCTATCACCAGCTTTCCCCACGTCATAGCATCTATTGTTTAGCCTCATCCATGGCAGCCAAGGGACCTGCCTGGAAAAATTCAGGGAGGAGGGTCCTTACTTGGGGTCCCTGTGTGACAAGTGCCTCGACCTCTCAGCACACTCTCTCTCCAAACAGCTACTGAGGTAAATGTTCATTCAAAGTGAAATTTTTTACTTATGATTGCTGGGGGGAAAGATGGGAAAATAGATAAGTTAGGGAATTGGGGATGGACATTTATAGATGGCTATGTTTAAAATGGGTGACCAACAAGGACCTACTGTATCCCACAGGGAACTCTGCTCAATGTTATGTGGCATTGAGATGAACATGTATACACTGCTATGTTTAAAATGGATAACCAACAAGGTCCTACTGTACAGCTCAGGGAACTCTGCTTAATGCTATGTGGCAGCCAGGATAGGAGGAGAGTTGGGGGAGAATGGATTTATGTATATGCTTGGCTCAGTCCCTTCGCTGTTCACCTGAAACCATCACAACATTGTTAGCTAATTGGTTACACTCCAGTTCAAAATAAAAAAAGTTTTTTAAAAAGTGAAATATTTTGCTGCAATGCTAATTATAATCCATAGCAATTTATTTATATCTGTACCCATTCTGCCTTCTTTCCAGTCCATGAAAGTCTTTCTCAAAACCATTCTCTTCACCTCTGTCTGTCCCTTTGTTTACTTGTTCATCATTCATTCATTCAGTACTTATCAATCACCTGCTGGGTGCCTGACACCGTGCCCAGCAGTGGGAATAACACTTGCTCATCCATCAGTGCCAGCCTTTCAAGGCTTCCACCCATCTGTCACCCCTTTCTGTCACTGATGTCCCATCTCTGTCTTGCTAGTTTGTTCCAACTCAGCTTATAAAAATGCTCCAGTCTTTTTCATCTTCTCCCTTTTTTTGTCATCTTACTTTCCCTCTTCTCCACCAAGCTTCTAAGGAATTGCCTACAGTTCCAGAAGTCCTTCCCTTTTTGCAAAATCCTCACAGTCTGGGTCTTACGCTCCTGGCACTGGCCTTGCCAAAATCACTCCACTACACACTCTGAGTCCACACCATGCTGGGTCTCTCGGCTGCACTGGACAGCTTGGTCCCTCCTGCTTTCTGGAAACCATCCTTGTGTCTTTGACCCTACTGTCTGGGTTTTGTAGACTCCTGAATGTTCTTTCTCTGTCTTCTTTAGGGCTTGCTCATGCTCTGCCTAGCACTTCAGGGGGTCTGCAAGCTTCCTCTTGCCCAGTGCTCTCCTTTCCACATGTGTTCTTCCTCTTGTGGCCCCATCCACTCACAAGGCAAAGGCTGTACATGAGAAGAGGCTTAAGGGCTTGATCAGAGCAGTGACATGATCATTTTTATTTTGTCTCAGAGTGTGGAGAATGGAGAAGAGAAGAGAGGGCACAAGAGGGGAGAGGCTGGTAAGAGGCATGAGATGATAGTGGCTTGTCAGTATCAACCCCCACCCTCCATGCCACCCCCAAACAGTGCTGTAGGTCACTTTACACCAAGTTTGTCAATTTGGTTTGAAAGAACTCAGTTGTCTCTCTGGAGAGATTACCCCTGATCGCTCAATTTCATGAGCCCTGTGTCTTCCTCAGATCAAGGGCTTTATGGGATGATTTAACTCGAATCCTCCTGAGGAAGCTGATTTGCTGCCCATGAGGCTGTTTTCCAGCTATTCCTTCACAGCTGCTAAGCCCTCCCCCACCCTGCCCCCCCCATCAGCCAGACACAAGCCAGGCTGAGGTCACCCCATCATAATGTCCTTAGATCTGTGTCCAGAAGGGATCAGTAGCACCTACACCCTGGTGCCCCTCATACAGCCCAGCACCTCGGGGAGTGGGGGCGGTCTTCCCTCACCCTGGCCTCTGTGGGCCTCTGTGTGAGGCAACTGCCCTCTTGAACCAAGGCCTTGATGCCAGCAGCCCAGCTGGGGTCACGTGCAACCGGGGTCACATGAGGCCACTTTTAATGGCAAACTGGACTAAGGTTTTAAAATGAATTAATATTTTTTCATCATTAAATTTTAGAGCTGGATGTATGGGCTGGAGCTGGAATCTGAATGTGAAATGCACCTTGAATATTCTCTGAGGGACCCTTCCTTGCAGTTATATGGGTATTTATTGAATGAAGGTGCAATCCCTCTGCAAAAATTTTAGGAAGCTTCATCTAGCAAGAACATCAGAGCAACAAGTCAGGATTTGGAGGGGGCCCCTGGAATGGGTGGATGATGGAGGCCTCACACAGAAGGGAAGAGACTGGGGGGCACTTGGTAGTGAAGGTGCTGTGTGGACAGAAAGAGGAGCAGTAGTCATGCTGTGCTATCACATTTGGGGAAAGAGGAATATGTTCAAAAAAGATTTGTAAAGAAATCGTGCTGTGTGTTTTATGGGAGGCACAGTCCTCTTCAGTTCAGTTCAGTTCAGTCGCTCAGTCGTGTCCAACTGTTTGTGACCCCATGAATCGCAGCCTGCCAGGCCTCCCTGTCCATCCCAGAGTTTACCCAAAGTCATGTGCATTGAGTCAGTGATGCCATCCAACCATCTCATCCTCTGTCGTCTCCTTCTCCTCCTGCCCTCAATCTTTCCCGGCATCAGGTTCTTTACCAATGAGTCAATTCTTTGCATCAGGCGGCCAAAGTATTGGAGCTTCAGCCTCATCCTCAGTCCTTCCAATGAATATTCAGGACTAATTTCCTTTAGGATGGACCGATTTGATCTCCTTGCAGTCCAAGGGACTCTCAAGAGTCTCCTCCAACACCACAGTTCAAAAGCATCAATTCTTGGGCGCTCAGCTGTCTTTATAGTCCAACTCTTACATCCATACATGACTACTGGAAAAGAACTTGACTAGACAGACCTTTGTAGGTAAAGTAATGTCTCTGCTTTTTAATATGCTGTCTAGGTTGGTCATAGCTTTTCTTCCAAGGAGCAAGCATCTTTTAATTTCATGGCTGCAGTCACCATCTGCAGTGATTTTGGAGCCAAAAAAATAAAGTCTGAGTTCCTTCAAAAACCTCGACTAAAGTTTGATGTTATTCTTCAAGGTCTTTGCCACTCGATTTGTGTCTTCTTTCATGTGTCAAGTGGCAGAGGCATGCCTCCAGGAAGCCCAGACATTGTGGTTTACAAATAAACAAAGGAGCGTGGCTGGGCTCCTTCACTGCACTATGTTTCTGGCAGGATCCTGGGGTTGGCACTAAGCTGTGCCAGTGTTGCAGGCTCCTGGTAGAATGATCAGTACAAGGGACTTTAAAGAAACTTTGTATTGGCTCATTCTGGACTCTAAAAAATTCCTAGGCTGTCAGAACTTACCATTGGAAAATTGTAAATCATTTAGCATTTTCCTGATGAAGACATTGAGGCTCACAGAATGATATCACAGGATATTATGTAACTTCTCAAGAACTGGAACATTCTTGGGAGCAGAGCTTGTTTCTTTCTTGTTTCCCAGTTCTCTCTCATCCTTAGGCTTAGTGGCTGAAGTGGACTTAAATTAGAAACTCCCTGTGTCCATGAAGACTTTTTTGGTTACAAACAACAAAAACAGTTTCTAGATTACTTAAGCAAAAGGTGGGATTCACTTGAAAACACAAGGGAGACTCACTGGCCCACAGGAAGAACAGAATACCACCCCATGGGAGGACATGACTAGGGCAGATGTTAGGTCGCCAAGGATGCCTCCCTGGGGACCTTGCGGACTGACTCCAGATGCTGGGGTTTCGGACTCAGAATAATCATGTGGTTCTTAAAAAATTTTTTTTCTAGCTCTTTTACCATCTCAACTGAAGGCACCGGAAAAAATCGAAATTGCTCAACTGATTCTTATTTGTTGAATCGAAACTTTGTGTATGGCAAAGATAATTTTTGCCACCTTGTGTTCAAGTCTTTGAATAAATGCTTGGGCATGATAGGTGTTAGAAAGTAGGAGGGCAGTTGGAGGAACCTGACCCAGCTTGGCTGTACAGACTGCCATTAGGCTAAATGCATTTATGAGTGATATTAGACTGGATGAGAGGCCATTGATGAAGATGGGAGAGTGTTCGAGGATGAGAAAACTTTGGTCAAAAGTAATCCTGGAGCAAAGGGAGTGTACTGGGTTGAGATGAGAACTGCAGGCAAAAGCAGGGAGCAGTGCCAAGTCATGAAGAGCTTGGATCTGATCCCATGCCCGGTGGGGAATCTTTGAGGCAGCATTAAGGAGGGGAAAATGGGAAGTTTGTATTCTAGAAAGCTTTCTTCGGCAGCCATGTGGTGAATGGGCTGAATGAAAGTGAGGACAGTAGAAAAGACGGAAAACAGGAAAGTGAGGACTTAGAAACGGGATGTGCAGCAACCTTACTCCACAGTTTTGCAACAGGCAAGTGAAATTTAGGAACAAAGAGAATTCACTGACAGTTTTCGGCTGTACAGCAGAGTCTTATTCATATCAAGTTCCCATTTATTAGACCGACTCACAGCCCAGACTTGCAGTGGCCTTAGAGTGAAGTTCCTGCATATACCTGCCCTCAGGTAAGTAGCCCTCCTTTAGGTTCAGAGGTGACATGGGGACTGACATGGCCTATTGTTTGGAATGGTTTTCTTTTCTTTCTTTCTTTTTCTTTTTAACTCTTTTTCTTTGGAAACTGTCCAGGTGGAAGGGCCTCTCTGGTCACGTGATTGGTTAGAGCTCAATCCCAAGAGAATTAAGGAGCCACAGCCTGTGGTCCCTTGTCTGAGACTGGGTCACAGTCACATGCTGCCTGGCTTCCAGGCAGGGTGACGGTTCACAGATAGGGGCTGTGTTGATGGTTTGCTGTTGCTCTGGGGTCAGCTGGGCCAGTATGTGCGACCCAGGATTCAGACATACCAGCCCCTTGAGGAGCAGAGGCTTGTTCTCATAGCTGAGCAGGCATACGGGAAGGCAGCCCAGGGCTGAGACCTCCCTCTGACACCTTGGGGACTGTTCCTTGGCTGCTACTCCCCTGCGCTTTTACCACAGCCTCATCCTGTCTCTCTATCTCCACCTTCTGTGCAGCGACTACATATGCATTATACCGTCATCTTTTGGGCTTCCCAGGTGGTGCTAAGGGTAAAGAACCCTCCTGTCAATGCAGGAGATGTAAAAGACGCAGCGATTCCTGGGTTGGGAAGATCCCCTGGAGGTGGGCGTGGCAGCCCGCTTCAGTATTCTTGCCTGGAGAATCCTCATGGACAGAGGAGCCTGGTGGGCTACAGTCCATAGGATTGCAAAGAGTCGGACACTACTGAAGCGATTTAGCATGCAGCATGCATATTCTTTTGATTCCCCAACTCCAATTTAATTTAAGGAAAGTTTAAAAAGTTGAATTGTGGTAAAATACACACAACATCAAATTTACCATCTTACCATTTCTAAGTTCACATCAGGAGTGTTCAGTAGTTTACACATTGTGGTGCAACCTGTCTCCAGAACTCTGTCCATCTTGCAAAATTGAAACTCTGTACCTCTTAGCCCCAGGGGTCCCCAAACTCCAGACTCTAATGCCTGATGATATGAGATGGAATTAGTGCAATAATAATAGAAATAAAGTATGCAATAAATGTAATGTGCTTGAATCATCCCCAAACCATCACCCCCAATCCTGGTCCAATGAAAAACTGTCTTCTATAAAACTGGTCTCTGGGGCCAAAAAGATGGGGGACAGCTGCCTGAGACAATATCTCTCTGTTGCCCCCTTCCCCAGCCCATGGCAAACATAATCCTACTGTCTGTTTCTGTGAATGTGATCACTGTATGTACTTCATATAAGTGGAATTGTACAGAATTTTTGTGATTGGCTTATTTCATTTAACATATCTTCAGGGTTCATGTATATTATAGCATGTATCAGGATTTCTTTCCTTTTTAAGACTGAATAACATTTCACTATTGTATATACCACATTTTGTTTATTCTTTCATTTGTTGGTGAACACTTGGGTTACTTCCACCTTTTGGCTATAAGAATAATGCTGCTAAGAACATGAATGAACAAACCTTGTCCTTCTTTGTATAAAGTCCTGTCTCCAGAGCCCACCCTTGTCTTTCATCTGGAGAGCAGTGACATAACAGCTTTTTCTACTTTCTGCCCAGCCATTCTGCATCCAGGTGGCCTAAAGGAGTGTCTGTTCTACAAGGGCATTCCGTATTGTTTTGGTTGGGCTATTTAATCCTTGTGCCTCAACTATCACATATTTTTAGGAGTTTCTTTATAAATTTTTTAAAAAAGTTTTGCTTCCTGATCTCTTTTCCATCATTTGCTTCTGGAGGGGATAAAACAGGAGCATTGCTGTGTGAGGGGAAGATGCTCCCTAGGGTGTCGCCCAAGAAAACAGTCCAAGCAAGAAGACGGTGTACTACAGGTGGTGGAGAGGCAGATCCTGCCCTTTATGGGATCGTTAGTTGCAAGGACTGAAAGTCCCAGTGTCCATCGGTGCCATCATGTGGGGAGAACTTGACCAATTTTGGGGAACTACAAGCCCAGGAAAAAGCATGGACTCATGCCACAGTGACATGCCACTTGGATGAGAATGAAAAAGGGACAGGAGACATGAGCCTGTAGGACCTGCATGCATGTGACAGGGGGAGAGGAATCAGTGCCTGAAGGTGTTTCTGGGAGGCTATTTGGGAGCTGAGATGTGTAAAAACCCCTGCTTTGGTGCCCCCTTTTTACAACCTATATTTTTAAGTGCTCTTAAGATCCAGTTTATGTTTCCTTTGCATGTGACACCACCCAGAGGCTTGGTTGTAGAGGGCTCCCCAGGATTCATTAAAGTTAAATGTTGATATTAAAGCTGCCTGTCTTTGGTCTTTGGTCAATACTTCCCTAGTTTGAGTTTGGCTGTGCTTCCCCACCACTCTCTCCCCATTTTACTCTTAGATTTAAAAGAAGGTAGTTTATGATTTCATATCTAACTTGTCATCTTCCTCTAGACCCAGGAAAAGTAAAATTGGATCTCTTGAAAAACACCAAGAAGAGGAAGGCAATTGCGTTCTTTATACAGGAATTTAAGCTTTAAAATGGAAAAAATTTCCTTGACTAATGCTTTCCTGAAGTCACTGGAAATGTGATTTCATCCAGTTTTTCCAGTATTCAGTTCAGTCGCTCAGTCATGTCCAACTCTGTGACCCCATGGACTGCAGCACACCAGGCTTCCCTGTCCATCACCAACTCCTGAAGCTTGCTCAAACTCGTGTCCATCGAGTCAGTGACATCATCCAACCATCTTCAATATTTCCATTTCCAATATTACACTAATATTTTTCCTATATTACACTAATACTAATATTACATTAATATACACTTGTGTACTTAGTATACATGAGGACACTAATATTTTTAAATTATAAATATAGTATTTCCTGTGTTACATTTTTATGCAGTTGGCTTGAGGATCATTTCCTTACTCTTGGCCTGGTATTTGAGAGCACATATGTCAAATGCCATTAAAGGAAAATGGTTCTTATTGGCAGAGATGCTGTGGAAGATTAGGAAGGATTTATGGCGCAGATCAGAGATGAACCGAGAGTTCCTGCATTTTGCTGCATTCTTACCTGCTGTCACCTGCAACACACTTCCTCTCTCTGTGTGATGCTCCCATCAGAAGAGCCACAGGCATTTTTTTGCTCCTTTGAAAGAGGTATCTGTGGATCACACTTTAGTATTCACTTATCTGGGTCCTACCATGAATTCCACTTAATATTTCCTTTGAGATCTAAGACAATCCTTTTACTAGCTTCCTGGCCTCTATTTCTAACCATCATTTTAAACTGTTTAATTTCAGGGCTGACTGGTCACCAGAAATATTGTTTCCACTAAAGCAAGTAATTTCAAGCTTGTGAGATTTAATAATGATCGAATTCTTCCATTCAGAAAAATCTCTCTAGGAGTCAACTATGAGATTAGGAGAAGACAACTTTAGAAAGCTGACATTATAAGCCTATGTGTCCATGGGAGTGAGGCCATCCTATGGAGGCATTTAGTCAGGAATGTGAATGCTTTCTCGCCTGGTGTTTTAAATCTGACGTCACCTCTTTGTCTGTATGACACTAATATGTTTTCAGCTCCTGTTAATGTCTTTGATGGAACTCTGTGATCTATTGTGTGCATTGTGCTACAATGCTTCAGTCATGTCTGACTCTATGGACTGTAACCCACTAGGCTCCTCTGTCCATGGGATTCTCCAGGCAAGAATACTGGAGTGGGTTGCCATGGCCTCCTCCAGGGATCCTCCCAACCCAGGGATCGAACCTGCGTCTCCTGCAGCTGCAGCATTGCAGGCGGATTCTTTACTGCTGATCTGCTGGGGAAGCCCTAAGGTCTATTAGTGCCTAATAATTTATGGCTTTTTTCCCCCCTTGTGGATTTCATCCTAAATTAGGTAGATTGATAAATGCTGGTAAGGTTTCATTTCATTATCCTTCCTAGCTTCACACTAGTACTAACTAGTTTCTTTAGGCTATTATAAGAAACTTGTCAATCACCTGTCATACCCCTGCGTTGATTCCTTCAACAGGAATCTCTTGTTATTGGAGATTTTCCTGATGAATGAGAATTGAGATATTTCCTGCTGTATCAGTAAACGAAGGAACTCATAGTCATTATCAATAGAAGCCATCACTGAAGGTGAGCTGGTGAGCCCTGAGGAAACTCAGGATGTGAAAAATGCAGGATACTGGCCCCAGACAGTTGAAGTGGATATCAGAGGAATGATTTCAGTGAGGCCAGACTCTTGCATCTTTCTATAGATTAAAACAAAAAACAAAAAACAAAAAAACACATTAACTTCCTTAACTTGGGTATCTGGTTTTCTTTAATCTACAATAGACTTTCCACATTCAGACTACCTGCCTTTGTTGCAAAACTTCTGTGTAACCTGGCTTCTCTCCCTCACCCCTCTCAATTCTTTCAGGGTTGCTTGAGATGCTGCCTCCCAGGCTTGAAATCCTAAAAATTCCTGCTGTTTAAAACATATCTCTCAACGTTTAGGCTGTGAATATTTTTTTTCCTTCTCTTCCACTCCTCCCCCTTTTTTAGGTTGTGAATACTTTTTTAAAGCATACATTAACAAACTTTTATTGAGCGATACAGTTTTTGCACCTTCCCTTCTCCCCAATTCCTTTGGTGGCAAAGATCATCTTTCTACTGCAGAAACCCATTCCTGTGTCCTCTGATGGTGCTAATGTTTCCACTTTTCGGCCACATGCATGGGCATTGCCTCAGACCCTTCAGGTACAAATGGTCAAGAAGTGGAGTTTCTCCCTTTCGTAGAATCAATTTTTATAAGGATGATGTGAACTGAAGCTGTTGATCCCCATCATCGCCGCCACATGGGGAAATTGCCTGAGAACGAAGTCAGAACAGAAATACAAAGCTAAGGGATGGAGAAAAAAGGATGTCTTCACAACATCCTTGAACCTTTCTCTTGACACCCTTCAGTCAATTCTATCCCTTATACCTACTTGGGGCTACAGTCCATCTTTTGTGTACACCAATTTAATAGTTGGGCTTTTGTCATTTGCATTCATAGTGTCCTAAGTGATTCGACTGGCAGCAATTTCATCCATGGAAGTTTCTTTGTATTAGGTTTCATTGCCTATTTCATTTACTTTTCTGTCATCCTTGTGCACCAACTTATCTGGTGATCTGCACAGAGTGGATGATGGATGGACACCTATTTTTCATGAAGGGCAGTATGCAGGTGGCTTTCAGTGAGCTGGAAGATCTACTAAGGTTGCCAGATGCCCAGTTAAATCTGAATTTCAGATAATGAATATATCTTTTAGTATGAGTATGTCCCACATAACATTTGAATTTCAGGCCAAATAATTTTAGTATAAGTATGTCCCATGGTGACCCACTCCAGTGTTCTTGCCTGGAGAATCCCAGGGATGGAGGAGCCTGGTGGGCTGCCATCTATGGGGTCGCACAGGGTCGGACACGACTGAAGCAACTTAGCAGTAGCAGCAATAGTAGGTCCCATACAATTTATGGGATAGATTTATGCCAAAAAATTTCATTGTTTACCTGAGATTCAAATTTGAGTATCCTATATTTTACCTGGCAGTGCTAGTCTCACCAAATAATCATACTTTAGGAATATGCTTAAAATAGTATCATGAGGTTTCTAAAATTAGGAAAGCATCCTACATAAATATCATGCATATCTACAATGTAAAATTTAAATTTAACTGGGCATCCTGTATTTTTATTTGTTGAGTATATTCTCTATTCACTTCAGTTATCTTCTTGATTTGATGATACAGTTCCTAAATTCTAGTTACTAGGAGCCAGTTTGTTTTTCTGCTCCATGGTCAAAGAAGTGATGTTTAGCTTCAAGCCACTTCAGCTAGCCCTCATTTCTCTCCCTTGTCTCAAGGCAAAGGGTATTATTGCTTATTTAAAATTTATTTTATGAAATATAGTTGATTTACAATATTGTGTTAATTTCTGCTGTGTAACAAAGTGATTCAGTTATACATATATGCGTTCCTTTCCAAATTCTTTTCCATTGTGATTTATCACAGGATATTGAATATGGTTCCCTGTGTGATACAGTAAGACCCTGTTGTTCATCTGTCCTATATATAAGAATTTGCATCTGCTAATCACAAGCTCCCAATCCATCCCTCTCCCATTTCTCCTTCCATTTAGCAAACACAAAGAGCCTAACCATTAATGAAGCACGGTTCCATGGCCCATGTGGGAGGGAAAGAGATGTCAGGAGAATTAACAGTTACCTAGGGTCGCTCACGTTAAACTTTGGGCAAAGTTTTATACCCTTTGATTCATTTACTCTTTGGGACCACTGTGTGAAATAAACTTCATCTATCACTACTCAAAAAAATAAGGGAATTGAGATGCAGACAGGTAGAGTAATTTGCCCCAAAACTCATAGCTTGAAAGTAGTACCAGGTTCAACTGACCCCAAAACCATGCTCTTTATGTTGGTTCAGTTTCTTAGAGAGAGAACAACACCTGTGCCAAGTGGCTTCAGTCGTATCTGACTCTTTGTGACCCCCATGGACTGTAGCCTACCAGGCTCTTCTGTCCATGGGATTCTCCAGGCAAGAATACTGGACTGGGTTGCCATGTCCTTCTCCAGGGGATCTTCCTGACCCAGGGATCAAACCTGTGTCTCTTGCAGCTCCTGCATTGCAGGCAGATTCTTTATTGCTGAGCCACTAGGGAAGCCTGGAACAACTCCTGGTATTATCTTTTAGCAGAGTAGGATATCCCCAGGGCACTGAGACCAGAGCCAGCAGAGGGACAATGATTGCCAATGTCCAACTTCAGACCAGAAAATCTGGGACCTTTACCCTCTGTTCACACCCAGCTGGAATGGGTGGATAGTTTCAGGCCTTTCCTTGATACAGCAACAACAGCAAGGCAGATAGACCTCAAACATATGAAAAAAATGTTCAAACATACTCATAAAAGAGAAATAAAAATTAAAGTATCTCAAGATAGCATTTCTTACCTATCATGTTTGCAGAGATTAAAAAGGTTAATAAACTGGTTGATGAGTCATGGGGAGACAGTTACTATTATACATTGCTGGTGGGGATGCAAACTGGTACAACTCATCTGGAGAGGAATTTGGCTACACTTGACAGAACTATAAATGTGCTTACCTTTTGACACAGCATTCTGGCTTCTAGGAATCTGCCCTGAAAACATATCTCAACAATATGGAAACATGTATGCACCAGTTTCTTCATGGAAGCATTGTTTGCAATTGCAAAATATTGATTTATAGTTAATAGCGTTACACCAATGTTAATTTCCTAGGTTTATCCCTCTATAAATTTGCTCTGGTTATGTAAGATGTTAACACTAAAGCAAGCTGGGTGAAGGGTACTTTTCTGTACTGTTTTTACAAGTCTAAAATTACTTGATAAAACTACTTTATCAAAATAAAAAGTTAGAACTACAACAAGGAAACAGATTTCTCATTATCTCATGTGGGGCATGACATCAGGACTGGACCAGCAGTGAAGGGTCTTAGCTGCTCAAGTGCCTCGTCTTCAGGACCAATGCATCCTGGAGAAGTGAGTCGGGCTGACCTTGCAGGCAGGAGGTCATGAGAAAGAGAGTGAAGGGCTGGAGATGGCCATCAGCCATGTCCTTGCTGAGACTTTGAGGAGCAGCACACTCCAGTGGGAGAAAGCCAGAGGACAGCATACCTGTCCAGACTGCTCTATCTAACGTTCAGACTAAGTCTCTGAAGGATATCCTTGGAAACATCTCATTTATGTGAGAGATTTACTGTCCTTTACCAGTCACTGGTTATCTGTATCATATGTTCAAATACCTTGACCTATTAAGACAATCCTGCTTAGGTGGCTCAGAGGTTAAAGCGTCTGCCTCCAATGCGGGAGACCTGGGTTTGATCCCTGGGTCGGGAAGATCCCCTGGAGAAGGAAATGGCAACCCACTCCAGTATTCTTGCTTGGAGAACTCATGGACTGAGGAGCCTGGTGAGCTGCAGTCCATGGGGTCACAAAGAGTCGGACACGACTGAGTGACTTTACTTACTTACTTACTCTTATTAAGACAATACACATCCCTCTCTTTTTGTGGTGTTTTCAGTTCTACAAAGAGAAAAGCTATGAATTGCTTAAGAGGGAGAATCAGTTCTTTCTCCCAAATGACTTGCTCAAAAGTGCTGTGCTCTTACTTCTAAAAGTTGACCACTGAATCGGAGTGTCCTTAAGATGACTTGGGTGTCTCCTAACATTTTTTTTTTATCATTTTTAATTTATGCTTCATAGTAAAATAGAGATTCAGTTCAGTCACTCAATCATGTCCAACTCTTTGCGGCCCCATAGATTGCAGCATACCAGGCTTCTCTGTCCATCACCAACTCCCGGAGCTTGCTCAAACTCATGTCCGTTATGTTGATGATGCCATCCAACCATCTCATCCTCTGCTGTCCCCTTCTCCTCCTGCCTTCAGTCTTTCCCAGCATCAGGGTCCTTTCCAAGGAGTCAGTTCCTTGCATCAAGTGGCCAAAGTGCTGGAGTTTCAGCATTCACCATCCTAAAATAGAGATTAGCTAATTTCTATTTGCTCTTCTAAATTGTTTTGGCCAGAGCTAGGCTTTGGGCTTCAGGAGAAGGCAATGGCACCCCACTCCAGCACTCTTGCCTGGAAAATCCCATGGAAGGAGGAGCCTGGTGGGTTGCAGTCCATGGGGTCGCTAAGAGTTGGACATGACTAAGCAACTTCCCTTTCACTTTTCACTTTCATGCATGGGACAAGGAAATGGCAACCCACTCCAGTGTTCTTGCCTGGAGAATCCCAGGGACAGGGGAGCCTGGTGGGCTGCCATCTATGGAGTCGCACAGAGTTGGACATGACTGAAGTGACTTAGCAGCAGCAGCAGCAGCAGCAGCAGGCTTTGGGCTTCAGCGATACCTCACCATCATATGAAACCCTTAATCTTGCGGAGATGGGGTGGACTGATGTGTGTATGGGGATGTTTTTAACCATGCAGCATCCCTCAGTTCACACTTACTCTACTACCTGGGCTGAATGCTGAGACAGGGCAAGCCCAGCCCTGCTGGGAGTCCTTACTTTCAATGTGGGGGTTCATGTCCATGGGGCCTGAGTACCTGCATGAACTGGGAACCATGCTAAGGCTGATACTGCAGTTAATCACCACAGTAACCCACCCAGTTAAGGCTCAGAAAGGGTAATCGCTTTCCGGAAGGTCACAAAGCTAATGAACTGTGGAGCTGAGGTTTGAATCTGTCTGATCGCAAGAGTTCTTTTTAATAAATACTCCTTCTACCCAGTGGGCCTTCCCTAGTGAGTTTTATCGGAAAGAGTCTGCTTTCAGTGCAGGAGACTTGGGTTTGATCCCTGGGTCAGGGAGATCCCTGGAGAAGAAAATGGCAACCCACTCCAGTATCCTTGCCTGGAAAATTCCATAGATGGAGGAGCCTGGCAGACTTCAGTCCATGGGGTCGCAAAGAGTCGGACACGACTGAGCAACTTTACTTCACTTCACTTCATTGTACCCAGTAGAGAGTGACCAGCTTAACCAATTCTGCCACCTTCCTGAGGCCTGTTTCTGCCCGTGCTAGTGGGGAAAAAACAACAGAGTCCCACTGTCAGTAGAGGCACCTCACCTCTGTTCTAAACATGGGAGCATCTGTCCCTTATTCTCACTCAAGGTCCATAATATTTTCCCAGCATCAACGTCGTTTCAAAAGAAGCCTCACTTGTCAGTTAAGATTGGCATGTGCAGGAGACCGCAGAGCAAGCCCAGCCTCACCACCTTCTGATACCAGAGCCTCAGGACACTCACCCCAGAGTGAAGGAGGCCAAGGACCCCTCTTCTTGCTTTTCAAGGAAAGGTTCCATTTGTGTTTTGAAAAGACCATAGGCTTGGAGTCACACCAGAGTATGGATACTGTCTCACCACTGTGCTTCCTTGGATAAATGAGTTCATTTCTCCAGATTTGACTTTTTTTCCATTAAGCAGGGACTGTAATACTCTCAGTGAATTACTGTCTGAATTTAAGAAATCACCTAGTCTGTGGTAGGCATTGAGTAAACGTTTGTTATTTTGACAAACACTACAAATTCTAGGTATAGCACTTCTCCCATATATTCCTTCCACAGTGCTTGGTTTGTTTCCAATGTAGGAAAATAAAGTTACAAAGCATGCTGCCTCTCAGAATTACTTTTATTTCTAGAGGATGGAGACTCTGCCTAGGAGGAAAATGGGAGTTTTCCGGCTTTTGTGCAGTTTTTATTTGTATGCACCAGCAAGCGAGACTTCTTTATTCTGAAGATGAATTTCATTCTAATGGTGCCAATGAATCTTTCAAAAATTTTATAATTGCCATTCCTAGCATGTTCCACACTGAAAGATAACAAAAGATTTAGGTGGCCAATTCAGATTGGACTTGGAGATGGATGTGCATTTGAAAACGCCTCAGCTGCTCCCTGAGTCATCTCAGTCCATGATGACATGCAGCTGAGCTAGATGGTGGAGTCAGCAACATCAGCCCAGCCTGGGCCGGCCTGTCAGTGGGATTGAGGAAGGCTATCTTATGGGATATAGACTGGGAATGGTGGAGTCAGCAACATCAGCCCAGCCTGGGCCGGCCTGTCAGTGGGATTGAGGAAGGCTATCTTATGGGATATAGACTGGGAATGGTGGAGTCAGCAACATCAGCCCAGCCTGGGCCGGCCTGTCAGTGGGACTGAGGAAGGCTATCTTATGGGATATAGACTGGGATATAAGAAGAGATGATCCGAGGCTACAGCAGGATAAGTTAGTGAGAGATGGAGTTTATGAACGTGTGCAAACAAAGATCTAGTAATGTTTTGGCAGTTATTCAAACAGAGAAAAATGGTGGGAGAATTTAGTTACCATGTCACCAGGGAAGTCTTACCACATCACACTGGGTAGTAAATTAATCCTTTAGCCTTCCAGGCACAAATGTTCTAGAATTACGCAAGAAAGTATGATTGATGATGGAAGTGAAATGAGCAACCTAAAATTACCTGTTTTGTTATCTATAATGATAGAATAATCTGGTCCACTTTCTTCTGGCTAATTCCTATTTATCCTTCAAAACCCAGCTCAGGTGTCCACACAACTGCAGGAAATTTTTCCTAACCATCTTTTGTCTCCCGAAATGTGGAAGATTTTCCTCCTCTATGTCCCCATTTCACGCCACAAGATTTCTGTCATGGCCTGATCTCTCTATCTGATGATTAAGGATTCCTCACATCACCTAAACTCTTGCATCACTTCTTTACTGTGTATTTGGGAGTAATTTCTATTCCAGAGTTGATTCACACTCAGCTGCTCCTTTGTGGTCACTGTCTTTTAAGCTGCTTTCTGCTTCGCTTCTTGGAAGTGATGTCTTTTCTCCCCTTAATACCCTGTCATCACCAGCATGTCCATCTCAAAGGTAAGATGCTGTTCTCTTTATTGCCACATCCTTTTATTTCTCATACCATCAATATGAAGTTTATAATGTAGTAGATTTTGCTGAACATTTGAGATGAGAACATGACAAGAACTCTTAAAGCTTGATGTTAAATATCATTGCTTCCATCACCTAAAGGGAAAGGTAAAAGGTTAATTCCTTTGTAGAGAACCCCTCACGATGTTTCCCAGGCTTTGCCTCACTTTTTCTTTTTTTTTTTTTTTTTTCCCCCTCTTTGGCAGAGGGAAAGCCCTTCTTCAGTGCTTTACTGTAAAATTCTCTTCCTGCTTGAAGCAAATCACCATCCCCTGCTCACCAAAGTCGGCTTGCTCCAAGCCTCTGTCCTATGTCCTCTTCTGACTTACTTTAGGCTGTTACAACAAAATGCCATGGACTAGGTGGCTCAAACTTCAAACATATATTTCTCATCATTCTGGAGGCTGAGAAGTCCAAGATCAAGTTGCTGGCAGATCCAGTTCTGTTTAGAGCTTTCTTCCTGGTTTGCAGGCCTGAGGAGTGGTGGCTGGGCAGGCACAGGAGGGCCTAGAGGAGCTATCCTACGTTGAAGGTCAGGAACGGTGGTGATAAGGAGATTGTATTGTTTTTGCTTTGGCTCCATCCCTTCATTCTGTCTGGAGTTATTTCACCACTGATCTCCAGTAGCATATTGGGTAACTACCAACGTGGGGAGTTTCTCTTTTGGTATCCTATCATTTTGCCTTTTCATACTGTTCATGGGGCCGGGAGGAGCAACCCAAGGAGTGGTGGCTGGGCAGGCACAGGAGGGCCTAGAGGAGCTATCCTACGTTGAAGATCAGGAACGGTGGTGAAAAGGAGATACCCCTCGTCCAAGGTAAGGTGCAGTGGCTGTGCTTTGCTGGAGCAGCTGTGAAGAGATACCCCACGCCCAAGGTAAGAGAAACCCAAGTAAGATGGTAGGTGTTGCAAGAGGGAATCAGAGGGCAGACACACTGAAACCATACTCACAGAAAACTAGTCAATCTAATCACACTAGGACCACAGCCTTGTCTAACTCAATGAAACCAAGCCATGCCTGCGGGGCAACCCAAGATGGGTGGGTCATGGTGGAGAGGTCTGACAGAATGTGGTCCACTGAAGAAGGGAATGGCAAGCCACTTCAGTATTCTTGCCTTGAGCACCCCCATGTTTCCCTTTATTTTATCCCAAATACCTTCCTTTGACAACTTGTCATAGCACACGCGTGTGGAAAACACACCTCCTTGGAAGCTCCTCCTTGCTGTGACTCGAGCTGTGATCAGAGGGAGATGACGGAAACAAGACAGAAAGGGTCCACTTGAGAAAATGTGGTCTTTAAAAGGCAGTGTGTCCTCAGCCTGAAAATCTGACATTTGAAAGCCACCTTCAATTTTTCTAAAAGAAAATAAAGGTCTATTGTAGCCTATAAAGAACATGTATAACACGAGGAGAGCTTTGCCTAGAGAAAGTAACACTTTCATTTTCTCTCTTTGAGAAGTTGACTTCGCAAGAGAAAAAGTAAGATTCTATCCCCTGAGACACCGGAGCATTGGGAGAGAGGGCAAGACGGTGGGGTCTAGCCGGTCCCACTCCTGAGTCTCCTGCCCTCCCTGGCCTGCACTGCAGGCGCTGGGTCCCAAGGGTCAAGGAGAAGGGGGGCCTCATAGGAATGATGCCGTAGGTTTCAAAGTCTTGATCTAAATGGGCTCGTTATGCTCAGAGACCCAGAAGGCCCAGTCAGACCTGGTGGGCAGTGCACTACCCCTCCCCATGGGCAGGGAAGGGGGCACTGGGTCAGTGGCTGGACTCTCTGTCTCTCCCTGACCTCCCTCTGCAGCTGCGGGGTGAGCAGACAGGGATAACTGAGATGCCTGGGGAAGGCTGGAAGAATGGGGAGGGGCTCACGTCATGGCGAGGACCCCCAGTCAGGAAGGGTGGGTGGGCGGCTGGACCTGAGCAGCAGCAGTGCTAGAGTGATTCCACTCATCTCTGCCAGGGCTGAGGGGTACAGACCCCTTCCCCTGGGACCTGTGCCCCTGGATGTGCAGGCAGCATGGTGGTCCTTGCTATGACAGAGACAGAAGCGGGCCCAGGAAGCAGGAGGACCTCCCGAGGAGGCCAGGCCAGGCAGATGGCAGGTCAGTGCTGGAGGTGGGGTGATGCCTCTGAGGCTGGTCCAGAGAATCCCGTCTCTACACAGGCAGCCTGGGGCAGGACCACGCAGAGCTTGGAGCCGGGCCCACATCCTGTCCGCAGACCCCGGTTCACACCCTCGGGCCTAGCATCACGGGGTCACCAGAGAAAGGACCCAACCCCCCCAGGCCTGGGGGCAGCTGTGAGGCTGGTGATCTGAACTCTGGATCAAACCCAAACACCTGGCGTTCCACCCACCAAACTGCCGGGCTGCAGAGAGTGAGGGGAAGGGAGACGTCCCCACACAGGGACCCGCACGAAGGTCACCTTCAGAGACCCAAGCAGATGCAGAGCTGAGTGGGCTCCACAGGTTCCAGGCAGGCCGTTTGCCTGAAGTGACACATGGCAGGGTCTTTGCGACCTGGAGGCCCATGGTCGGGAATGCTCACAAGCTTGCCGGGAGCAGTGCGGCTTGCTAGAGCCACGGCACAGGCCTGCTGCAGTTGCTCTTGCTGGAGCCACGGCGCGGGTTTGCGGTTGCTCTTTGCTGGGTTTCCTGTTTGCTCTGGTTCTGTTTCTGATTTTAGCATCTCTAGCGGTCCCGTCCGGGGACAGGTCCTGGCGCGGTGAGAATGCAGAGGCTGCCCTGCCTCTTCCGATCGCCTGAGACCACCTGCCCACAGACTATGCAGGTTTGGACCTGAGGGGCTTTGAAAGGCTTCTCTCCAATTCCTCGAAGGGGAGGAAGAACCGTGCCCCGGGCTGCTCCAGAGGGCGAGGAGCCAGCTGGGCTCGAGGGTGAGGGTGTGTCTTTGAAGAGGCTTCGGGTCTGGGAGTGGATCTGCCTGACCTTGGGTCCTCCTTAGCCTCTCTCACTCACAGCCCCCCCTCCTCCACCTTCCCAGCCTACGTGACCCTCAGGATTGGATGGCACGTGGTCGTCACCTGCCTAGCAGCCTGTGATCGCTAAGGAGGATGCTGTGCCATTGTCAGACGTAGAGGGACGCAGAGCCCGCTGAGTCCTCAACCAGGGGCGTGCGCATATGTTGTCAGCTTGGGGGAAAAAAGTGCCTGGTCTAACAGCATTTTGCCCTGGGGACGCCTGTCTACAAACATTTGCTTACTGCCAGATTCACATGCACAGGAGATGCGCCTAGCCATCCTGGGGACCAGAGAGAGGTTGCAGGGACATTCTAGGCTGAGCTGCGATGGGAACACAGAACTGGGAAGGAACTGGTGACGCCAATGCCCGGAAATGTGGAAGGAAGAAGCTGCTGGTTTCCAGTCAGCATCTTCATGGAGGGCTCGGCCAGACTCAGAAAGAGGACTTTGTAAAACATCAGGCTGGACAAGGCTGCAGAGACCGTGGGAGACACTGAGTGATCAGATGGGATCAGACATCAAAAAGGTGACCCATGAAATTAAAACACGCTTACTTCTTGGAAGGAAAGTTGTGACCAACCTAGACCTCATATTTGGAGAAAACAATGGCACCGACTCCAGTACTCTTGCCTGGAAGATCCCGTGGATGAGAAGCCTGGTAGGCTGCAGTCTATGGGGTCGCTAAGAGTCAGACTTGACTGAGCAACTTCACTTTCACTTTTCACTTTTATGCACTGGAGAAGGAAATGGCAGCCCACTCCAGTGCTCTTGCCTGGAGAATCCCAGGGACGAGGGAGCCTGTGGGCTGCCATCTATGGATGAGGTGGCATCATCTCGGCCTCTCCAAAGACTCTACCACCTTTGCACAGAGTCCGACATGACTGAGGTGACTTAGCAGCAGCAGGAGGACAGCATATTAAAAAGCAGAGACATTACTTTGTCAACAAAGGTCTATCTAGTCAAGGCTATGTGGATTTTCCAGTAGTCATGTATGGATGTGAGAGTTGGACTATAAAGAAAGCTGAGCACAGAAGAATGGATGCTTTTGAACTGTGGTGTTGGAGAAGACTCTTGAGAGTCCCTTGGACTGCAAGGAGGTCCAACCAGTCCATCCTAAAGGGGATCAGTCCTGGGTTTTCATTGGAAGGACTCATGTTGAAGCTGAAACTCCAATACTCTGGCCACCTGATGTGAAGAGCTGACTCATTTGAAAAGACCTTGATGCTGGGAAAGATTGAGGGCAGGAGGAGAAGGGGATGACAGAGGATGAGATGGTTGGATGGTATCACTGACTCAATGGACATGAGTTTGGGAAAACTCTGGGAGTTGGTAATGGACAGGGAGGCCTGGCATGCTGCAGTTCATGGGGTCACAAAGAGTTGGACATGACTGAGCTACTGAACTTAAAAACTCAAATCAAAACACAATGAGATATTAACACACACTGGTCAGAATGGCCATCATCAAAAAACTACAAAAGACAACTACTGGAGAGGATGTGGAGTAAAGGGAACCCTCCTACACTGCTGGCAGAAATGTAAATTGGTACACCCACTAAGGAGAATAGTATAGAGATTACTCATAAAAACTAAAGAATAGAGCTACCATATGATACAGCAATTCAACTCTTGGGCATATATCCATATGACTCTAATTCAAAAAGATCAGTCATTCAGTCACTCAGTCCTGTCTGACTCTTTGCGACCTATGGACTGTAGCACACCAGGCCTCCCTGTCCATCACCAAGTCCCGGAGTTCACTCAAACCCACGTCCATTGAGTTGGTGATGCCATCCTACCATCTCATTTTATGTCGTCCCCTCCTCCTCCTGCCTTCAATCTTTCCAAGAATCAGGATCTTTTCCAATGATTCAGTTCTTCACATCAGGTGGCCAAAGTATTGGAATTTTGGCTTCAACATGTCTTTCTAATGAACACCCAGGACTGATCCCCTTTAGGATGGACTGGTTGGATCTCCTTGCAGTCCAAGGGGCTCTATAAAGAGTCTTCTCCAGCACCACAGTTCAAAAGCATCAGTTCTTCAGCACTCAGCTTTCTTTATAGTCCAAATCTCACATCCACACATGACTACTGGAAAAATTGTAGCTTTGACTAGACAGACCTTTGTTGACAAAGTAATGTCTCTGCTTTTTAATATGCTGTCTAGGTTGGTCATAACTTTCCTTTCAAGGAGCAAGCGTCTTTTAATTTCATGGCTGCAATCACCATCTGCAGTGATTTTGGAGCCCCCTCAAAAAAGTCTGTCACTGTTTCCACTGTTTCTCCATCTATTGGTCATGAAGTGATGGGACCGGATGCCATGATCTTAGTTTTCTGAATGTTGAGTTTTAAGCCACCTTTTTCACTCTTCTCTTTCACTTTCATCAAGAGTCTCTTTAGTTCTTCCTCACCTTCTGCCATAACAATGGTGTCATCTGCATGTCTGAGGTTATTGATATTTCTCCCAGCAATCTTGATTCCATTGTGTTTTTTCCAGCCCAGTGTTTCTCATGATGTACTCTGCATAGTAGTTAAATAAGCAGGGTGAGAATATATAGCCTTGATGTGTTCCTTTCAGATTTGGAACCAGTCTGTTTTTTCATGACCAGTTCTAACTGTTGCTTCCTAAACTGCATACAGATTTCTCAAAAGGCAGGTCAGGTGGTCTGGTATTCCCATCTCTTTCAGAATTTTCATAGTTTGTTGTGATCCACACAGTCAAAGGCTTTGGCATAGTCAACAAAGAAGAAATAGATGTTTTTCTGGAACTTTCTTGCTTTTTCCATGATCCAGCAGATGTTGGCAATTTGATCTCTGATTCCTCTGCCTTTTCAATGCAGCTTGAACATCTGGAAGTTCATGGTTCACATACTGTTGAAGCTTGGCTTGGAGAATTTTGAGCTTTCCTTTGCTAGCATGTGAGATGAGGGCAATTGTGCTCTGGTGTGAGCATTCTTCGGCATTGTCTTTTTTGGGGGATTGGAATGAAACTGACCTTTTCCAGTCCTGTGACCACTGCTGAGTTTTCCAAATTTGCTGGCATAGTGAGTGCAGCACTTTCACAGCATCATCTTTTAGGATTTGAAACAGCTCAACTGGAATTCCATCACCTCCACTAGCTTTGTTTGTAGTGATGTTTCCTAAGGCACACTTGACTTTGTATTCCAGGATATCTGGCTCTAGGTGAGTGATCATGCCATCATGATTGTCTGGGTTGTGAAGATCTTTTTTGTACAGTTCTTCCATGTATTCTTGCCACCTCTTCTTAATATCTTCTGCTTCTTTAGGTTATACCATTTCTGTCCTTTATTGTTGCCATAATTGCATTAAATGTTCCCTTGATATCTCTAATTTTCTTGCAGAGGTCTTTAGTCTTTTCCATTCTATTGCTTTCCTCTATTTCTTTGCACTGATCACTGAGGAAGGCTTTCTTATCTCTCCTTGCTATTCTTTGGAACTCTGCATTCAAATGGGTATATCTTTCCTTTTCTCCTTTGCCTTTAGCCTCTCTTCCTTTCATAGCTATTTCTAAGGCCTCCTCAGACAACCGTTTGCCTTTCTGCATTTCTTTTTCTTGGGGATGGTTATTTTCACTGCCTCCTGTACAATGTCAGGGACCTCCGTCCATAGTTCATCAGGCACTCTGTCTATGAGATCTAGTCCCTTGAATCTATTTCTCAGTTTCATTGTGTAATGGTAAGGGATTTGATTTAGGTATACCTGAATGGTCTAGTGATTTTCCCTGCTTTCTTCAATTTCGGTCTGAATTTGGCAATAAGGGGCTCATGATCTGAGCCACAGTCAGCTCCCAGTATTGTTTTTTTTCTGACTGTAAAGAGCTTCTCCATCTTTGGCTGAAAAGAATGTAACCAGTCTGATTTCTGTATTGACCATGTGGTGATGTCCATGTGTAGAGTCTTCTCTCGTGTTGTTGGAAGAGGATGTTTGCTATGACCAGTGCATTCTCTTGGCAAAACTCTATTAGCCTTTGCCCTGCTTCATTCTGTACTGCAAGGCCAAATTTGCATGTTACTCCAGGTATTTCTTAACTCCCTGCTTTTGCATTCCAGTCTCCTATAATGACAAGGACATCTTTCATGGGTATCAGTTCTAGAAGGTCTTGTAGATCTTCATAGAACTGTTCAGCTTCAAGGAGCAAGTGTCTTTTAATTTCATGGCTGCAGTTACCATCTGCAGTGATTTTGGAGCCCAGGAGAATAAAGTCTTTCAGTTTCCATTGTTTCCTCATCTATTTGCCATGATAATAGGACCGGATAATAGCTGTTAATAGGACCGGATGCCATGATCTTAGTTTTCTGAATGTTGAGTTTTAAACCAATTTTTCCACTCTCCTCTTTCACTTTCATCAAGAGGTTCTTTAAGTTAAAGGAGGTCACCATTATCTTCATTACCTCCATTATAGTTTGGCCTCAGGTCAAACAACAGGGAGGGAACACAGTCCTGTCCATCAATAGAAAATTGGATTAAAGATTTACTGAGCATGGCCCCACCCATCAGAACAGGACCCAGTTTCCCCCTCAGTCAGTGTCTGTCATCAGGAAGCTTTCATTAGCCTCTTAGCCTCATCCATCAGAGGGCAGACAGAATGAAAACCACAATCACAGAAAACTAACCAAACTGATCACATGGACCACAGCCTTGTCTAACTCATTGAAACTATGAGCCACGCCACGTAGGGCCACCCAAGACAGACAGGTCATGGTGGAGAGTTCTGACAAACATAGTCCACTGGAGAAGGGAGTGGCAAACCACTTCAGTATTCTTGCCTAGAGAACCCATGGACAGTATGAAAAGGCAAAAAGATAAGACACTGAAAGATGAACTCCCCAGGTTGGTAGGTGCCCAATTCAAAAAGATACATGTACTCTTATCTTCACACCAGCAATATTCACAGTAGCGAAGACATGGAAGCAACTTAAGTGCTCATCAACCAATGAACAGACAAAGAAGATGCGATACATACATACGATGGAACACTACTAAGCTGGTAAAGGAAGGAAATGATGCCATTTCAGCAACATGGACGGACCTAGAGGTGACCATACCAAGGGACAAACGTCAAACAGAGAAAGGCAAACACCATATGACATCACTTACATGTGAAATCTAAAGGAAATTGTTCAAACGGACTTATCTATGAAACAGAAAGAGAATCATGGAAGCAGAGATCAGACTTGTGGATGCCAAGGTGGGGAGGGGCGGAGTGGAAGCTTGGGGTGAGCAGATGGAAGATGGGTGCATGGCCAAGTCTCAGTGTTTAGCACAGAGAGCTATATTCAACATCCGGGAATAAACTGCAATGGAAAAGAATACAAAAAAGAATATATATATATATATATATATATATGCGTGTGTGTGTATAACTGAATCTCTGTGTTATACAGTAGAAATTAAGACAACATTTAAGCCAAGTATACTTCAATAAGGGATTCCCTCATAGCTCAGTCGGTAAAGAATCAGCCTGCAGTGCAGGAGACCCAAGTCTGACCCCTGGGTGGGAAAGACCCCGTGGAGAAGGGAATGGCAACCCACTCCAGTAGTCTTGTCTGGAGAATCTCATGGACAGAAGAGCCTGGCAGGCTACAGTCCATGTGGTTGCTAGAGTCGGACATGACTTAGCAACTGAACCATACTTCAATAAAACACATGTTTAAAGAAACAAAATCTGAAAAGATGGGGCGTGAATGTGTGACCCAGTGTCAAGCACCCGGGCACCCAGGGGCCTCTTGCTTCCCAGCTTCACAGCAGCGAGCAAGGGTGTTATTAGCACTTCCTGCCCAGGAAGGTGAAGAAAAATGAATGGCTGACCCATCTAAAGTGCCTGGACGGGACCCGTTACATGGGAAGAGCTCGAAACAGCAAGCTGTGCTGCGTCAGTCCTGTCCTGGGACCCAGGGGCGGTCCAGTGTGTTTGGAGGGACGTGGCTGGAAAAGACATGTGGCAGAAGAAACCCAGGGTCCTCCTGGGCTGAGGTTGAGGTGTGGCTGCATCCGGTCAGGAGACCCTGAGGTGGAGGGACAGCTCAGCTTCCTGTCGCCTGGAGGGCGGCTCCAGGACTCACGTGGAAGGACAGTGCCACCAGACTCAGAGGGTGCCCACTGCGGGGAGAGAGCTCAAGTCAGGCAACGGAGGGCGCAGAGCCCAAACAGAAAGGCTGGGGATGGCATCACTGTGTCCCAAGAAGGCAGGACATTTCCAGGTGTCTCGTGGGGCCCTAAGGAGCAAACCGGGGGCTGGGGGTCAAATGTTCAGGGAAGCGTCTTACTGAGAAAGAGCTTAGATGTCCACTCTGCCCTGCTAGGAACGGCCCCCTCGAGACCCACCGCCAGTTCACTGGATGCGGAGAATGGCAACTCTGCTCCCCTCCGAGACCCTGGGCAATGTAGCTGAGTCTCCAAGGCCCAGGCTCCGCATTGCAGAGACCGTGGCCGTGGACACCTCTGAGACCATTCTCAGGAAGCCACGTGCAGCGCCTGGTCCACACCACACTCGCCTACTCCTACCTTCAGCCCAAAGCTGCCAACCGCTGGCCAGGACAGATGGGCAGCTGTCCCTGCAAGGACAGGCTCGGGTTATAGAACCTGTCAACCCTGAAGCTCCCAGGACAGGTGGCTAATAAAAACTATTAATAAGTAACAACCATGATCGGGGCCCAGTGGCTTCACAGACATGGGTTCTCGTTGTTCAACCAGCCAGTAGGGCAGGTGTTTCAGCTCTGAGTCTCCACCTGAGGAAATGAGTGTCCTGAGTCTCAGTGACCTCCTCGGTAAGCGCTATCGCCAAGGCAAAGCCGGGTGTTACAGGCATGACCTACCCTCGGCATTCACGGTGATGCTGGGCCCCAGCTGCCATCCTGGCTCTGCAGGGTCTGCTCGGGGATCTGCCCGAAGGGAGTGAGGTCCACGTTGAGCTGGTTCACGGCCTGGGCCCAGCTCAGGCCTGCACTGAGGGGCTCCTTCATGAATATTGTACAATGGGTGAGTAAATGAGCAGTGGGAGCCCCAGCTGGGGGCAGCGGAACGGAGGGTACAGCAGTGAAGGATGGAGCGGAGGCCGTGGGTCTGGCCCACGAGGTGTGTTAGCATGCAGGGCCTGCCTCGGAAGGCACAGCCACAGTGCACAGGCATAGAAAGATCCAGGCAACACCAAGGCAGGAAAACCACTCGGCGCGAAATAGCCGGGGAGGGGCGGCCGGGAGCAAGCAAGGCTTGCACAGGAATGAAGAAAGGGCGCCTTCACGAAAACCCGAGCTCAGTCTCCCGAAAGAGAGCGTGGAACAATTTCAGAAATGGGGAAGGCACTCATGCTGTGGATGCTTTTCAGACACGGCAGAGAAATCTCTCCAGACTGAGCTCCGGGGCCGTGCTGCTCCAAGCTCCAGGGAAGAAAGACAAGGGGGTCCCTTGCTCTCTGTGACCTGGAGTTTCCTAAAGATGCCCAGGCCAGCAAAGCTCCCAAGGGGCAGACTGTAAAACAGAGCTAATATCTGGAACCATGCACAGCTCAGCAGCCATCTCCAGGGTGCTGGGGGTGGGGGAGATGGGGGCTGGAAACTTCTCACTTGTCATTAAAAACAGCTCAGCTTCCAATCGTTCTGAACTGTAAGGAGCCTCTGGAGCAGAAGAGGGAAAGAGCATGGACTGAAACTAAACCCTCTGTTTTCATTCTTTGTTCCTATTTCTCTCGTTTTATTTCTCTGTCCATAAGCCCCATGGCAGGATGCCGGGCTCCCTGGCTCATCAGTTCTCACCTGAAGCTGCTCTGACATCATTTTCTACCTGAACAAGAAGGATGCTGCCTGCAGAAGGCACTCAAGGAACAGCCTCTTTTTTTTTTTTTTTTTTTTAGCAGAACGAATGCGTTCCTTTGCTCAGGGGCACAGGCTGCAGCTGAGGCCATTCCGTCCTTTGGCGAACATGTGAGGAGGCTTCTTGGCACAGCAGACAGATTGCTTGGGAAAGCAGCCAGACACCACGATTATTTCTCTTCTTGCTCTGATGGGGCAAACATGAGGTCTAACCATGATGTCATAAGAGTGATTGTTCAGAGCGCTGGATGAGGCCATCTGATTCCCAGCCTCACCTGAGTCACGGTCCTTTCGAATACAACATTGCTTCTTAAAATAAATACTGAAAATGACTTTGTATGAAGGGCAAGACAGAGATTGGCCATTTAATGATGGCCTGGGGATTTAACGAACGAGTGAAATATTCTCTGGCCAAATTGTGAAATTATTTTCCAATTTTGCCCTAGAAAGAAGTTTTCCATCTATTTAACACAGCTCTTGGAGTTTTGTCCTAAACATACGGTGGCTTTGGGATGTAGAAAACTACTGACACCAAAGGTCTCTCTGCTCCCACCCAGACGGCAACCCCTGGGCAGGTGAGCCACCCGCCCCTGCCCTCGCTTGTCAACCGATGTGAGCAGGGCAGGCAGCTGCTCTGCTGCCGGGCTGTTCCCTTCCCTGGACTGAAAGCCTGCTGGCTGCTAAACCTCGGGTCAGGCTGCTCCATCACGAGCTTCCTTCTTTCTCCCACTTTTATCAGGGGGGCGTGTGCAGACCCCCAGTCACCGCTGGAGAACTTGCACCCACACGCTAGGGTTGGGACTCGAGGCCTTGGACTCCAAGCTGGGCCCTTCCTAAAGCGGTGCCGCGTCTCCTTACAGAGGCGCAGCCCTTGGGGAGAGTGAGGGCTTTGTGCCAGTCTCCACCACTGAGAACCTTCCAGAGAGGCCTGCGGGGAGGGGGCAGCTGTGCATGGCTGGGAGGACCCCCGTGAGTCAGCCCTGCCTCAAGGGAGCCCGTCTGGCGGGGCTCAGATGAAGTCCAGCGCTTCCATCGTGACCTTAAAGGGAACATCGAACGTTACTAGAATTATCTGCTCTGCAAACCCCAAGGATGGAGGCATTTATATCTGACAGTCAGGAAGTTATCGCAGGTGATAAGACACTCTTTGGCTGCAACTGGAGGCAGGAAAATTGGGATGAGACAAAGAGAGAGGGAGGGGAGTGCAGCAGACAGCGAGGGGGGCCGCCTAGAGGTGAGGAGGGGCGCCCGGATCTGGGCGGAGGGCCTTGCTCGTGAGCCCACTGGGGCTGACAGCAACACGCAGAGATGCTGCAAGGAGTTTACTGGGGGCGCAGGGCCCCTTGCGGGAGGCTCAAGAGTCTGGGGGCCTCCTTCCATGGACCAGTGCTCACTGAGCCCTCGCACCCACCTCACCTCCCAGCCTTGGGCGACAACACGCAGGCAGAGCTCGGGGACCCCCGGGCTGGGGAGGGCAGCTGCGGGAAGCCATGCTGGGGGTCCTATGGGGCTGGGGGCACTCCTGCTGTGAGCCCCAGGGGAGAAGGAAGCAGGGAAAGGCAAGAAGGACCACCTTCTGGAAAAGCTAAGTCGCCTGGCAAAGGCGCAGGAAAGACCGCACGTCTGGGACCACGGCGGCGGAGTGCCGGGGGGAGGTCAGGGCAGCTGCCCTGGTCAGCGAGAGGCCGCGCTGTGGGCGGCGGCGGGGCGTCCGGCTCACAGGCACAGAGCCCCTGAGTCGCAGCCCACGGGTGGCAAGATGAAAGGAGTGGGGCGGCCTGGGTGCCCCGGGGCCCCCGGCGATGGCGTCACCTCCCCACGGGAGCCTGCGAGGGCTCAGGGCTGGCCGAGGGCACGGTGGGGTGGGCGCGTGCCCACCCAGGGGGTGTCCGTCTGCATGGAGCTCAGCTACGTCGGGGATGAGGGGGACGCCCCGCGAGGAGAGCCCCAGGGGTTTGAAGAAGGTTCTGAAAGCATCACCACTGGCTGAGAAACTGCCCCCAGATGGCAAAGCGAGTCGGAGAGAGCAGGGCAGGAGGCAGCAAACCTTCTCCCTGGTGAAGCAGACAGAGCAGGATCAGAGAAGGAGCGGCCCGCGGCGCTGACCTTCCGCCCGGCCAGCTGAAACGAGAGGAGCAGCGTCCCGAAGGAGACACAGGAAGCCCGTGACGTTATCGGATAACCAAGGCAGGAAAACCCCGGAGCACTTGCCATGCTTGAACGTTTCTGGAAAAATGACGCAAGGAGCTGGAGGGCTGCAAAACTTCAGTGAGGTCGAACCCGAAATAGGTAAAAAGAAGCCATCTCCTCTGCAGAGAGTTCCAGAGGAACTGCCAGGGCAGAAGAACCCAACAGGGAACAGAAGGGGACAGGAGCGGGGCAGGGGTCAGCGAGAGGCCTCCCGGACTCCACGAGCCCCTCCCAGCTGCCCCAGGAGGAAGCCTCTGTGTGGAAGGACCCCTGGAAAGTGTCGGGAGGGAGAGGAAAGCAGATGGCCCCCGACCTGCAGGACAACTGCCAGGGAGGGAACCCAGAGGCAGACGAGGCTGACCGTGAGCTTGGCCTGGGCTCCATTCAGGGGGAGGGGCCTCTGAGCTTTTGGCCTAGGAGACCCCAAGGGCTGGCTCTGTGGCCGGCAGAGCTGAGAGGTATTCTGGATGACCCAAAGCCTCACCTGCTTCTCAAATGTGGTCTGTGGACCGGGAGCCTGGCCTCCCCAGGGAGCATGTTGATCAAGACCTTCCCTCCCCACGAGAGGTCCACTCCAGGCTGGGATTCCTTGCTGACACAGAGAGAGGTGATGGCCAGAGGGAAGGATCCACTCCCCGACCTTGCAGGAGGGCGGGGGGCCACTGGCCATAAATGGACAGCCACTCTGCTTTACAGGCTGTGTGAGCCTGGAGGACCTCAAGACAGCCAGTCCCCGAGGCTAGGGTGATCACGACCCCTTCCTGGACTGATGACTGGTGAGTTAGGCGAGACCTCTGCAAATACAGCAGCCTAGTGGCTGGCCTCCATGAGTCTGAATCCCCGTCGACAAGCCAAGCAGGCCCCGTCTCCACCTGTAGCCTCGCCCCGTGCCGCTCCAGGCCCTGTCCCCGATGGGAACGAGGGGCTGTGGGGCCTCTGAGTGTCCAGTGATCAGCCCCCACACTCCCGCGACTTCTCCCTGAGTTCTGGAGGAAGGGGCCTCCTCTGTTCCTCCTGGTGCCCTGATGCCTCAGAAATGGTTTACTGGCAGAGAGTGCCAGTCCCGTCAGCCCCCTTATCCACGGTTCTGGTTTCCGAGGTTTCAGTGACCTGCAAACTAAGCTCAGTAAACATGGAATGAAAAATTCCAGAAATGAATATTCATGAGTGTTGAATTGTGAGTTAAATTCTAAGTTCTGAATAGGGTGAAAGACTCTCGCACTGTCCTACTTTGTCCCCACCAGATCCCCATCCAGCAGCACCGTGGTCCTGGCAGGAGACACAGGGTGTCACCCAAAGCAGCAGGCCCTCCAGAGGTCGGCGGAAGGGAGCCTGACCCTGCCTCAGGAGGCCGTCATCACCTGGCATCATCATCGCTCAGCATCACAAGAAGGGGAGGCACAGCATGGTGAGATATTTTGAGAGAAAAGTCGTACCAGCATAACTTTTCTTATGGTATGTTGTTGCAACTGTTCTATTCTATTATTGTTGTCACTAACCTCTCACTGTGCCTAATTAATCAATTAGCATACACATGTATGGGGAAATGGTATAAATAGGATTGGGTACCACCCACGGTGTTTAGCGTCCTCCAGGGGTCTGGAGCGTATCTGCCAAGGGTAGAGAGGACCACTGCACGCACTGCTAGAGGGATGTATGGAGGACAGAAAAAAGCTGTCAACTCTTCAGGAAACCGGGCACTCAGAGGCGCACCTGTTTCCTTGGCGGGAAGCCTCCCTCTTCCCTCTGTGTTTGTCATTAGAATATGGAATTTTCATGCTTTGCCTGAAAACTTGGCTGTGTCTCTGCCAACAACAGTCCTGATGGCAGGACGCGGGCTGTCCCGAGGCCTCCTGCCACGCCTGCAGGGACATGGACAGAGGCCTCTGCCTGCTGCTTATGTTTCTGCATCGTTAGAGCTTTCTCACCATGCAGCGCACACACAGAACCCATGAGAGGAAACGATTTCTTTACAAAATGGTATAAAACACAAACCTGCCCCTTACCCATTCCGCGCTAATGGGCGATACTCCTTGCTGGACAGTTTCTATTTCTCTGAGACAGTGGATATCATGGCACTCATTCTCCACGGGCTTTTATGAATTACAGTGAAGGACAGAAAAAAAGAAAAATCCATATGTCTCTGGAATCCCAGAAATCGGGAACAAAGAGGAACTTTAATGAATATGGAGTTTGAAAATTTTAATGTGCTCAAGAGACCACTAAGACATTGTGATATATTAAGTCTGAGAAACTGAAATTATTAACTTGTATGAACATCATGCTTCCTTATCCTAGATTCTAATAGAGGCCAGCAGTGCCGAGCAGAGAGGTTTTGGCAAATTCGTGGAGGACGTGTGTGGACTGGGACGATTCCTGTTGTTTGGGGACATGCCATTCCAGGTGTGGAAGGGAGAAGCTGCAGGCAGGGGTCAGAGGGGTTTTCAGAAACCAGGCTGGATGCTGTGGCTGCAGCTAGGCCCACTCTGGAGACCAGGAAGCTGGTGGGGGCTGCACAGATATTCCTGCAGACTTAGGAACTGAGACTCCGTTTCCTACTTCAGTCCTGCCCCCCCAAGTCACTGCCCTTCATTCTTACTGAGCCTCCCTCCGGGCCCCGGCAGGGGAACTGGTGTGTCGGGGGGGTATGAGTCCTGGGTGTGTGTCCCCTCGGCTTTTGACAAGTCTGACCCCTGCCCCCAGGTGACTGCCCTGAGCTCATCCCCATGGTGGGACATGAGAGGACATTTCTCACATCCTCTCCAGTGACTCATGTAGTTTGGGTGAAAATGCTATGACTTTAATGTTTAAAGTTACACACCATTTACCAGGGAGATATGACTATTTACAAAAAACGTGCACACACACACAGGCACAGACACACGCACTCTCAGGTTGGGGGATGTCCTTCCTTCCTCAGCACCTGCATGTCTTGTCTCAAAGCCCGCCTCTCACCTCGCAGGAGAACTGCCTGCAGAGCAGCTGGACCCATGCTGAGCTGTTGTGCAGGGGCCAGGGGACCTGTGCTCACTTAGATCACCGGAGTGTGAGGGTCCTTTGACTCGGCATCTCCTAGTAGCCAAGAACCCCAACTGCAACACTTCAGACCCCTCAGAAATAGAAAGAGAGCCTCACAGATCACTAGAGGAGCCTGGTGTCAGCTGGGTGCCCACGTTGGAAAAGACAATAAACATACATTCACACAAAACACACATGTACATACATACACACACAGGCATACACATGTACACGTGTATGCTAAGTCGCTTCAATTGTGTCCAACTCTGTGAGACCCCATGAACTGTAGCCGCCCCTCCACCCAGGCTTCACTGTCCATGGGATTCTCCAGGCAAGACTACTGGAGTGGGTACACACACATACATACACACACAGGACTGCATGTACAGAATTAGAGTTGCCTCTGATGGCAGCAGGCCCAGCTCCCATCCCAGATCCTGCCTGTCTGCTGTGACTTTGCAGCTCCTCCGTCAGAAGCAGTCACTGTCCCACCCTCCACGTCCAGGATGTCGAGGGACGTTCTTGGAAGAGCACGGAAACTCTTAGAGCCAGTTCTGCACCCTGGCTCTGAAGAGCCTCCCCACCTAGGCCCTCATTCTCTGTTCTGAAACGCTGACTCCACGGTGGGAGCAGGCCGGGCAGCCTGGCTGGGAGGATCTGGATGCCCCAGCTCGGCCTCCATCACAGAGAACGCTCCTGCAGGGTCCATGGAGCCCCTGCTGAGACCAGCAACCTCCCAGGTGTGTGCATGAGCTTGGCTGAAGATAGCTGAGCCCTGCCCATGGCTGCAGACCCCCTCCCTACACTGGCCGGACCCCAGACTCACATACGGGAGTAAACCACTGCAGAGCCTGGGGACGGCGTGGGACTCAGGGACGAGCTAAAGAAAGGCCAGCAGCTGTCACCTGGAAACCTCGACAAAGGACAGCCTTGCTGCATTCAGCCCAGGAGCCTGGTGAGTTGGACTCAGGACCCAGCTTTCTGGAAGGACATGACTCAGAAAGGTTTGAACTTTGAGCGGAATGAACAATAGCTGAATTGTGAAGCAGCCAGGGTTGGGAAGGGAGGAAGCAGAAGGTTGCTGAGAAGAGATAAGAGCTGAAATGCACACATCAAGTAAGCAAGTGGTTCACATGGTCAGCATCTAATTTTTAAAACAGCCCTCTGCATTATTTCAGTCATGTCCGACTCTTTGAGACCCCACTGACTATAGCCTGCCATGCTCCTCTGTCCATGGAATTCTCTGCACAGGAATACTGGACTGGGTCACCATGCCCTCCTCCAGGGGATCTTCCTGACCCAGGGATCGAACCTGTGTCTCTTACATCTTCTGCATTGGCAGGTGGGATCTTTACCACTGGTGTCAAAACAGCCTCATGGGGGTGAGTGCTGTTCTTATCCGTTTCTGTGGGAGAGAAAGATGGAGATGGTGTGGTGGGCGCGAGCTGCCCAAGGTCACAGAGCCCATCCCCCTCCAGAGACAGCCACCAGCCTCGGCCTGCGAAATGGCACAGGGTGCATAGCAGAGGCTCCAGAAAAGTGGACCAGATGGAAGGTGGGCCTCGCGGGAGACCTGGGTGAGTGGTATGGGAAGGAACACGTGTCCCGGGTTTGAAAAGGCAAAGGGAATGCGGTGGGCAGGGCGCCAGGCTGTCACCACGGTGGGCTGAGCTTGACGAGGCTCTCAGCTGCAGCCAGATGGAGCGAGGGGCCCAGTATCACCGAGGAAACGAGGGATCCCCATGGGATCCCATCCCTGCCCCCAGCTCCCGGGGACTCTTCTGGAGTCTCCTTGACATTTGGAAATCCCGGGCCCTGAACAGGGTGTCCTGGAATTCTCGTAGCCACCAAGTGATTTAGAGAGCTGCTGGGTGACCCCGCCTTGAGGAATTTCTGAAGAAAAAGAGGGCATTTGCAAATGGGGCATTACCCCCATCACCAAAGAGGAGATGGAGGAACAAAGAGGTTAATTAATTTTCTCTGAGGTCTTGCTGAGAGTCAACTGCTTAACTGGCTAAGAAAATGTGACTCGAACGATTTTACGAGTGACGTGCTGACGTCTGCCCTCCGGCTCCCCGCGTGGCCCAGGAGCCTGGACAGCCATGCCCACCGTCGAGTCCTGCACCCGCTCCTTCCCCCTCGGCTGGGGGCCGACCTCTCCACTCCACCAGCGTGGACAGCAAAGCTCCGGGTTTCCTTTGAGAATGAGGCCACGGAGCGCTCCTGTCCTGTCTCAGTAATCAGCCTCACGTCAGCCTTCTCCTGGGCACCATCAAATTTTCTGTTCACAAGAGTATTCTTCCCCGGTGTCATCACAAAGGCAGCTAGGTGGTTAGACCCACAGCGAAATGTGCCCAGACCTTTACGTCTTTGAACTTGTTCTTTGAGAAAACAGACCCTTTCTTTGGGTTCATGTGTGTGTGTGTGTGTCCGACTCTTTGTGACCATGGACTGTGCCCGCCAGGCTCCTCTGCCCATGGGATTCTCCAGGCAAGAGCCCTGGAGTGGGCTGCCATGCCCTCCTGCAGGGCATCTTCCTGACCTGGGATCAAACCCGAGTCTCACGTCTGCACTGGCAGGCAGGTTCTTTACCACTAGCGCCACCTGGGAAGCCCTTGGGCGCCAGTGAAGCCATATTTACCACTTTAAGAAGGAAAGGGTATCTTTGAAAATCGCTGCTCATCCTAATATCCATCTGCAGTGATCTAACTGTGAATGTCAAGTTTGATTATCGGTCTGTGTGTCTGAGCAGCTACTCCACCAGGGAGGGCTGCCCAGCTCCGGGGAGGGCAGAGGAGCCCTGGGAGGTAGGGGGGATCTTCCCTCCTTGATGAGGGGCGTGGTGACGAAGCTCACACACGACTGTCTCCTGGAATCAGACATCAGAGTGCCGGGTCCCCCTTCTGAGCCACTGACCTCCCCACTGTAGCTGCCAACTCGATCGTCCACTATTAAAAATGCAGCAGATGGCACGTAAAATATGAAGCCCCTTCCAGAACTGCAGACACTCCAACTCTGGGAGGCAAATAAAGTCTGATTAATCATCTGGAACAGAAGCCTCAACCTCCAGCTCATCGAAAACGTGATTATTTCTGTCCATGTTTGAATATTTTCTGGAATAGCAAGAAAGCGCTCGTTCAGGGCCTGACAGGTCTGGCTGAGCGGGAACGGGAAGCGATTACCCTTGGCTGGCAGCTCTCCCCAGGGCTGCCCATTAAGCCCTGCTGTCCATCCTGTTTCTTCTTGTCGTGAACCACCCTCAATGCCTCTGCAGCGTTCAGAGTCTGTTTCTTAAAGGGGCCACGCAGGCCCCCCAGGTCTGCAGTTGCTGCCAGTGTGGGTGTCCTTCGACCGCTGCAAACAATTGCCTTGAGCTTGGCGGCCGGAAGCAACAGAAGCCGATTCTCTCCCAGTCCTGGAGGCGGGAAGTCTGATCAGCAAGGTGTCTGTGGGGCCACGCTCCCTCTGGAGGCTCCAGGAGCAGGTCCTTCTGCGCCCTCTAGATCCGGTGGCTCCTGGCTTGTGGTAGCATTCCTCCAGTCTCTGTTCTGCCTTCTCGGAGCCTAATTCCCTCCCCTGTCTTGGGACACTTCCTGCGTTTCAGATCCTCTCCAGTCCAGGATGGTCTCATCTTCAAACGCTTCACTGTGTCAGCAAAAGATCCTTTTCCAAACAAGGTCACCATCACATTCAGAGGTCAGGATGTGGAAGACCTTTTGAGGGGCCATCATCAGCACCCAATCCCCCACGATTTTCTCCTTGCTTTGGCTGGCTTGTATGGATTCACTTTTGAGGGGGAAACCACTATCATGTTAAAAAGTGGATCTGATTTGCAGCAGAGCATGGAGACTCTCAGAGAGGAGGGGTCACCTGGCTCCCCCACAGGCGGTCACCCTGGTCCTCCCGACACTGGCCGTCACCACTGCTCAGCCAGCTCGAGGCTGTATCAGAGGGCCCGCCAGGCGCTGCAGGGCGAGCTCCTCCCGAGGCCTCTCTCCCGGGCCTGTGCACAGCCGTGCTCTCCCTGTGTCCTCACAGCCGTCTCTCGGCACACGCTGGTGTTCTAATCTCTTCTTAGAAGGATCACTGAATTAGGGGCCACCCGCCGCATGACCTCACTTTACCTTCGTCACCTCTTCCACGGCCCTGTCTCCAGTACCTGCGGGGTTAGGGCTGAAACATGCAAATTTTGTAGGGGGAGCAAGTCAATGCTGAACAGCCTCTAAAACAGTCCTGCAGCTTTGCAAGCCCCGCCCTTGACTCTGGTCGTGTCAAGGCGGTGTGGTGTGCCTGCAGTTCGGCCCAGGGATGAAGGGACAGAGGGAGGAGCTTGGCCTTGCTGGTGGGCTTGAATCTAGGATGTGAAGCCCACGCCCTTTCCACAGTAGGGGTGAGGAAGATCCAGGGAGCGTCGAGGAGGAGGGGGCCTTCCTGCGGTCCAGGTGTGGTCCTTAGACTCCTAGAGAAGCAGCGACATTCGTGGTGGTGTCGCCAACAGATGGGACAAGCCAGGCTCTGACAAGTGTCCTGCCGGAGAGGAATAACTCTCCCAGATGCCCGCCCTGCCATGGCCCTGGCCTCGTTTCAATTTAGAGAGCAACCTGAACGAGGACACTCACGTTCAGAAAAACAAGACAAGCTAGGATGCCTGCCTCAATTTCAGATAAAAGCATCATTGATCTTTTAGTAGAAATAAGTCTGTGTTAGTCTACAGGAGTAACAAGTACCACGGGCAGCGTGGCTCAACAATAGACATTTATCGTCTCGTAGGCTGGAGGCTGGACATCCAAGGTCAAGGTGCTGGGAGGCAGGTTTAATTCCAAGGTGTCTTCCCTTGGCTGGCGGCCAGCTGCCAGCTTCCTGTGCCTCCCCCCACCCCGCCCCACCCCCCACAAAGTTACCTTTGCATGGATGCAGGCACAGGGCAAGCAGCCTTTGCAATGACGTGGATCCTGCCAGACCAGGACCTGCCCTCTGGCCTCACTTACCTTCATCACTCCTTTTTCAAAAGTGTTTCTGGCTGTGCTGGGTCTCTGTGGAGGTGTGTGGGCTCAGTGGTTGTTGAGAGCAGTCTCAGCTGTTTGGTAGCACACGGGATCTTAGTTCTCTGACCGGGGATCAAACCCGTGTCCACCGCACTGGAAGGCAGTCTTAACCACTGGACCTCCAGGGAGGTCCCACTTCTCTAAATTTTATATGACATCATTCAGTCCCCAGTGAGATTCCCAAACACTCCATGGGACAAAATTGCACTGCAAATGGGCGTTGTTTAGCTGGAATTCAAAGGTAACTGGCTGTCCTGTATATTATCTGGCAACCCTGGCTTAAATCCCACTTCCTCGGGTGGGTGCTCTGGGCCAGAGACTCAGACCTCTGACTCAGACCTGCTCACTCAGCCCACAGACCTGCTGCCCCAGCACACAAGACACAGCCTCTGAGTGCCCAGCGCTCACGTGGGTCCGGCCGGCCTCAGTGCCTGGACGCAAACAGGCGAGCTCGGGGTGGCCCCTGGGACAATCCCAGCTCAGCTGTGAGCTTTGTGTGTCCTCTGCCTGCTCTGAAACAACAAACGTTTGCAGGTCTGATGAGAGCTGTGGATATCAGGCACAAACCTGTGAAACAAACAGTTGGTCTCCTACTTCAGGAGACAGAGAGGCCCTTTAACCTGCCCAGACTCTGACCCTAGGATGAGGCCAAGGGCTCAGAGCAGCTGACAGATGGCAGCAGAGTGGGCCGTGTTAACCTCTGCGTCTAAATTCCAAAGATATGTTTAGTCTTAATCATGTCGTAATCTTGATCCAGGCTTCAGATCTGAAGCAATAATTTAAACAGAACATGTTCTATGAGCTGTTCATGTGTGAAATAAAACGTGCTTGTGCCCACCAAAAACATCATGCGTGTTGTCTGCATGTCGCTTCTCTGGGAACTTCAGGTGGTCCTACGGAGCTCGGAGCCGGGAGCCACACGATCAAGGTCTCAAGCTCTAGGCCTTTCTCTCGACTCCGTGTGTGCTGATTATTCCAGATCTGCCGCTTAGATGGGAGCCTTCATCATGGCGTGGGCGGCAGGGCACAGACTGTGCTCCAAGGAACAATTCCACACTGTGGAGAACACTCACTCACAGTCAGCCCACATGGACGAATCCAAATGTGCCGGGCCAGCCCTGCAGCTGGGATTTTAAAAATCAGCGTCCGTAGAATGTGGGGGCACTTATGAATGGTTGAATAACAAACATCAACTAATTTGGAGCTTTTTAAAAAATTAATTAAGTAAATTAATTTGCAGGCTAATTATAATATTGTAGTGGTTTCTGCCGCACATTGACATGCCATTGGAGTACATGCTTCTGTGCTTGTATACTTGTGTGTATGTGTGTATACGGGAATGTGAGCGTATACACGTGTGTTTGTATGGATGGATACGGTGTGTGTCCATATGTGTATGTGTTGTGTGTGAGACTATGTGTGCTGTGTGTGTGCGTGTATGGTGTGTGCGTGTGTGTGTGTGTAAGTATGGGTGTGTATGTGTGTGAGTGTATTTATGTGCTGTGAATGTGTGTGTGTGAGTATGAGCATGGGTGTGCTTGTGTGTTGTGTTGGATGTGTGAGTGTACACATATGTGTGTGTGCGTATGTTTGTGTGCTTGTGTGTGTGTGAGTGTGTATACATGTATGTGTGCATATGTTTGCATATGTGGGTGTGCTTGTGTGTTGTGTGTGTGTGAGTGTGTGTTGTGTTGTGTGTGTGAGTGTGTATATATGTATGTGTGTGTATGTTTGCATATGTGGGTGTGCTTGTGTGTTGTGTGTGTGTTGTGTTGTGTGGGTGAGTGTACATATATGCATGCATGTGTATGTTTGCATATGTGGGTGTGCTTGTGTGTTGTGTGAGTGTGTGTTGTGGTGTGTGGGTGAGTGTACATATATGTATGTGTGCGCATGTTTGCATATGTGGGTGTGCTTTAGTGTTGTGTGTGTGTGTGTTGTGTGTGTGAGTGTGTGTGAGTGTACACATATATATGTGTGCATATGTTGCATATGTGAGTGTGCTTGTGTGTTGTGTGTGTGTGAGTGTTGTGTTGTGTGTGTGAGTATATATATATATGTATGTGTGCGTATGTTTGCATATGCGGGTGTGCTTGTGTGTTGTGTGTGTGTGTGTGAGTGTACACATATATATGTGTGCATGTTTGCATATGTGAGTGTGCTTGTGTGTTGTGTGTGTGTGAGTGTGTGTTGTGTTGTGTGTGTGAGTATATATATATGTATGTGTGCGTATGTTTGCATATGCGGGTGTGCTTGTGTGTTGTATGTGTGTATGGTGTGTGTGTATGGTGTGTGTGTATGATTTGTGTGCAGTTAAACTTCACAGTAAACAGATCAATTTTTTAGCATCTAGAACAAGAGGGCATTCTTTGGGGGGAGGGTGAAGGATATTTTATTCTGTTCAAAATTAGAGATGAAAAGTGACCATAAAAAGCCTCCTGACCGTACCTCCATTTTATTTCTGTTTTTAAATTTTCTGCAGACGTGCTCCTACTTACTGCCTGCCCTGGACCCAGCCGCCCCACCTTGAGCGATGCCCCTTTATTGCCAGCCGTGGGCAGGTCTGGGTCTGTAGGGTCAGACTGGGCGGGTCAAAGATGTTAAGGGCAGTGGCACGTGGCTTTCTGCCATGGAGAGCACAAACCTGGGATCTCCCCCCACGATACACGCAGGGCCCCATCTGGCTGCTGGGCGTCCCTTCCTCCTCACTGACCAGTCTGCTCAGCCGGCTCGCTAGCGCAGCCCGCCCGCTGGGGGAGGCTCAGCACCCTTTCTGGATGAAGACCCCGAGGCTCAGGGCGTGCATTTCTAATACTGAGCGGCTGTCAGCTCTGCCCTCAGCTCCGGTCGGCTCAGCCCCCCGTAGGCCCGGCTCTCAGGGCTCACCCGACACTTACTGATTTCTCTGCAAAGTTTACACCTTCTCTGATCTCAGTGGAGGGGAAGGAGGTAGGGGGCTGCCTCTCCGCGGCCACTCCTGCCGGTGTGTCTGTCTCCCTATCACCCTGCTCTGGCGGCCTGGACTCATCAGAGGGGCCTGGCCACCTCTCGGATCTGGTGGGTGGCGATCTGCTGTCCTGTTCCGAAGCAGCTTGACCAGAGAGCGGTGGCCGGGGCAGGTGCCAGTCTGTGCCGCTGGGCCAGGAAGGGGGCCCAGGCCGACTCCCAGAGCCTTTAGCGCCCGGCTCCGAGTCTGTCCCGGATGGTGCGACTCCAGGCCCCGCCACCGCCAGCTGAGACAGGCCTCCTGGCTCTCGGGATTTGCTGGCTGGGAGCCACTTTGAACTTCACCTGGAGACTGGAGCAGGTAGACCTGCGCTGGTCTGAGGGCGCTGGCGGGACTCCTAGGGAGACTGGTTTGGTCAGTACACAGTCCAGCGTGCATCCCGGAATCTTGGCGGACGGCAGACCAACCAGCCCAGGGCAGCCTTCGCTCTGCATGGAGGGGAGCGTGTGTGAGCTGGGTGTGTGCTGGGTGTGTGCTAGGAGTGCTCTCCAGAGAAAGAGGCCCCCACCCTTGGTGCCCCGTGACATCTTCCTTCCCTGAGATAAATGACTGGGAGGGCGCGCTGAGGACCAGGATTCTGGATTCCCCTGCATCTGGGAAGATGCAGGAGAAGCCGTCAGCTGTGGACAGCAGTCCGCTGAGGACCACATTGTGCAGCCCCTGCAAGAAGGGACCACAGCCCAGACGCCTGGAGAAGGTGTGAGGCCCACACACATGCCCCTGCCCCTCTGCTGGGGTGCTCTGCTCTTCCATCTAGAGTTTACTCATTGCTTAAAGGGCACTTTTTTCTTTTTCATTATTTGCAAAGCAGAGGGGAGTTTGAAATATCTGTCTACCAGACGAGCATGCTGCAGCTCCCAGGTATAAATTAGGGATATTAAGTCATGAAAAGAGCGTCCCCGATGGCTCATTGGGTAAAGATCCAACTCAAGAGATGCAGGAGTCACAGATTCCATCCCTGGGTCGGGAAGATCCCCTGGAAGAGGAAGTGACAACCCACTCTACTATTCTTGCCTGAAAAATTCACGGACAGAGGAGCCTGACGGGCTGCCGTCCATGGGGTCCCAGAGAGTTGGACATGACTGAGTGACTAGGCGTGCAAGACATGAAAGGTACTATGCATAAAACAGAAAAGTTTCATAGCACAGGGAATTACAGACATTATCTCATAGCAGTTTTAATGGAGTATAATATGTAAAAATACTGAATCGCTATGCTATATATCTGAAACTAATATAATATTGTGAACCAGCCATGCTTCAATAAATTAAAAAACAAAATGAAATACGAAAAAAAAAGACTTGGGTGGGAGGAACTCTTGGCCCAGTGAGCCCCCACCTCCCAGGGCACCCTAAAGGCTCTGCTGTCTGTAACAGAATAACAGGAAGCAATGCAAGATGCTTACCTGACGGCAGGTGAGTCATCTGTGCTGTGTCCACACGGGGGACCAGTCCACGGTAGGAGGACAGGACAAGGAACCCCCTGGGCCAGCGTGGTGTCACGGCCGGGATGGGTGTGGATGCAGAAAATAGGCACAGCCTGCTGAGTGTACACAGTACAGAGAACGCACCTATTGTGGGCCCTTCCCTCTGTGTAAGGAGTGAGAACACCTGCGTACTTAAGTAATAAAATAGGAGCAGATGGACACGGCACCTGACGGGCTGGGAGGGATGGAGGGGAGGGCTGGGGTGGGAGAAAGATGCCCCAGGGGACGGACTTGCATTCGGACCTGACCTTGACATTTAATACCAGGTACATGGCGTTTTACAGCCCTCCAAAGTAAATTCATTTAGAAGTAACTCATAAAGCACACTCTAAAATGGCTTTTCCACGTGCAGAAAGAACAGCTAAGCAGCTTAAAGTTGAGTGGCTGGCTCATCGTGGCCAGAAGAGCCGGGGTGTTAACTCCAGGCCTCTGTCTTGCAGCTGGGAAGGTGGACCACAGCGGGCCCTGCACTGGTGTTTGATGGAGCTGGAATCTCTGCATGGGAAAATGAACATACAGATCTGGAATGTGGGAAGATTAGGGAGGCCCTGAGAATTTGACACCCAATGGAGCTGTTCATATGAACTTGCGTTTTTAAAAACAATCAAGGATGTTGAAGCTGGAACTCCAATACTTTGGCCACCTGATGCAAAGAGCTGACTCACTGGAAAAGACCCTGATGCTGGGAAAGATAGAAGGCAGGAAGAGAAGGGGATGACAGAGGATGAGATGGTTGGATGGCATCACCGACTCAATGGACATGAGTTTGAGTAATCTCTGGGAGCTGGTGATGGACAGGGAGGCCTGGCGGGGTTGCAAAGAATCAGACACGACTGAGTGACTGCACTGAACTAAACTGAGGGCCTTCCTCAGGGCCCATTTGTTGAGGCTGCCCTTCCAGGGCAGGGAGCACAGGCTCCATCCCTGCTTGGGGAACTAAGATCCCACATGCCATGCAGCATGGGCAAAGGAAGAAATCTAAAATAATTGTTTGGTTCTGTCTTTTGAAAGGGGCTAGAAGCAAGAAGAACACTCGGGTCTTGGTTTCTAAATTCCTCATAAGCCAGAGGCACAGTGCGTAGAGATGTAGCCGACCCCAGACACAGGATGGGAAGTTCAAGGCGAGCCTCAAAACCAGCAGTGCCAGAAATCCAGGAGGGACTCAAAGACTGGAGATATGTGTGCAGGACTTCGGGTCCTGGAGACAGGGGTTCACGCGGACCTAATTTGGGACTAGTTGACCTTCAAAGGAAAGTGACCCTGTGTCTAATGTTGAGAGGACATCGCTGGACAACTGCAGACTATGTAAGTCTGGACTGACCCAAACTTTTTGGAAATGTCAATGTTACGAAAACATAAAAGGCAGGCGGGTGCACCTGACTGAAGTCTCTAGGGTGTGGCTGAATTGCACACCACTCTCCCCCAGCAAAGACCTGCCAAAGGCCTAACACCCGGCTCCTGCAAATGGGAGCTGACCTAGAAAGAGGCTCCTTAACAGAGCAACCGAGCTAAAGTCAGGCTACGAGCGAGGACCCGGATCCAGTCACTGGGTCCCTATGAGCGGAAATGCCACAGAGACAGCACACAAGGAGAGCGCCACGTGACATGCGACCTGTGACAAGGAGGCGGAGATTGGAGTGATGTGTCTCCAAGCCAAGGGCACCAAGGAGGCGGGCATCACTGTGGCTGGAGAGAGGCCTGGGGTGGATCCTCTCGGGACTCCAGAAGGAACCCACCCTTAAGCCCCCCCACACACACCTGGTTTCAGTTGTCTGGATTCTGAGAGTCCATTTCAGCCACACCCTAGAGACTTCAGTCAGGTGCACCTGCCTGCCTTTTATATTTTCGTGACATTGACATTTCCAAAAAGTTTGGGCCAGTCCAGACTTACATAGTTTGCAGTTGTCCAGTGATGTCCTCTCAACATTAGACACAGGGTCACTTTCTTCTGAAGGTCAACTAGTCCCAAATTAGGTCCAAGTGAACCCCTGTCTCCGGGACCCGATGTCCTTCACATGTGCTCTGAACTGCCAAGTTTCTGGTCATTTTAGGATCTGCAGGAAGCCACACTGACCGGGGAAAACAGGCCGCCATGTGCAAGATGCTCAGCTGAATCCTGGATTTTTATAAGAGCAAAAGTCCTGAAGAGCAGACAGCCATTGGTGCCATCCTGACGGAGGATCTGGAGCCCTTGAGCCAGGGCTGAATGGCGGAGGGCTGCGCCCAGTCTCAGATCGTGGAGGGAGGGGTGACAGCGTGTGGCTCTGGGAGGGACCCCTGTGCTTGGCGACGCTTGCCCTGTGAAGGGACGCAGTGTCTGCGGCCTGATTTCAAGGTCTCAGTAAATGAAGAAGCAGCAGAAATGCAGAGAATGCAAGCAGGTATCAACAGCAGAGGACCAGGGGAAGCAGTTAGGGGCGTTCATGGGACCATCAGCTTCGCTTTCGCCATCAAAGTTCTGTAAAATCATTTGCGGAGAAAGTTTAGAGGGAGGCAGAGGTCTCCTGTGGGGCTGTGGCATCTGGCGGCCTCTGGGGACGGGGCATGGGAGGTACCTGACCTCCTTGGACAGGCTGTGATGGCTCAGGGTTCACAGACGGCCCAACCCAGGGCAACCACTTCTGACTTGTCCCAGCTGGATGGTGAGGAAGGGACAAGAGCTTGTGCTCTGCCCCACACATATGGTGGGGGGGACATGCCACACACACACACACACACACAACCACACACAACCACACACACACAACCACACACAACTACACACACACAACCACATACACACAACCACACACACATTACCACAAACCACACACACACACAACCACACACACAACCACACACACACAACTACACACACACAACCACACACACATTACCACAAACCACACACACACAACCACACACACACACAACCACACACACAACTACACACACACAACTACACACACAACCACACACACACACAACCACACACACATTACCACACACACACACAACCACACACACCACACACACACAACCACACATACATTACCACACACAACCACACACACAAACCACACACACCACACACACACACAACCACACATACATTACCACACACACACACAAAACCACACACACACACAAAACCACACACACACACAACCACACACACACAACCACACACACAGAGAGCTAAGTGCTCACACAGTCACAGCTGCTCTGCCCTCTGACAATTACATTGTCACACCTGCTGTGGGCAGGAACCCCCATGAGCACAGACCGCCCTCCCCAGCCCATGAAGGCAGGTGGCAAAGCCCACCCCTCGAGGGAGCCAGCTGAGCCCCTTCCCCCCAGCCCTCATCTCTATCCTCAGGCCCTTTGGAGCACTGTCTGCAATGCTGAGCCTGGGCGCAGACACCAGGTGTGGTCCTTGGCTCTGCACCTGCGTCTCGTCAGGAGGTCCAAACACCCCACCTCCGCCCTGTGAGGTCATCAGGAAGGAGGCCTTACAGGTTTGATCAACTCCAGGCAGGTAAAAATCAAGGTGTTTCCTGGAGCCCCATCTTGGAAAGGAGATGGCATCAGCAAGGAGAAGCGTGCTCCCCTGTTGGGAACATTCTGGAGGAGGCAGGGTCTGGGGAGGATGTGGAGGGCTTGACGAGGTCAGCCTGAGCCCCCAGCCCCACAGATGTCCGCATGGCGTCCACTCGAGCACGTGTGTGTGAGCGGAAAGCAGCGACTGCTGGGCTGACGCCGAGATGGAGTGGAGAGGCCCTGGAGACCCGCCCTGTTCCCCAGCCCGCCGCCCGCGTCCCCAGGCTGACCTGTGCGCTCATCACCGCGGGCCCTCGGCCCTCTGCTTCCCAGGCGCGTCCAGCTGAAGGGCAGGTGGACAGGCATGGAGGACAGAAGGCCGAGGTGGGGTTGACTGTTCTCTGCGCTCCCCTGGCTGGTCCCTGCGGGCCCCTGGGCCCTGCCATCACCCCCACTGTGGCAGCCTCTGGCTGCAGGGGAAGCCTCCCAGGGCACACGGGTGGGCAGCCCCCCTCTGCTGCTGGACCGGTATGCTCACCCTCCCCTCCCTCTGCAGTCCCCCTGACCCTTCTACACCCTGTGAGCAAACAGCACATCAACTATCCTAAAGAAGGCAGCAGCTGCTCGCTTGTGTCCAAGTCTCTGTGGCCCCACAGACTGTAGCCCACCAGGCTCCTCTGTCCATGGCAGGAATAGTGGAGCGGGTTCCTATTCCCTTCTCCAGCAGATCTTCCTGACCCAGGAATCGAACCTGGGTCTCCTGCACTGTAGGCAGATTCTTCACCACTGAGCCACCGGGAAAGCCCAAAGTGCTCACCAGGCCTGACCCCGCTTAGCTTCTGCCATCTTAAGCATTGTTCATTCCTGGCCAGCTCTCTGATGGACATCAAGCCTTGATGACAACTCTTTCTTGAGATGCTCGCCGAGTGGAGGCATTGGAATCTGTGTGGCTAGCAGCTTTGAACATAGGTGTCAGCCACAGATGTAGGGCCATCGTGACCGTCTCCGAGGCGGGAGGTCACCCTGTGTCCCTGAAGCTGTGAAGTTCAGAGGAGACACGTTCAGGCCTCTGACACTCGGAGGCCAGCGCTTCTTTTCTTGGGCAATGCCAGGGCTGCGCTGGGGCCTTGCAGGCTCTGGGGGCCTGTGTGGTCCTCAGAGGACCCGTAGGAAGCAGCTTTCCCTGGCGTCTACAGACCAGCAAAAAGGGTCAGTGTTCCGTTTACCAAGAGCTGTTCAGATGTGAGGGGCAGGTTGCTCTGCTGACACTCACAGCACGCCCACCCTGGGTCCTCCGCCCCAGGGAGCGCCTTGCCACCTTGCCATTTCCCTCCCCCAGGGACAGAGGAAAGCTGGGCCAGAGAAGACCCCATCTCTATGCCGTGCTGACCACAGTTGCCGGGAACATCCTCTCCTCCTTATTAAGGTCACCGAAGCCTTCTTCTTTTCCAAGGTTCACAGATGATGAAAACCACCTTTACTTCTCCCATGGCTGTGAATCCATTGCACCTCGCCCAAGACGGCCAGTGGAAATTAACGTGCCCCTAGGCGTCCGATAATTTATCAGTAAAAGCCCTGGTCTCTCTACCTTTGAACTCCACAAAGAAAATTAGCCCTTGTCAGGAGGGCAGTGCCCTCGCAGTTTCAGATTCACAAGGTAATCAACAGCTATTGATCCCTTTCCTGCACACCTGTAATTAGCCCCTGGTTCAACTCCAGGCTGCCCCCGTAGTGCGTCACGCGGCAGCAGGACCTGTGTGCTTCTCTTTAATTTCCAGCAATGACCCAGTGGTTGTGAGGATGGCTGTTTTACATATTTACACTGATTGCTTTTTCATTGACTCCACTTTCCATTATGAAACACACATGGACAGTTGTCCCAGACCAGCTTAATTGAGTTCAACTCATGTCACTGGACATCGAGGGATGTTAGAAGCACGCTCTGCCTGAGCTAAGTTATTACTTGGCCCTAAACCAAATGGGTCTTGATTGCTCAACAAGAAGGCATCAAACAAACACATGTGGGAAAAACTAAGCAAAGCATCTACGTCGGGTTGACTCTCTTTGTGCTGAAATGGACGGTGAGGATGAGCCTGGAGTTAGACATTATACATCTTTCCTACTCAGCTTAGGAAGCATTTAAAGGCATGCTTAAAATACAAATGCTTCACAACCGTTAGACGGGTGTCTATCATGGGCCGAGCATTCTGTACCACGTGATGTGAATTACCCTGGTCTCACAACTGCCCTCCAAGACACATGTTCGCATCTGTGTGTGGAAGACAGGGACACGGATACAGAATCGCAGCAGGGTGGGCCCGGTCAGCACTGATGCAGGGATGGTGCTGAGGACCCAGGTCTATCGCCAAAGCCCATGTCCTCTTCATGACCTTATCCTGACGCCCCGGCCCAGGTCTTGGCAGATCTGGCTGTCTACCGAGATACCCAAGTTTCACATTTCAATTTTACTAACACGCAACTTGCTGAAAACTTCTGCCCCAAGTCAAACCTAGAGCAAGCTGAGGTTGAACTGGAGGGAAGTTCTGATTCTGTAGGGCAGAGCTGACCTTGAGGCAGAGCTCACGTTCACTGCATCTGACTCAAAACGGGTCAGAGCCGGAGAGAAATGCCAAACAGGCCATGGGAAAGCCCACACGAGGAGTTCTTCCTACAGCTCGACATTTGGGAGCCGCCCATCCATAGCTGGAGGCCAGGTGTCTGCACTTTGAAGACCCATCAACATCGAGAGAGGTCCAGGGTCTCTAGCCTTCTAGCTGGCCACGGCCTCAAGCTGCACCTCCATCCCTAGGTCTGCCCTCCCCTGGCCATCTCCAGACTCGGACATCTCTTCAGCAATCCCCCAGGGGCTTCCGTATGCTTCCAGAGTCCACCCCCAGCTGGGTGCTGCCTGCAGCCCAGCTCAGCCCTCAGCCTCTGGATGATCACGCGCAGGCTGGTGGGAGCAATTCCACAGGCTGGTGGATGAGAAGGGGTGAGTGGGCAGTCGGGGAGGTGATGTGTGAAGGGCCGTGGTCTGGGCGTCGGCTCTGCAGCCAGTCAGATTCAGGATGGTGAGCCTGAGATGCTCCCTCAAGAAAGATGCCTGAGCTGTTTCTAGGGGACCCCCTGCAGGGATGGGCTGAGTCAGGCAGATGGGCAGCACATGCGAGGCCAGGGCCCGGACAGCCTGAGATGCCTGGGGACAGTCTTTCTAGCCAATAATGGGAGGCTCATTAGAAGACTCATTATTCATTCGGTTATTAAAACGGTCCCATCCTAGGAGGGTTAAGTTCTCCATCCTAAGAGCAGAGATATTTAGAGCGAGGGACTGGCTGGACCCAGGTAAGTGATGAGACCCGAGAAACCCCTCCCTTAAGTTTACTTCCTCTGACCCCAGAGCACCAGCCTGCTTTGCCCCAGCTTCCCCACCTGCCCATGGCTGCCATTCCAGCTGCCGAGCCTGTGTCTTCCCACATAAGGACTTGGACTCCGTGTGGGCCGATACAGCCAAGTCAGTGGGCGGTGTGGCCCTCGCCCTGGGCTTGGCCATGGCTGCTGCACGGCCGTGTCAAAGGACCCCTGTGGGGCCAGTACTGGGGACCTGCATCTTGCACGGTCCCCTCTCCTGGGAGGGAGGCTGGCATTCCTCTGACGGGGCGATGGGCATGCCTGCGGCATCCCTGAGGCTGCGGACAGAGAAGCCTGCCCTGCCACTTCGTTCCTAAGCCCCTAAATCATCTCCAAAGGCACATAATTAAACCACAAATCAGATAATCTAGGGGCTCTGGTTTGTTTTGTTTTGTTGACTCACACGTCACACGTCTGGAGCAGTGAGCAGAGGAGTCCTCCCACTCAGACGTGCCCAGGATGACTCAGAGTCCTTCCCCGACCAGCGGGCTGCAGCAGCGGGATGCCAGCCAGATGCCCTGGCCCTGGGTACCACTCCTGCCTCTGTCCCCTCTTCTGTGAAAGGGGCGTACAAACAGCCCCTTTTGCTCAGGGCTGCTGACCGTGCACGCGCAGACTCCTGGTCACCCTCGCCATCCCCGGAGCAGCGTGTTCTCAGTCTGGGCGCCTGAGTTTTGGGCCGCCAGAGGTGGAGCCCTGCCAAGCCCTGGGAGCCCTGGGACCTCCGTGGGCTCAGTCCTCTCATCGGCAAGTGTGGGTCCTTCCTTCCCAGGCCCCCCCTGTTCTCACCTGTAGGGACAGGAGATCTTGAGAGTACCATGCCCACGGACCTTTCTGTGGACTCAGCAGGGAGAAGAGGTGACAGGGTGTGGGTGGACAGCTTTGGGCTCCATGCCCCGCACAGCCTTGCTCACAGCAGGAGGGCTGGAGCAAGAGCAGGTCTGCAGCGCCTGGTTGCCCTGGGCCGGCAGCCTGGCACTCCCACGGCCGCCTTCTTCCGATGATGCCCAGTTCGCCCTGCAGGACCGGGACTGCCTTCCTGCGTGGCTGCCCACACACACCGCCTGGTCCTCTGTTGCAGATTCTCTGCCCCTGCTGAACCCGTGTTAGGTTTTCTTCCCCAGTTCCTTCCAAGGCACGGGCTGGAGGCTTCCTCCTGGGGGTACTGGCCAATCCTGCCTACCAGGATTAGATCTGTTTTCGCACCATGCTTTTTTTAAAAAAAAAAAAAATCCCTTTATGTCACAGTGGCCTGTTTTTGTCCATTTGTATTTACAAAGTAAATAAATTTTATTTTTAAAAATAATTTATAAAATTTGTTTCATACCAGTGCATCAGCCCCTACATTTATGTGTGTGTGTATATATATATATATATATTTTTTTTTTTTTTTTTTTTTTTTCTGTAGCAAGTATGTGCATGGGCTGTGTGGGAGCTGGAGGCGCCCAGCCCTGCCCCTGAGGTGTGACATCTGGTGGGGGATGAAGCCCATTCAGCAGACGGTGGAAACACAGCTGGCCTGGTGACGTGCTGGAATTTGTTCATGTGTAAAAAGTGGCTTCAAGAGTGTCAGGATTTCACCTTCACTGTGATGCTGATAGGTGTGTTCTGCATTAGTAAGGGTAACACACAGTTTACAAAATAAAACCCAAGCATCAGTGGCTTAAGGTGACAGTGACTTCTCTCTCACGTGGCGGGCTTCCGAGCAGTGATCTGGGGGCCAAGCTCCCTGCGTCTGAGGCTGTGTGCTCCCTGCATCTGAGGCCGTGTGCTCCCCTAGGGCCGCAGTCAGCTCTGCTTTCAGTCACGCTGCTGCTCAGGCGCTCAGGCGTGTCTGGCTCTGTGCGACCCCTGGACTGCAGCACGTCAGGCCTCCCTGTCCTTCACCATCTCCCAGAGCTTGCTCAGACTCATGTCCGTTGACTCGGTGATGCCATCCATCTCATCCTCTGTCATCCCCTTCTCATCCAGCCTTCAATCTTTCTCAGCATCAGGGTCTTTTAGTCATAGTAAAAATAAATAGAGAGCGAGAAACAGAGATGCTTCTTAACTCTGTCAGCTGGGAGTGTCAATACACTGGTGAGAACTCGTCACATGGACTGAACTAGACACAGAGGGCATAGGGGAGTGCAGTCCAGCTAGCTGTGTCCACCGGAGCAGATGGTGGTCCTCAGCCTGGGCCTCCCTTTGCTCTGGGGGTAAACATTGTCAATCAGGAGATTCAAGGCAAGTGTCCACCCAGAGTCCTTGGAAACCCTCTCTAGCAGGGCATGAACCCAAATGCAGCTCCTTCAAACTGAAATGTGAAGTCTTTTGTTTAATATAATAAAATAAATGTTATGTTCAATAACGTAAACAAAGGGCACCCTTCCTTAACTGGTCTGTGTCTTCTCTGGTCGAACCAACAAACTGGAAGATACAAGGTCAGGGCTCAGAAAAGAAAAGAAGTGAGCGAGGTGGCCTCTGCCCCGCGGCTGGGCACTGTCCACTGACGCTGGCTGGAGGCCAGGACGAGAGGCCCAGAACACTGGTCTTGGACACTTGTGAGACAATAGAGCTGCAAGACGCAAAGGCAGGGCCTCCCCTGCTACAGAAATCCTCCCATCCGCTGGCCAAGCTGGTGCCACTCCCTCCCAAACGCCACAACGACCAGGGCATACTGCTCTGTCTCCACTGCCACCAGCCTGGTCCAAGTCCCCGTACCGCCTGGATTCGCAGCCGCCTCCAGGGCTCTTCCTGTTTCTGACTCAGCCCAAGGTAGACAGCCCGCAGCAAGCAGAGGGTCATTTAAGAGAAAAGTTAGGCCATGGCATTCTCTCACAAATATCTTCAATCATTCATGGAGTTACTATTAATAACATTGAAAATCTGAGACTAGTCTAAATGCTTGTCAATAGGAATTGTTGAATCAAAATTGGCCTGTGCAAGCAATGGTGAGCAAGGCAGGGGTCAAGGAATCAAGAAAGATCTCTCTATACTCTTAGGGAGTTATTGCCAAGGTATTGGGTTGGTCAAAATGTTTGTTCGGGTTTTCCCAACCCAAACAAGCTTTTTTGGTCAACCCAATATATTAGTAAACTTAAAAAAAGCAATGATCTAAATATTTTATTCTTTTCTGTAGAAATGGAAAAATGTAGAATAAAATGATGAAATAGTGAATCAAAATAAATTTAAATGGTTACCTACAGGGGAACAGAGGATAAGGAGGGAAAAATAGGTTTTATTATAGATTTGATTTTGAAACCACACAAATCTTTAAATACTCTTAAAAGATTAAATCAAAATGAAAATAAAACCATCAAAAATCTGAAAATAACCTGAAATAAACTGTCTTTCAAGTCACTGGTATACACACACAGGAAAAAAAAGTGTGTTATCATTGACTTTAAATTTGATATTTTGACTGTACCTCCCTAAAGGAGTATATCCTAATGCAAAGTAACCCATTCAGAAGTCTTGTTGGTAGGAGATACATTGCTACTTTGAAACTTTCTCTTATATATTTTCAGGATAGAAACAAGTAGTGATTACACTGAAGTCCTTAGAGCCAAGATTTCCAGCAGAATAGAGAGCAGCAGCAAGTGTAACACAGGAAAAGTTCAAGAAAAGCCCAGCAGTCTAAAATTTGAATTGGAAATTGGGTAAACTAGCACTTTTTTTTCTCTTTAAACACCTATTTGATCTGTATTTTCCAGCTTAGTCTAGTGAAAATACCCAGAAACGTTGACATCCCAGAGCAATGAGCACCCTCAGACCTGGATTATGTTATCTAAACACAGCTTCCAAACTGGAAAGAATCAAGACTTTTCTTAAAAATGGCTAAGTCCAGTTCTCAGGCACAAAATTCACAAGTGAGGCTGGGGAATATTCTGGACCAGAACCTGAAAAAGCTGACGATCTTGACTGTGGCTGTGGGACTTGGGGCTGGCAGAGGGGATTTGGATCAAAAGAATACAGCCAGCATTGATGGAAAGTGTTTGTAATTGACACAGACACTCAAAAACAAAATAAAAGCCATCATTGTTGGTTGCTAAGGTAACCACTTATTCCTCTGAAAATTGAAGAAAAGGAGGAGGGAAGAATCACAATTATCTTTCTCTCCTTGCATAAAGTGTGTTCCAGGGTAAACAAAAAATGTTGATGGAGAATTTTTCCATAGAAATACGTCAGGTGATACATTCAGAAAGAATCATAGAATTACAAAGCCATCATTTTGCAACCAACAAAGAGTGAGTGGCTCTAGCTACAGTCACTGACGGATGCTACACCTGTAGCCAGCAATGGACGGGGGCGGTTAGAAGGGAGGATCAGGCTGACTGCACCTGACCCACCCGTAATCTTGACAGAAGAAAGTGCAGGTATCCACACAAGCCAAAATCTAACTGAGGCTCTGGATCTATCCTTTGTTGGAAATTCAAGAATTCTCAAAACATTCACCCAAAGAAAAAGGATTGATATGCCAAATTAAAATATTCTTTAGGACAAAAGACCTGATGCTTCCACACCAAATTTTAACACCCCCAAGCCCCAACCACCCCCCTCAAAAGAGGGAAGGAACTGCAAGAGACGAAATGAGACCCAAGAGCCATAATAACCAAATGCAGGCCTCGGCCGATCTGGACTCAAGCAAAACACACATAAAAAGACACTCTGAGACACTAAGGACATTTGGATATGGTCAAGTGAACTTAATCAGTTGCCTGAGGTCACTCTCTAAGCAAATGGCTGAGTTGGGACTCAAATCTGGGACACGGACATCCTAGCAGTTTGTACAACCCCCTGGCTCCTCCTTGAGTATCGTATGGATATAATATGAAAACTCTGCCGAAGAAGCTGGCGTCTTAACAATTGACACAGGGTGTGATGAGCGAATCCTGACTGACCGGCTGAATGAAAGAATGAATGGCCAAGCCAAGGAGGCTGAGCCTTTTGGCAGGCAGAGCTCGCAGCCTTCCAGCTGATGCCCGCTCTCAGCAGGACCCGCTCCAACGGGTCCATCTCATCTGAAGCGGAGAGAGACTCAGAGTGACACTGGGACATCACTCCCATTTCCCGAAGCCACGCTGAGCTGTCTTTTCTTCTGGAAACAAAATAATCCTCTTAATGAGAATGGAAGCACAGACTTCATTTCCATGGTTAATTAGAAAGCAGAGATCTCAGTGACCAGGGGGCATCGCCTGGCTTCTTGTGAAGCCGCTCATTCTGCTCCAAGTCGACGTGCAAGATCCCGAGCTGGGTGTGGAAAGTGGGGGTGTGGGTACCCGGAGAAGAGAAAAGATGGGCTGGGGGAACAGGGTCACTGCTCCGTGGATACACAGCGCTTCTGCCGTGATGTAGGAGGTAACTCTTCCAGGAGAAAACAGCCAAAAGCTCTGAATTCAGTGATTCCAGGAGCAGGAGAAAACCAGCAGGCTTTAGCCAAAAGGGATTTTTTTCCCCTGTAGGCAAACACTTCCTCTTCAACAGGAAGGAAAAGCACAGCCCCAGCCTCTGCCCAGTGGGGATGGAAGATACAGTGAGGATTCCCCTGACATGAAGGCGGGCTCTCTGAACTCCTTGCAAGGCTCTTATCTAGGGACCTCCAGCCACCAGGTCACCTGGGGCAGAGAGGCGGCTGTAGCTGGAGACAGGCCACGGGGGAAATGGCGCTGGGGTCTCACCATCTTGCCAGGTCTCCCCAGCTGGGAGGACAAAGGACTTTGCTGTGAAGCCACTTCAGGAAAAGATGCCTGTGAGGGTTAGGATGTGAGCAAAAGAAGGCATGCACGTCGACCCGTGAATGGTGATGGCTTCCAGGAAAGTGTGTAAGGAGGGGTGTGAATTTATTTTCTGGATGTTTTATAATCAACTGTTACTACTTTTACAATTAAAAAAAAAAACTGGAAAAAAAAATCTTCTTGCAAAAGTAAACACTGTCTGCTGGTTCAGATAATCAAGTAAATGTGTAATTTGTCTTTATCTCATTTGCTTAAAACGTGAACGACTTGAGAAATACCACCTCTGGGATGGCAGGTTCTGGGTGCAGGGGACCAGGGACAGCTCTTTTCTCAGATTAACTTGCTCAGTATCCTGTGCTGTCAGCATTCCCATTTTCTTTTCTTTTTTAAAATATTTATTTGCTTATTTATTTATTTGGCAGTACTGGGTCTTGGTTGCAATATTTAGGGTCTTCCATTGTAGAGCACAGACCCAACACTTGCTGTACCCGGGCTCAGGAGTCACAGCTCAAGGGCTCCATAGCCTGGAGGCACGTGGCATCTGAGTTCTCCGACCAGGGATCAAACCTGTGTCTCCCGCAATGGAAGGCAGATTCTTCACCCCTGAGCCACCGGAGAAGTTCTCCCAGGCCCCCAGAGCTGCTGAGCAGCGTGATGGGGGTTTGAACCCCAAGCTCTGAACTGTTGCCCCTGGGGGCTTTTCTATGAGCCCCCACTGCTCCCAGCTGCAGGCCACCCCCTCTAGCTATGGGACCACCCCGCCCTGAGGTGCTGCTGATGGAGGACCAGGACTTTGTGGGGTTCAGGCCAGGTGAACCCCAGCAGAGCCTCTGCCCCCAGGGGCACAGGGAGGTGCTGCCTGCTGCTCTCTGTGAAGCCCTGGGCTTGTGCCTGGCCTGGACTCAGGTAAGGACGCTACTCGCCTTCTGCCCTCCCCCACCACCAGTAGTAGTGCGTCCCTCAGGCCTCCGGCCCTCCCCTCTTCAGTCCTCTCTGAGACCACAGCTGGGG